>VXBX01007701.1:3357217-3382036 GCA_013400415.1 Scytalopus superciliaris | reverse complement strand
GATGGAGCCGGGTCAGGATTTGATGGAGCCGGGTCAGGATTTGATGGAGCCGGGTCAGGATTTGATAGAGCCGGGTCAGGACTGATGGAATTGGGTTGGGATTGATGGAGCTGCTGTTTTGGGATCAGCCCAGCACGGGGCTCCTCGGGGGTCCCCGAAGGAGGTCAGCGATCCCGGGATTATCCGCCTGTTGACATCAGTCCTAATCTCCCTGTGCTGCCTCCCCAGAGCCCGGGAAAGGCTCGGCTCTAGTGGCCAAACCACGCCGGGGGTGGGTTATTGGATTCCCGTGGATTTCCCGGGATGTGATGGCAGCGGGAGGACTTTGGGGAGCCCAGCCGTGCACCCGGGGGGTTGAGGTGCATCCCTGGTGCAGGGCGGGCGGGAGCAGAGCAGCGTGCCCGGGGCTGGGGGCACAGCAGGTGGCAGCCCCTGGCACTGCCCACCCCCCGGGCCCGTAGATTAAAGAATTATGAACTCCTGAAGTTGTGCAATATTAACGCTCGGGGCCATCTGTTAATCTGGCAGCAGCTCCGGGCTGGGCTGGGGCTGTCACTGCCACACAGCCTGCCTGGGGGGGCAGCTGGACACTCCCCACTGCTGCGAGGGCCACGGACAGGCACAATCCGGGGGCACTCGGGGGCTCCTCATGACATTATGGGGCTGGAGCATGTCCAGAGAAAGGAATGGGGCTGGAGCAGCAGGAATCACAGATCATCACACGGATCACCAAGTCCACCCCACAGCCCTGCACAGGATCATCCCCCAGGGTCACACCCTGTGCCTGAGGGAGCAGCTGAGGAGCTGGGGGGGCTCAGCCTGGAGAAAAGGAGGCTCAGGGGGGACCCTGTGGCTCTGCAAGGCCCTGCCAGGAGGGGGGAGCCAGTTTGGGCTCTGCTCCCAGGGAACAGGGACAGGAGGGGTGGGAATGACCAGGAGATGTTCAGGCTGGACAGCAGGAGGGATTTGTGCCTGGCAAGGGTGGTGAGACTTTGTCAGGGGCTGCCCAGGGAGGTTTGGAGCCCCCAGCCCTGGAGGTGCCCAGGGCAGGACTGGCTGTGGCACTCAGAGCCAAGGTGGGCATGGGGCACAGGGGGGGCTCCTGGGCTGGGGGGGCTTTTCCTCCGACAGCTCCCACAGCCCTGCAGAGCCCCCTGGGCTTTGGGTATTTTACATAACTCGGCTCTCCATGGGGAGCTCCAAAGGGATGGACTCATTTAGCAGGTTAATGAGTGTCCTTGGCAGGGAGGGCTGAGCTGGAGCAGAGCAGGGGGAGTGGAGTGTAAGTGAGGCAGGGGCAGCACTGTGGGGGCAAACCCTGCCCCGGCCACCTTGTTGTCCAAATCCTACCCGGGGAGGGGATAAAGCTGCCCCCCTTCCCTTCTCTGCTCAGCACCCGGCTGATCTCAGCCTCCTGGTCCGGGATTTCAGTGCTGGGAACGGCACAGGGCTGTAGCAGCAGCTCCAGCTCCCATCCCGTCCCACTCCCATCCCACTCCCGTCCCCCCCCCATCCCGATTCCCATCCCATCCCACCCCATCCCAGTACCGGGTGCGCCCCCCCCTCCGGACTACAGCTCCCATGGTGCCCCGGGGCGGCCCCGCGTGCGCGGGTGTCACGTGGCGGCGGCGGGGGCGGTCACATGAGCGGGCGGCAAGGCCGGTGCCGGTGCCGGTCCCGGAGCCGCCGCCCCGCATGGCCAACGTCGCCAAGAAGGTGTCCTGGTCCGGGCGCGACCGCGAAGACGACGAGGACGGTCGTGCGGGCGAGACCACCCCGCTGCTGAACGGTAGCGGCCCCGGGGCGGCGGGCGGCGCCCGGCAGGNGGACACTCCCAGGGATGGGGCAGCCACAGCTTCTCTGCCCAACCCGTGCCAGGGCCTGCCCACCCTCCCAGGGCAGGATTTCTGCTGAATATCTAATCTCAATGTCTCATCTTTTATTTTCAAGCCAATCCCCCTCGTCCTGTCTCTGTGTGCCCGTGTAACGTTCATCTCTGTTACATGAATCCCTCCCCAAAGCACCACCATTCTGTGAGAGCCCACTGCCTGACACGCTGCTGCCCAGGCTGGGCTCAGGCACAGGAGCACCAGCACTGGGCACTGCACAGGGTTTGTGGAGCTACAAACAGCAAGTCCGGGCTGGGCCTGCACTTTCTGATAAATTAATTTTGGATAATTGGGAAGAACCTCTCCCCAGTGTGCCCCCCACCCTGGGCAGCCTGCCTGGCAGTGTCTCCTCCACAGGCAGCTCAGTGGAGAGCACTGAGACACTGGGCACCTGGCACTGGGCACAGCTGGGAAGGGACAGGCAGTTCTCTGCAGGATGCCAGGCTGGGTCTGTGGGGCATTTCTGTGCCAGCACCAGCTGGGAGCAGGACTGTCTCCTGGTGACCTCCTGGAGTGTCCTGTGAAGTGTTTTCTGGGAGAGTTGAGCTCCGATAGGGAGGAGCAGTGCCAGCCCTTGGCAGCAGGGATGTCTCACCCAGCACAGTTCTGTGCTGCCCTGCTCCTGGGCAAGTCAGAACAGCTGGCTAATTAGAGGGAAATGCAGGACTCATTAGGCTGGGAGAGCCTTGTGTGGTGCTGTGGGAGCAGGGAGAGGTGGCTGGAAGGAGACGCCTGTGCCATGGCAGCTGTTCTGGGCTGAACAGAAAAGTAATGCTCTTGGGTGGCACAGCAGGACCCTGTGTGTTCACAGCACGTGGGGAGCCCTGCGGGTCTGAGGGCTGTTAAAATAGGGATTAACCAGATCTCGTGGCTGTGGGTCAGTTAGGAAAGAGTTTTCCACATGGCTTGGAAGAAATGCCTCAGCTGGAGGTGGAGAGCCAGCCCTGCCAGTGTGATTTATCATCTCTGTGTCCCCTCACAGCACGGGCAGCTCAGGTCCCAGCTGGTGACAAGGAACTGCTTGGCATTTTCCTTGGCAAAGGAGGAGAGTGAATCCCTTGCTGGAGCTCCAAACCCCCCCTGGCAGTGGCACTGGGTTGTCACCACAGCACTGGGGTTGCATTTCAGTGCAGGGCAGCTGCTTCTCCCTTTGCCCCAGAGGCCGTGGAGTCGTGGGTTGCAGTGGGAAGGGAGGACACTCTTGGCAGAGAAACAGAGAGAGGCTGGAGCTGCTTAACTCAGGGGAGGTTTAAACTTGGGTTGTGGTAATACAGTAAAATGTCCCCGGTGGAGCTCCTTTCCTTTCTCATGTGCTTGTTTAACGAAATTGAAAGTGATCTTAAGGCAGGCAAAGGAAACGCGAGTCTGTAGCTCGCCAGCTGACAGCTGTGAGAGACCTTCCTGTGGGCAGGAGGTGAGGAGGGGCTGGCTAAACATACCTGTGGCCACAGAGGGGGTGCTGCAGGGCTGTGCCTGGGGGGCTGCTCTGCTTTTGGGGCCAGCTGAGAGCTGTTCCAGAGCTGGCTCAGCCTCCATCCTCTCACCAGGACTTTTCAGTCCCTTTAGTGTACCAAGAAGTGAGTCTGTCTGTACATCTGAGCATCACTCCTGTGAGCTGTCCTGTGTTCTCTGTGTTGGTTCTCAGCCTGGGAAGCGGGTGGACAGTTTTAGTAAGGGCAGCCAACTTCTGTCATCAGGCATTTTTTCCCAAAGAATGCTCCTTCTTCACTACCATCAGAGATACTTGTGCTGAAGTGCCTTGATTTTGGGATTGGTATGGGTGCCTGGAAAAAGGAGTCACCAACATGAGGACCATGCTGCTGCTTCTGGGCAGCTTGTCCTTCTTAACCCCTGTGTGTTTATTCTGCATCTCTGGATGCTGTTGGTCTCGTTTTCACAAGTAACAGGGTGCAAAATGCAGCCTTAGTGGCCGGGCTGTAATCAAAATATCTTGGTGGTAAGAGGGGCAAAAAGAGGAGTCTGATTCGTGGGAGATGGGCTGCAGACTCTACTCCTCGGGGTACCAGCAGAGGGGCTGCTTGTTCCCACTGTGGGGAGCCTGGAGAGCCACTGCCCTTGAATGGTAGCAGGAGTTCTCCAAGCAGAGGGGTTTTAGGAAGGTTTCTGCTGGGTTCTCCCACTGTCAGGGACTGTGGCAGTGCTTTATCCTTGTGCTGCTCCTCTGCAGAGGGGACACATGGCACAAGGGTGCCTGGAGAAAGGCCATGGCAATAGTGGCACCTCCCAGGCTCGTGCAGGTGAGGGCCAGGGAGCAGCTGTGCCCTGGAGTGGCAGCGGGAGGCTGGAAGTGAAATTGTGGCCGAGTGGTGACACTTCGGGGAGAATCCAGATCTTTCTACCCTGATATGGGCCTGGAGGTGAGGAGCCCAGTTCCTTCCTGCTGTGGAGTGTTTTGGGGGTGGTGCTGAGTTGGTTTGAAGCCTGTCTCAGCTGTGGTTGTGTGTCAGAGGAGGGACATTTCAAGAGCCGTGCAGTTCATCTCCCCCGTTCACTGCTGTAGCTGCTGACAGGGTTTCCAGTGTCAGTGACACAGCCTGGAGCTGACCAGGGGCTCCTTGGCAGAGTGTGCCAGGGCCAAGAGGGTCCTGAGGGCTGGAAATCCTCTTCCTTCCCTCCCACAGCTTCTGCAGTACAGCTGTGGGCTCCTGCTGTGGCGTGTGCTGTGCTTTATCTCACGGGTAATGATAACGTGGTTCCAGTTCGTTACTGAGCGTGGGGTGACCATAAGGGGCACTGGATGGGGGTCTCTGCACACCAGTCACTGAGAGGGGTGATGTCCTGCAGGGAGCAGCCAGCATGATGAAGGGGAAAGGGACCTCACAAGGTCTCTAGCCCAGCCCCCGCTAAGAGCAGATCCCTCAGGCCAGGTCACTCAGGGCCACATCCAGTGGAGATTTGGTCCCATCAGTGCAAAGCTTCAAGGAAGGTTTGGTTCTGCCCTCTCTGTAACATCCTCTTGGATGTCTGGAGTTGGCATGAAGATCTCTCTGAGAAGCACCAGCTTCTCTTTGTCTGTCTCAGCACATACCCCAGCCCCTGACTTTCTTGCTGGACTCACTCCTGTGCCCCTGTGCCTTTCTTGGCCTGGGGAGCCCGATGTGAGCACCAAGTCCCAGGTGTGCTATTGCAGGTGCCAGGTGGAGCCGTGGGACCCCTTCCCCAGCCCTTCTGGCTGTGGTCTTGCACCACACAGGAGATGTCTGACCACCTTCACTGCAGGTTTGTGGCACCAGCTCCTCTCACCCACCAGGCTGCTGCAAGACTTTTTCAACCAAGCTGCTTTCTGACCACTGGGGCTCGTCCATGCCAAGTGCAGGGCTTTGTGTCTGCCTCTGTTGAACTTTGGGGGCTCCCCTGCAGCCTGGTGAGGTCCCTCTGAGGAGCAGTCCTGTCCCATTAACACTGATGTTTAACTAGTTTTGGTTCAGATCAAGGCTCCAGACATCTCTCTGCAGAGCTCTAAGGAATTAACTTTACCACTCAAATGGAGGGAGTGCCAAGGGCTGCTCCTGTGCCCATGTTGGCTCAGCTGGCCCCAGGGCCTCTCCTGGGACAGGAGAGCTGTTAACCCATCCGTGCCCTCTGGGGTTTGGCAGCAGGGCATGTTGTTACGTGGAGATATCTTTGTGTACCACAGTCATACCGACATCACACGTACCCGGGATCAGCCTTGGCTGAGTTTGAAAACATCCAAGGAGGGCATCACTCAGTGAGTCTTTGAGCCGTGCACAAATAACCTTCTGTCTTGGCTCCCAGCTGTCTAAATCCCTCCTTTTCCTCTTATCAAAGTTGAATGCTGATGGAAGTAGCCTTTTCCTGCCCCCCTGGCATGTGATCCCTGTGGCAGGCGAGATGGGAGCCAGCTCTCTGCAGATCCCTGAGGGATGCTGGACTTAGAGGGCGGAGGGAGCATGTTAAAAACACTCTGCTTGTCTCAAAAAGCTCAGCTTCAGGTTGAACTGCAGCTCCCTCCCCTTCATCTGGGTCTTGCTGGTGCTTCATCCATCAGGAGTTGAGCTGCTGTGCCCTGGCCGCTTGTTCCACAGAGAAATGGGGGATGTGGTGTGGTGTCACTGGTTCAGCCACATTTGGTCTTTCCATGGACCCTCGTGGCTAACAGAAGAGAATTTTCCCTGAAGGGTTGGTGCTGACTGAGCTCTGAGCCCAGGCTTGCTCAGGGGATGTGGCATGAGTGACTCTTTCCATCTTGTTGCTGTGATCTTGCCCTGGACATGTGGCATCTACCAGGAGCCTTGCCTCTGTGCTTCCTGAGGCCAGATGGAGGTGGGTTCCTTTGCAAGGTCTCAACTTTGTCCCTCCCAGGGTGAGGACCATGTCCTTCCCCTCTCCCCAGGATGGAGAGGGCCTGACTGAGATCTCTCCCTGCCCCCAGAGCAGCGAGGCACCCAGCTGGGCACTGAAATGGGCAGTTCCTGCTTTCAGCTCGTGACTCTTGCTGCAGTTCCCATGCAGGAAGGTGGCAGCTTGGTGTGTGCCTGGGCTGTAGGAGTCCATGGTGGTCTGCTCTGGCTGCCAGGAACAGGCATCCCCCTGGATCCTTTCCACAGGCACTGTGGAGCCGTCACAGACCAGAACCAAAGCCCAGGCTGGTCTTGCCAAACCAGTGTCTGCAAACAGCTTCCTGAAGCACTTCGGGCTCGGGCTGCTGGGACTAGAGGGCACCAAAGAGGGTTTGAGAAGCTGGGGCAGAACCCATCTGCAGGTCAGGGAGCGAACGAGAATGTGGAGCAGACAGAGGAATGGGAAAATAGGTCAGGCTGCAAACACAAAGGGGTATTCTTTGTCTGCAGGGCCGTGCACGGCTCCCAGCTGCTCTGGCCTGCACGTTCCAGACGGGATGGTGGGGATTAAAGCAGCAGGGGCTCGATCTGGGACCTGCCAGCAGGGAGGCACCAACATGCCAGGGCCCTGCTGTCGCTTGCCATCCTTCCAGGCCTTTAATCTGGCTGCTGGGGAGGGGTGAGCCTCTGGATGGGGAAGATCTTAGTGCTGAGGAGTGGTGTTTGGGCTGGCCCAGCGACAGTGCCGCTCGTGTCCCTGTGTTTCCCAGGGAGCAGGGACAGCAGCTCCTCCAGGTCCCCTCGTGGCACTGCCCAGCTGCAGCCCGAGCCCTGCCTACCTCAGCCAGGAGACAGAGTTGCCTCAAATAGTCCAGAAACTCACACGTTGTGCAACTGCACTGCCAGTAACAAGCCCGAGTGGTCACCAGTAAAAGGAGAACCTGCCCCTCAGAGAGGGATGCAAATCTCCTTCCCAGCAGCACGCTGGGGCCGACTCAGAGAAGCACCGAGGCTGTGCCACTTCCCCGTGTGTGCTGGCTGGCAGCCAGCCTGGCTGTCACGCTGCTCCGAGGTTGCCAAACACGCTGACATGCTCACCTCCCTGGCTGGGAACCGCTGCCCTGGAGCAGTTTGGCAGAGCCAGATGTGCCCTCAGCCAGCCCTCGCTGCTTGTGGCTGTGGAGGTGGTGCTTTGTCCAGGGGCTCTGTCCCTCCCCAGCCCCGGGGCAGTGGGGAACGTGCTGCTCAGCACAGGTTTGCTGCCCATGGTGTGCTGGGCACTGTGCTCAGTGGCCAGCCCTCAATGAGCCACTGCTGGCTGGCACCTTCCCCCGGTGAGCTGGCTCTGCCAGCTGATGGGCTGGGGCAGCGTGCCCAAATCCCAGCAGGCTGCTGCTGGCTCTGGTTCCCTCTGGGATGGCAGTGTGTCCTCTGAGAGCGGGGTGCTGCATTTTGGAAGGCTCTGGTGGTGGGCAGACAGGCAGAGCTCAGCAAGGGAGGGAGAGCACAAGCATCCTGCATGCCTGCTCCTTCCCCTGCTGGAACTTGCAGTGCATTCAGGAGTTCACCTCGTTTCCCCTTCTGTCCTCAGCTCACTCCTTCCTCCTTCCTGCGCATCGGGCAGCTGAGCAATGTGGACCTCAACGAGGATATCCATGAGCTGGTGAGTGCCACAGAGAGGGTCCACTGGTACTGAGACCCCTTCCCTTCTTCCACTTATGGCTGCTGTTGTTTCATGCTGCTTGTTCCATGAGGACTCTGTTTGTTCGTGGGCCCCTCTGGCATCCCCAGTAAATGCTCTGGTTCTGAACTGGGAGCAGCTCGCACGGTCAAAGGGGTTTGGGAAAGAGAATTTGATTTCTGCCCAACAACATGGATCTGCTTGAAATAGCTCCCTGCCTTTGGCCAAAGGAATTTCCTGCCAAGGTGAAAGGTTGCAAAGGTTGCCCTCCCCCCTTCCGAGCATGGAGCTGCTCAGAGGCAGGGCTGGGTCAGCATGGCTGGGCAAACCCTCTCCCTGCTCCTGGGGACACATCCTGCCCAGGGCTGGAGGGGTGCTTGGTGAGGGAGCACACCTGACAGCTGGTCCAGCTGCATTAAATTCCATGCGTCCACCAGCTGGTGGAAAATCATCCCAGATCCCAGCCTGCCAGCCAGCTTGCACCTATAGTCCTCCCTGAGCACAAAACCAAGTTAAACCAGCAGTTGCACAGCATGGGGGGGTTGGACTCAGACCTGACTGTCCTGTCCTGTGCATCACATCCCACAGCAGACTGAGCTCCCTCGGCAGCGCCCCAATGAGATCCCCCACAACGAGAAGCTCCTGTCACTCAAATATGAAGTAAGTGCCCATCTCCCCTCATCTCTGGGATGCAGCAGGTGAGGTATGAGGGGGGAGGGCTCGTGGCTGCCCACTTAGGGGGGTTTCACTGGGGAAGGAGTGGAATTGAGAGAGGAAAATCATACGGGAGTGTGGAGGAGCAGCATGAGGGGCTGAGGGCAGTAGGGGGGTCTCCTCCCCTGCACTGGGTGGTAACAGCATCTCCCTTTCCTGACCTAGAGCTTGGACTATGACAACAGTGAAAACCAGCTATTCCTGGAGGAGGAGAGGAGGATAAACCACGCAGTGAGTCTTGCTGTGACCCACCTGCCCACTGTCCCCACAGCTGGGCTGGCCCAGAGAGGCTGTGCCCCTGCCTGGCTGCTGGGGGTGTTCTCCATGCCACTCGTGCTCAAAGCAGTGTGTGAGCTGGGATGGGTTTATAGACACTGACCAGCTTGTGACGAGCCATAAAATCTCAAGAGTGAGAACCCAGCATGGGATGGCTGGACTTGGAGCTGATCTGGGTCTATATGGTGGCATGGGGCAGGTCCCTGAGCTGAGGGACTGCTGGAGCCATGTGAAGCATCTGCCCTGAGGGCAGCAAGAGTCCCAGTAGGAGTGGCCTAATGGAGGCAGGCAAGCTGGAAAAGCACCTTAGGGATTTCACAGAGGGACAAGAGCGCTGGCTTAAAATAAGTGCCCGGTCTTCACGGGGTCAGCCAGCATTGGTGCTCCCTGGCCCTCCTGGGGGCTGCCTGGGCGTGGGGCTGTGCTGGGGAAGGTGTCAGGTGGGTCGGAGCCCCCGCAGTGCTGGCAGGGGCTCTGACAGCTGTGGGCCCCTCAGGCTTTCCGGACGGTGGAGATCAAGCGCTGGGTGATCTGCGCCATGATCGGAATCCTCACCGGCCTCGTCGCCTGCTTCATCGACATCGTGGTGGAGAACCTGGCAGGGCTCAAGTACAGGGTGGTGAAGGACAGTATCCTCGTGGGGCAGTGGCCACCAGCCAGCTGGGAGCTGGGGGTCTCTGCTCCTGGGAGCCACGAGAGGGGTGTCGTGGGGAAGAGGGCAGTGATTCCTCGCGTGGGGTTGGTGGCACAGCCCCTGCTGCCCAAGGTGCTGGGGGGCTGAGCTGTGGCTGGGCACTGCCCTAACAGAGGAGGCTGTTTGCAGCCACCCTGGCTGTCCTGAGTACACAGGGATGCTGATCTGGTGAGTGGCATCCTTACCCATGGCAGGGCCTTGGAACGAGATGATCTTTAAGGTCCCTTCCAACCCAAACCATTCTGTGAGATGCTGTGGTCGGGGGGATGGTACCCAAGCAATGCTGGTCTTTCCTTGACCTGCTGCCCCAGACATTGACAAGTTCACAGCCAAAGGGGGCCTGTCTTTCTCCCTGTTGCTTTGGGCCACCCTGAATGCCAGCGTGGTGATGGTGGGCTCCGTGATCGTTGCTTTCATAGAGGTAAGAGTTTGGAGCTGCTCTGGGCTCTTTAAATGGGCAAAGCAGGATCATGTTCCCAGAAAACATGCAACTTTATGTAACAGCAAGTGTGTTTCTGCCAAATTGGCTCCTGGCAGCACCAGCTCCTCAGGGTTGGCTCCAGCTGTGCTGTCGAGTTTCTCTGGGGCTGTCAGACTGCTGGGACATGCTGCCCTTTGCTGGCAGCCTGGGGGCAGAGGGTGTGCTCCAGCCCGGGGTGTGGGTGCAGCTCTCCCAAGCCTTGGCCCCAGCTCAGCTGTACAGGTGTGCATGAGCCCTGACAGAGACCAGTCTGACTGGGCACCTCAGGGACATGGTCTGGAGGACAAGCCAGAGACTGGACTATTCTAATCCACAGTGTCTTTGCCCTTGTTCTCCATGGCCACCAGGTGTGAGCCTTTTGCAGCACCAGGCCTCTTGCTGTGACACAGTGGGAGTACACCTGAGCATTCCAAGGACCCATCCAGCTTCTCCCTGGCACATTTGCCCTTAGGAAGTGGGTGCCTCCCTCAAACCCACCTCCAGAACCTGTAGATAAGCTTTGATCTCCTCTTGGAGTCTCCCTGAGGGTGTGCCTTGTGCTGAGGGACAGGGTGGGGTGGCCAGTGTGTCCCCATCCCATCCATGGCAGCCACTCATGCTCTCCCTGCTCCCCACAGCCCGTGGCAGCTGGCAGTGGCATTCCCCAGATCAAGTGCTATCTCAATGGGGTGAAGATTCCACATGTTGTCCGCCTCAAGGTAGGAACTGGGAGGTGGTGGGATGGCCTGGGCATGTTGTGTCCCCATGGGGTGGTGGTCCCTGCCCCTGTTGTGGCAGAGGAGAAGTTGGCACAAGCTCCTGGCTCTGTGGATGTTCTCCCCAGTGCTAAGGGGTTAAACCTCCTGCCCTGGGATCTGGGAAGATCCCCTAGTTCTGGGAAGAGCAGCTGTGGGTAATTTTTTGCTCTGGCCAAGAAGAAAATGGACCAACTTCATTGCCACAAGGTGGGGCTGAGAATCACAAGTTCCCTGGGGTTGCTGGCTCCTGCCACAGGGCTGGTTAGTTCTGTGTCCCCCGTGGCTGCTGGGGTTGTGTCCCTTGTGCCACCCCTGTGCTAAGCTGTGCCTGTCTCTGTTTTGCAGACCCTGGTGATCAAAGTCTGTGGGGTCATCCTCTCGGTGGTCGGCGGCCTGGCCGTTGGGAAGGTGATGTGCACAAAGTGCTCTCTGACATGTGGTGGGACCCACATGCCTGTTCTTGTCCCTGAGCAGGGGACAGGGCACTGGGGGCCCCATAATGACTTCCCAGTGTATTCCCTGGTATCTGCTGGGCAAGGTGACTGGCGTGGTCTTGGGGAGCCCCTGGGACACATAGTGCCACCCTGCCAGCCTGGGTGTGGCTCAGCTGAGGGCAGGAGAGTAGCAGCCTGTGTCCATTGGTGGTTGTCCTTGCAAATATGAGATGGGGCAAACTTGGGTGCCCCACTGGGACCTTTCTGGCTTGCTGGGATTGAGGGCAGGCAAGGGAAACACCCATCCTCCTCAGCTGGGGGGCACAGGAAGTGGCCGTGGGAGCCACTGGCTAGAATGAGTTTTACACAAAATCACAGAATGATTTGGGTTGGAAGGGACCTTAAAGGCCATCTCCTTCCAATCCCCCTTCCATCCCACCTTCCACTAGGCCAGGTTGTTCAGAGCCCTGTCCAAACCGGCTTTGAACACTTCCATGAATGGGAAAGGGGAAAATGTCAAGGTCTGTATTTCCCCAAGGGAAATCCTCCTGTCCAGCTTCAGGGCTGTGAGCTGCTGAGCAACATCCAACCATCCCCGTTCTTCCTTTTCCAATGTGACTCTGCTCTCTGGCCCACAGGAAGGACCCATGATTCACTCTGGAGCTGTGATTGCTGCTGGGATCTCCCAGGGAAGATCCACATCTTTAAAGCGAGACTTCAAGGTTGGTGCTGAGGTCCGAGGGGCTGTGCTGCAGGCACCCCTCCTGTGCCACACCATGCTGTTCCTCAGGGCCACACTGGTGGCTTGGCACCACACAAGGCACGCCCTGTGTCCCCCCTAAACTCGTGCCTGTGCCCAGCCCTTAACCTGCCTTTGCTCTGGTGTTCCAGATCTTCGAGTACTTCCGCAGAGACACGGAGAAGAGGGACTTTGTCTCTGCTGGAGCTGCTGCCGGTGTCTCAGCTGCCTTTGGTGCCCCCGTGGGTGTGTGCCTTGGCTCTCTGGCACTGAGCAGTGCCAGGACATGGATTCCCTCAGGATGTTGCTCCCACTTGCTTGGAGGCAGCTGCTGGGATCTCCCTAAGGCACTGCAGGAGCCCTTGTGCAAAGTGCCCCGTCCAGCTCCAAATTTTCCTGCTGTGCCATGCAGGTCTTGGGAAGAAAGGAGGGGGTCTTGGATCCCAAATGTTACCTCCCTAGGATGGAGGAAGGCAGTGGGGGGCTTCACTGCAATCAGTGCATCACTGTTGGCTTGGTGGGCTTGCCTGTCCCTTTGCTGGGAGGCCTGGGCAGTGTGGGGCACAGGATGGGGTGAGTTTGGGTGCCTTGGTGGGTGCTGTGAGCCAAGGGTGGCACGTGCCCCTTGTGAAGGTGTCGTGTCATGTGTTTGCAGGGGGTGTCCTGTTCAGCTTGGAGGAAGGAGCCTCCTTCTGGAACCAGTTCCTGACTTGGAGAATTGTAAGTGCTGGGAAGCAAGAGAGGGCTGCTGGCTGTGGTTTGAGGCATTGCCTTTTCCCAGTGCCCTGCAGCCTCTTGACATCCCTGCCCCAGCGAGGCAGGTGTGTGTAACACATCCCAGGGAGCAGCATCCCAGCTTCTCTTCTGTGTCCTGATGCTCAGGGGCTGAATTTGCACCTGGCTGAGCTCCATCTTGCTGCCAGCTCCTTTCCAAGGGAGTTGCCTTGGGTTGAGCCCCCAGGGCAACAGAGACAAAAGGAGTGAGCCCCTGCCCAAAGTGCTCCCATGGGAAATGTGGCCTCTTGTCCCCACCGCACCATGAGCACCAAAACCTACACAAGGACCTTGGGAGGTGGTTTGGGGTGGTGTGAGGGGCACGTGGTGGGGTTGGGGGTATCTGGCAGTGACTCTGAGCTGTGTCTTATTCCAGTTCTTTGCCTCCATGATCTCCACATTCACACTGAACTCTGTCCTGAGTGTTTACCATGGCAATGCCTGGGATCTCTCCAGCCCTGGGCTCATCAACTTTGGCAGGTTTGATAGTGAGGTACGACACAGGGCTCTGCTGGGGGGTTGCAAACAGCCCATGGGGCCATCAGTTTGTCTGAAACATCACCAAGGGGCTGAGGCAGGCTCTGCCCTGGCAGGCTGTGGGGTCTGGCCAGATCCCAACCCCACCAGCCCCAGCAGAAGGAGTTTCTGCAACTACTGCTGGGTCTGGGGGCTCTGGGGTGTCCTAGGGAGATTTTGGGACAGCTCTGGAAGGCACTTGCTGCCACAGACTTGTGCTGTCTCAGCAGTCAGTGACTGGGTGTGGGGCTGCAGATGGGCCAAGAGATCTGAAAGCCACTTCTTTCTTGCTTGCAGAAAATGGGATACACAATCCAGGAAATTCCTATCTTCATCTTTATGGGTGTGGTTGGTAAGACAGTGCTGCTGTTTCAAGTTGATTTGTCTGAATAATTTCCTTTTTTCTCTGTCTGGGTCTAAAAAGCTTTGGCATCCATTTTTCTGGGGAGAATGGGGAATCCATTAAATTCTGGAGCAGAAGCTGCTTGTGGGGCTTACACAGGGGTGAGAGCTGGATCCTGGCCCAATTCTGGTAGCAAAGTCAAACCCCCTTAACCCTTGAGTGAGGTCAGTGCATTGCAGTCACTGGCAGCCCCTTATCCCCATGGAGCTGGCCTGTCCCTCTCCTGCCTGGTGCCAGTGCTGTGACACTGGTGCCCAGCCAGCCCTCTGCTGGTGCCAGGCTACTCTTGGTGGCAGGTCCTGGCTGTCTGCAGGGACAGAGTCTGTGTGTCCCGGGGCTGACAGTCATGCTGGGTGGGTTTTTGAGGATCTTCACAGGCTCCTTGTGTTGTGGGCAGCCTGGGCCCTGTGTGCTGAGCTTTGCCCCTCTCACATTCACAGGTGGGATCCTCGGGGCCCTCTTTAATGCCCTCAATTACTGGTTGACGATGTTTCGGATCAGGTAAGAGCTCGCAGGTAACGCAGGGGATCGACATGCCTTGGTTGGGCTCCCTTAAAGCTTCTGTGCTCCCTTAAAGCACAGGATTGGGGCAGGGGGCTGATTAGGATTTGGGTGGGATCAGCCCCACAGCCCTGGGGCTACAGCTGGAGCAACAGCTGTAATCTCTCACTTAACATGAGCAACAGCAGCCCCTGGAAGATGCCACAGCAGAGGTGCCACGTGCCTCTCACTCGCTGACCCACAGCATCTCACCACTGCTCTGACCCTGCCAAGTATTTCCTGCCAGTGACTGGAGGGCCCAGAGGGGTGCAGACACTGTGCAGACCTGTCTGTCATGTGCTCTGACAGGAGCTAGAGAATGTAGAGAGCTGATAAAGCCACCTGAGCCCACTCTGCTACAGCCAATACCTGTCACCAGCTGTCCAAACACCGGGACAGCCTGTCAGGATCTGGGGAGGGAGCACAGCCTGTCTGTGTGCCTGATGTGACATGCCAAGCCAGGCTGTGGGTGATCCTGCCCACACCCCTGGGTGCCACGCTCACTCCTCTGTCCCCTTCACAGGTACATCCACCGGCCCTGCCTCCAGGTGGTGGAGGCCATGCTGGTGGCAGCAGTGACAGCCACCGTGGGGTTTGTCATGATTTACTGCTCAAGAGATTGCCAGCCCATCCAGGGGAGTTCTGTGGCATATCCCCTGCAGGTAGGACATTCTGGAGAACAGTCTCCAGGTTTGGGGGCACCCTGAGCCTGGGCTGAGCAGAGAGACAAGACCCTGCTGGGTTTTGGGGCACTGGACCTTGCAGATGATGCCCTCCATTGCAGGCAGAGCTGGAGACCCAGGGATGGTGTAGATGTTGTGGTGTAGGTGTCCTTGCTGGCACATGTTTCCCTCTGCAGGACAGCCCAAATCTGCCACTTCCAACTCCTTCTTCCCTTGCCTTTGCAGCTTTTCTGTGCTGATGGAGAGTACAACTCCATGGCCACTGCCTTCTTCAACACACCCGAGAAGAGCGTCGTCAACCTCTTCCATGACCCTCCAGGTCAGTGCACCCGGCGAGGGGGGCCTGGCATGTGAGCAGAGAGGGACTGGCTTTGTGCAAGGTGGCTGACCTGCTCTCTGGCCACTCCTGGCATGAGGCAGAGGGTGATCAGCCCCGGGAGGGCTTCCCAGAACACTCTTCCTGCTCTTTTGCTGCAGCAATGGAAGGAGGAGGGATGGGTGCCACTCCTGGTGGTACCTATGAGCTTGGCCAGCAGGCTGTGGTTTCAGGAGACTGTGGACAAGGCCCTGGTTTGGTTTGTGCATGTTTGCAGGCTGTTACTTCTGAGTTGCCTGGGAGCATGTCTGACCCTTGCTGGCTGTCTGAAGTCCGTTCTGGAAATGTTCATGGCTGTTTTCTTAATTAGCAGGGCCTCTTGCCCTAGAACGACTTTACCTTCTGGGCAGGTTGTGGAGGTGGATCTTGGGGTTTGGATTTGCTTGAGAAATGCAGTTTAGGTTCCCAGGTTCCACCTCCATTTCCCTTGGACCTGAGGTAACCACAGCATGCCCTCTGCCTGCTGCTCTGAGTTCTGTGCCCAGCTGGATGTGGGCAGGGGGCAGAGAGATCCTCAGCCCAGAGGGTGCAGCTTGGCCACCTGAAGCCAAGAGATGAGCATCCTGTATTTTGGGGCTGCTCCCTGCAGTGCTGGGTCTTCCCTGGCTCAAGGCTTCAGTTTGTTGCCTGCTCTGTGAAGGAGGGGTTGCAAAGTACTTGTTTAAACTAGACTGAGCTGCTCAGCAATCCTAAAATAGCAGCTGGCCAAGTTGTGGGGTCAGCAGGGTCTTGCTGTGATGGCACAGCCCGCTCTGTGGGGCAGCTTGGGACTGGTTGGAGCAGCCGTGGGAGCTGCAGGATAGGAGGGGTTTGCAACTCTGCAGAGTTGATCCCAACAAAGCTGGCAGTGGGATTTCTGTCCTCCCAACCTCATTCTCCAGCACTGGTGGTCCCTCAGGGTTTTGAAGTTTGTCCAGGTGCCTCTCAGGAGGCTGGGAAGGGATGGGTCATCACGGGTCATGAGATGGAGGAATGGGATGGGAGGGCTTGGGATGGCCACAGCTGGGTAGTGGGGCACTGGAGGGGACAGAAATAACCTGAAGAGCTGGTTTGAAAGGCTCATGGTGCCAGGGTGGAAGGTGCAGCCCAGTGAGAGGGGCTCTCCCTGCTGGGAGTGTGCCACGAGGCTGCTCTGTGTGTTCTCCTGTGGCTACAGGGCCAGCACTGACTCCTCATTCTGTCCCCACCCCAGGTTCCTACAACCCCATGACTCTGGGCATGTTCACATTGATGTATTTCTTCCTGGCCTGCTGGACCTATGGCCTGACAGTGTCTGCAGGGGTCTTCATCCCCTCCCTGCTCATTGGTGCAGCCTGGGGGAGACTCTTTGGTATCTCCCTGTCCTACCTGACCAAGGGCTCGGTGAGTCCTGGGTGGGCAGGGGTCTTGGGAGGCATGAGCTTTGGTACCCAGCTCTTCTTCCTGACCACTGGGTGGGTGGCACATGCAGGCAGAGTGCATGGGGCTGGCCAAGAGCTCAGCACAGCTCTGGAGTGGGCTGACTCCTCACTTGATGCCTTCATGAGCTGGGTCTGGGCTTTCCCACATCCTAGTGGAGCCCTGCCAGCAGCTGGGCATGCAGGCAGCCTCAGGCACCTCTCCCCACTTTGAAGGGGGGTTTAAGGGCCAGGACTCTGCTCACTGTCTCTGGATCCCTGGAGCCAGCAGGTGACTCACCTCTTTCTTTCTCTCTCCTGTGCTCAGATCTGGGCTGATCCTGGGAAGTATGCCCTGATGGGAGCTGCTGCACAGCTGGGTGAGTTCCCCATGGCACAGGCTTAGCTGGGGTGAAGGTGGCAATGGTAAAAGCAATCCCTGCTTCCCTGGCACAGCTTCTTCCCCAGCCAAAACCCAGTCTGGCTGTCAACCTCCTAATGCCCCTGCCAAGTAGAGGCCATGCTGGAGCACCAGTGAGGCCTGGGCTCATTCAGGGGCCCCAGGTGTTCTGCTATCCCCTCACTCCATGTTTCCTGTCCACCTGAACCCCCGACCCCTCTGGGTGCCTCTGGCAGGTGGGATAGTGCGGATGACGCTGAGCCTCACGGTCATCATGATGGAGGCAACAGGCAATGTCACCTATGGCTTCCCCATCATGCTGGTGCTGATGACTGCAAAGATTGTGGGAGACTACTTTGTGGAGGTGAGGGCTGGTGTCCTCACAGGACATGGCTGTGGGTCGGGTTTGATGGTGCTGGGGAGGGGTGGCCATGGGGGCCAGGACAGGCATGTGCTTGCTCTGAGGGGTGAGCTGCTGCCTGGCTGTGCCCCTTGGCATCTCACCAGGCTTCTCCTGATGACTTGGCTCTCATTGCAGGGGCTCTATGACATGCACATCCAGCTGCAGAGTGTCCCCTTCCTGCACTGGGAGGCCCCGGTGACATCCCACTCCCTCACGGCCAGGTAGGTGGGATGGGGGATGCTTGTCACTCCTGTGGCAGCAGCTTTTGGACCACATTGTGGGCCTGAGCCTGGGAATGGAGGTGGTGACCCTTCAGTCCTGGGAGCCTGCTCTCCCCTGGTGCCACCAGCCCAGCCCCTTCCCCAGCAGGGATGTGTTCTGCAGTGCATTCCTTCCCCTCTCCCTGGTAGGTTTTAGGTACAGAGGAGGCATCAGAGCTGAGGTTGAGTGTGTGTTGGGGGTCATATTTGGGGTGTGAGGGTGGGCAGGCCCTGGCACAGGTTGCCCAGAGAAGCTGTGGCTGCCCCATCCCTGGAAGTGTCCAAGGCCAGGTTGGATGGGGCTTGGAGCAACCTGGGCTAGTGGAAAGTGTCCCTGCCCATGACAAGGGGGTGGAACAAGATGATCTTTAAGGTCCCTTCCAACCCAAACCATGCTGTGATTCTGTCTGTGCTGCCCTGGGGCTGGGTTTCACCTGGAGCCTTCCCTGCAGGGAGGTCATGAGCACTCCTGTCACCTGCCTGCGGAGAATCGAGCGGGTGGGCACTGTCGTGGACATCCTCAGTGACACCTCCTCCAACCACAACGGCTTCCCCGTGGTGGAGAGCAACGCTGACACCACACAGGTGGGCTGGGTGCCACTGGGAGGGGACACAGCTGCGGGGTGGGACCCTCCCCTTCCCAGCCCATCTCACACACCGTGCTCTCTCGCAGGTGGCCGGACTGCGGGGTCTGATCCTGCGTTCCCAGCTCATTGTCCTGCTGAAGCACAAGGTGGGTGATGCTGCCTGGAGGCTGTTTGGGTTATGTCTGGGCCCTGCTGTCCCTGTCCCACTGCTGCCTCAGGCCCCTTGTGTCCTGCTTTGCTTGAGAGGAGTCAGTGGAGGGTCCTTGTCACCTCCCTCAGCTCACCCAAGAAGAATGGTGGGGGCTGCCATGCTGTGCTAGGGTTATTGCAGCATCATCCTGCACCCCACTGTGCTCACAAACCCCATGTGAGTGGGAAGCAGGCTGTGCTGCTGCAGATGGTCCATTTACCCCATGCTCCTGCCCTCCTCCCTCCCTGTCCCATTGTCCTGGTGCCTGTGAGCTCTGCAGGGCAGTGCCCGACCGTCTCTTGCCTCCCCAGGTGTTTGTGGAAAGGGCCAACCTGAGCCTGGTGCAGCGGCGGCTGAAGCTGAAGGATTTTCGGGATGCCTACCCCCGCTTCCCCCCCATCCAGTCCATCCACGTCTCCCAGGACGAGCGCGAGTGCATGATCGACCTCAGCGAGTTCATGAACCCCTCTCCCTACACCGTGCCCCAGGTGAGGGCCAGGCCCCCTGTGCACAGCAGCCCGGGGGTGCTGGGTGGGTGCTGGGTGCCGGCTGGGGGTGCTGCAGCCCCCACAGCCCTGCTCTGCCCTGCAGGAGGCGTCTCTGCCACGGGTGTTCAAGCTCTTCCGAGCCCTGGGACTGCGGCACTTGGTGGTCGTGGACAATCACAACGAGGTGAGTCCCTGCTCGCTGTGTCAGAGCTGCCTGAGCAGCCCCAGGGGGACAGGGACACGCTGCCCTTGTCCCCAGGCTCTGTGTGCCCACCTGGGGCCGTGCCCTGTCCCTTTCCTGGCAGGTGGTGGGAATGGTGACCCGCAAGGACCTCGCCAGGTACCGGCTGGGGAAGGAGGGCCTGGAGGAGCTTTCGCTGGCACAGACATGACACGGTGCTGCCCAGCAGAGACACTCCCTGGGAGCTGAGGACCCCCTTTTGCAGGAGGTGGGGAGAGGACTGGGCCAGGCTGTGTAGGCAGTGCCCGGAGCGCTGGCATGGCCATGCTACCCTGGCTCTCCTGCCTGTTCCTGCCTTCCCACGTCTACTGCCTCCTCACCCCTGCCTCTGCTTCCCTGAGAGATCAAAATGCACCCTTGGCTCCGTTGGCTCTGTTAGCTCCTGGGATAGGCTGAGGGTTGGGTGAAGGCTGGAGTGTTCCACGGGCAGCAGAAGCACCCTGCTGCGTTGGGCATAGTCCTCTGCCATGGCACGTGGCCTGTGTTGCCTCCTCCACCCAGCCTGGACTGTCTGGCACCGAGCCCTGGCTTCAGGGCCCCTGTGTGGGGAGCAAAGGGGACATGATGGGGATCCCTCCTTGCCCCTGGGCCCCATTCCCCCCTGCCCTGTGCTGGCTGGGTCAGACTGGGCTCTGGGGTAGGTTTTTGCCTCCCTTGCCCTTGGTCTGGAGGAGGGGGCCATGCCCTGCTTGGCTCTGCAATAAAAGGACTCCCGTGGTTCTGCAGCTGCTGCCTTTGGTTCTTTCTTGGCTCCCTCAGCCATTCTGACCCCAAGTCATTTGTGGGGAGACAGCCCTGGGGGCTTGGGGTTGGGATGGGGAGGGGAGAGGTGCCTGCCCTAGGGCTATGTTGGTCCTGCAGCCTGTGCCCCTCTCCATTCCTGCCCTCCTGCCACCACTGCTGCTCCCCTCCTGCCACACTGGTGTCCAGAGTCACTCCTGGGGCTTGTTCTGGCCCTTTCCAGCAGCGTGGGCCCTGCCAGGGACTCCAAATCCCACCACCAGCCCTGGATCTTTCCAGGGGTTGGGAGCAAAGCCTGCACTCCCCTCGGTGATGAGGGGGTCTCCAGCCCTGGCACCTCACTTCCCCCATCCTCCTCTCCTTGGCATTGCCCCCTGCCCTGGCACTGCACCCTCCCCCCTGGGGCAGGGCAGCCTGGTGTCTGGAGGGGCTTTCAACTGTGGGATCTGTGCTGAAATAAAGTCTGTTTGTACTTTTATTGTGGTGCTGCCTGCCTCTTGCTTCCCTTCTTCCTCTGGGGCTGCTGCCCAGGCTTGGTGTCCGCTTGGGGCTGAGCAGAGCCGTGTCCCCCCTGCTGCTCCGGGGCGGTGGCACCAGCTGGGGCAGGGCTGCATCCTGGGGGCTGCCCCCCAGCAGGACTGGAGTGCCCCAGGCAGGGGCTGGCTGCCCCTTCCCGGGCGCTTTCCCCTTTCAAGGCCAACAAAGAGCCGCCACAAAGCAGGGGATGCCTGGGCTGGGCCCTGGTAACAGCCGGCTCTGGGGCCACGGGGAAGGGCTGGCCCTGCTCTCCCCATGGCTGTGGGTCCCTGGCCGTGCCGTGGGGCACAGCGGGTCCCCGAGGGTGCCGTGGGTCCCTGAGGGTGCCGGCAGCCCCGCGTGCTTTATGAGGCCCCGCGCCGCCCTTTGCCCCGGCGCGGCCACGATAAGGGCTGGGATCCACCGGCCTGTGCCGCAGAGTAAACACGGGCTGCTGGCTCCTGCCGGCACCGAGGGCCGCGCCGAGCCGTGGCCCTTTGTCACCAGGGGCACCGCCGTGGTGGCTGGCAAAGGACACCACACGTGCCGGTGCCTGGTGGGAGTCATTTATTCACTCATCCCATCGCCAGCTCCAGCCGCCCCGGCACTGGGGCCACCAGATTTATCATTAACTGGGCGGCACGTGGCGGGACCGGGGGCCGCGCCGAGGCCGCCGTGGGGTCACAGCCCGACAAAGGGCTCGGCCTCCAGCCCCGGGCGCCCCGGCTCCGGCCCCGGCTCCGCCGCCCAGTTGGCCAGCAGGTCGCTGAAGTCGGGGGTGCCGGCATGGAGGAGGCCGGCGGGGCCCGGCTCCTTCCAGAAGGATGGCGGCAGCTTCCTGCGGTGCATGGGGGTGATGTGGCCGTACTTCCTCTGCAGCCGCTGTGTCCGGCCGCCGGCCGCCCGCGGGGACAGGCACNGCCGAGCCGCAGTCCCGGGGCTCGGGGTCGCTGCCGGCGGCCTCGTCCCGGCCCCGCCGCCCGAAGTACCGCTGGATGTCACCGCTGATGAGCTCCGAGAACCTGAGCAGCCGCAGGGTGGTCTCGGCTGTGCTGCACGCGGCCGGCTCCAGCATCGCGCTCTCCTCCGCTGCCTCCTCTTCTTCCTCCTCTTCCTCCTCCTCCTCCTCCTCCTCCGCAGTCNTCTGCCTCCGCTTCCTCCTCCTCCTCCTCCTCCTCGGAGAGGTCGTGGAAGTCGGGCCCGGGGTGTGTGGGCAGCAGGAGGCCGTGCGGGAAGGGCGAGGGCAGGCGCAGCTCGGCCAGGGGCTGGATGACGCCCGCAGCCATGTCGGTGCTCGGGGGCACCCCGGGGCCTGGGCTCACCCTGCGGGCAGGGACAGCGGGGTCAGGGGGACGCACCATGGCACACCCTCCCCGACACACTGTCCTGCAGCCCTGAGGTGGCAGGGACAGCGGGGTCAGGGGGACGCACCATGGCACACCCTCCCCAGCACACTGTCCTGCAGCCCTGAGGTGGCAGGGACAGCGGGGTCAGGGGGGTGCACCATGGCACACCCTCCCCGACACACTGTCCTGCAGCCCTGAGGTGGCAGGGACAGCGGGGTCAGGGGGACGCACCATGGCACACCCTCCCCGACACACTGTCCTGCAGCCCTGAGGTGGCAGGGGCACCATGTTGTGCCACACTCTGGCCAGGGTGGGGCTGCAGGGCCCCATGCAAGAGTAATGGGGGCATTGGGGATGTCCCCACCAAGCTATGGGATACAGGGGAGGGGAGATGTTCCCCCTGGGCCATGGAGCACCGTCAGCACAGGCAGCAGGGGTGTCCCCACCAAGATGTGGGATATGAGGCAGCAGGGATGCCACCCCTCCCCAAGCCATGAGATGTGGGGCAGTGGGGAGGTCCTGACTGAACCCTGGGACATCAGGCAACAGAGATGTCCCCACCAAGCCATGGGGTGTGGGGCAGCAGGGATGTCCATGTGAATCCTTGGGGTGTGGGACAACGGGAACACCACAGCATATGGGGCAGCTGGGATGTTCCCCCAGAGTCATGGGAGGTGGGGCACTGGAGATGTTGCCTTGAGCCATGGGGCAGTGGGGACATCCCCCAGAGCTGTGGGGCAGTGGGATGTTCCCGTTCACTCCAGGGCTGTGCATGGAGGTGAATGGGGCTCAGCTCAGCACTCATCCCACCACCCTGGGCTCAGCACCCACCCTGCCACCCCAGGCTGAGCACCAGGGACACCTAGCCCTGTGTCCTGCTCACACAATGGCCCTGCGATGTGGTGATGTGGTGAACTCACCACCTCCCCTCACTGCCCTGGGGGACTCCAGCCATGGCTGGGTCTTGCTGAGCTGCTTGAGGCCTCTCTGTAGCATGTGCCCAGTGAGGGGCCCCCAGCCCATCTTGCTGCAGGGCACCCCTGCTCACCACCCCAGGACTGCCATCACCCCAGCCCTGAGAGTGTCTTGGGGCAGGGCACAAATCCTGCAGACCAGTCCTGCCCCAGCCACACCAAACAGGGTGCTGGGCCCTGCACCCAGCACAGGAGATTGTCCTTGCCTTCCCTGGGGTCACTGTGCATCCCTCTTTGTGCTGTCCCCACCGCGGGACCCCTGGCCCTACCCCTGTGCTGCCCCGGGCTGGGCTGTGGGGGGGCTCAGTGGGGAGAGGGGAGCGGGGCCACCCCAGTGGCAGAGCCAGGCTGTCCCAGTGCCACGGCGAGCCTGGGAACACCGCGGTGCGGGAGGGCACTCACCTTGGCGCGGCCGCCCGGCCATGCATAGGCTCCCGCGCCGCTCCCCCTGCCCGTCCCTCCACCTGGGCCCGAAGTATTTATAGCGGAGCGGGAGCTGGCGGCTGGCAAATATTTGGTAGCCGTATTGTAATAGTAGACTCGGTAAACAGAGCCGGGGTTTGCTTTAGCACCCAGCAACGGGAAAGCGGCGCGGGGAGGGACGCGGGCGCGGAAGGCAGGGCTCACCTTAATGGTTCACTAGCCAGGGGATTTTCAAGTGTTGTCCCTGTAAATTCACCTATTAAATCGGCAGCCCCAGCTGCCAAACTGCCCGCACACTTGTGCAGAGGGCTCTTATCTCCCCGCTGATTGGAGGCGAAATCAAGCTTTGTCAAATAGGCGTAAAATTAAATTTCATGCTATTTTGACTCCTGGAGTAGGGATCTTCTGAAGAACACACTGCGTATTGAGCGATGCCTCTGCAAACAGGGGCTGCCGCTGCAGTGGGCAAAGCCTCTCCGCGGGGTCCCCCCAGGTGCTCCAGGTTCAGACTCCCCATCTCCATCCCCGTGCCTCCCCAGGGGTGGATGTTGGGCTCCCTGACCAGCCCTAGGAGAGGGTTTGGAACCTGTGCATACAAAAGGTGCACATGTTGTCTGGAGAACGGCTGGGCCAGCCCCACAGCAGGGCCAGCCCCTTTATGGCAGCGCTGTCACTGTGGCTGGGGCACTGGGGGGCCCCTTGTCTCTGCTCATGGCCCTGGCCATGCTGGCCCAGAGGGTCTGAGGGTGGTGACAATGGCAATCAGTTCCCATGACAAGATAAGTGTGCCAGAGGGGCTGTTTCTGCTTTGGCAGAAGGAAGTGCCAGCAGGGCAGCACAGAACACAGCCAGGGGACATGGATGGCTGGGGGATGGAGAGTGTCCTGGGACAGAGGATGGTCAGGGGACACAGGACAGCCTGATCCTGACAGGTAGAGGGCACAGGATGATGGGGGCCTGACACCAGTGACACTCCCGACCTTGTCACCAGTGCTGGTGACACGCAGGGAGTGGGACAAAGGCCATCGGGGTTGGGGACAGGTACAGCCCTGCTCCATCACCGCCCTGCTCTCCTGGTTTTGGGGTGACTGCAGCTCCTCGTGTCTCCTGCTCTGAGCAGCCACCATCAGCCACCCCGCTGGGCAAACACGGCCGGTGCGGGCTGATAAGCCAGGGCACCCTCCGGGCTGCTCCCTGATGCCACCCATTGTCACCCGCCCGCCCGGCACAGCTTGGCATGGCTGCATCCCTGGGGAACATGATCCCCACCACAGGATCCCCAGCGAAGGGGGGCTTCCTCTGGTGTCCCCAGCCCCCTCTGCCCCAGCCCCTCTTCCCGCTGTGCAGGAGGTGGGGAGAGCTCTCACAGCCTGTGGCTCAGCCCTGCCGGGGGGCAAGGGCTGCCCCGTCCCTGTGCCCGGGGGAGGGCTGGCTGTGCCAGCGAGGGGCTCCAGGTGGGGGGCAGGGTGTGGGGAGCACGGCTTGGCTGCTGGCTCACAGAGCTGGGAGCGATGAGGTGTCCGTCCTCTGTGGGAAGGAAGAGCACACCTTTCAGGAACACCCCAGGGGTCGGATGTAAGCCAGAGGGAGGGGGAATGCCACTGCCCCTGCAGCA
>VXBX01007701.1:3337005-3352898 GCA_013400415.1 Scytalopus superciliaris | reverse complement strand
GTTTGACATGGTGTCCTGGATGAATAAATGCTAAAACCAGTGTTTGTTGCCAGTTATCAGTGTTCCAGAATATCCTGTTGCCCTCTAAGCTTTTGGGGTTTTTCTGAGTAAATTTGGGGAGCAGGAGCACCAAGTATTTTAATCTGCATTTTGAGGTGAAATGCTCATGCTGATGCCCGTGTTCCCTTGGTGTTCTAATGTCTCCTTATTTAAACCACGCATGAATTTCAGGAGATGAAACCAGACAAAGGGTGAAGTTTACAGACGATCGTGTTTGCAAGAGCCACCTCCTGGATTGCTGTCCCCATGATATCCTGGCTGGAACAGTAAGTATGGCCTCTGTCACAAGGGATTCTGCTGAGGGGGGTGTTGGTGCATCTTGTCTGTGCAGGGTTGGGTGACTTCTAGGTGAGAGCAGTCACCATCCCAGTTCTGGTTGCTGTGACCTGTGTGTGGGACTGCTGGAGTCACGAGCTCCTGAAACACACATGAAATGTTTTTTCTCTCACAGTCCCACGTGAAGTTGCAAAATTATTTCTCTTTTAGCAGTTTGAGGTGGTCAGAGCCTAAAACTTGTCCTGTGGTGGTTCCAAGACTGCTGCCCTGGGTGCCCTAGTTCCCTGTTGCATCTTCAGGTTAGCAAGTGTTTCCTTAGCAGCTGCAATAAATAATCCTTGGAGGTTGTGCCTCGTCTCTCCAGCCGTGTGATGTTCCCTGATGGAACAGCAGCTTTTCATCGTTCCTGATGGGGTGGCAATGGCAGGTCACAGCTGTGGCTGGCTGAGCTGGTTGGGTTTTTGTGTCTCTCTGCCCTGCTGGTCTCACACAGCTCTCTCTGCTCCTTCTGTGGGAACAGAGCTGGCCAGTGTTCAAAGGTTTGGCTCACGTGCTCCCTCCGAGAGCACAAGGTGATGTGGGCTTTTAGCAGTGAGGTAAGTGTTCAGTGTGTGCTCCCAGATGAAAGCTGCAGCCCAGCTTGGGGAAGAAAGCAGAACATGTCTTTTGTCAGCAGTGCTGCCTTACAGAATTGCAGGATGGAGATGAATATGGGTGTTTGAAATCCATCCTTACCCTCACTTTGTGTTTGCACCAAATACACAGTGTCCATCCACTTAGCCGTGTTGTTTAAAAGATGCTGTGGTTATTTATAGCCCTTCCTGCTGCTCTTTTGGGAGCTGGCTGGACACAGTGGATCTCCAGGAAAGGGAGGGCTGGCACTGCTGCCTCTGCTTGTGTCACTGCCATAGCAGGACTGTGGCAGCACTGGTAGAAAGAGCTGTAGCAAAAGCTGCCTCGGCTCTGAGTGCTCAAACTTCAGCTTCTCAGTGGCTGCTTTTGCAGAGTAAGATTGGAAGAGCTGAATACCAATCTCTGTGTATTTACTTTTGATTCATTTGAAGATCAGATTTGTTTTTTTCAGTGATTGCTCCATCAGGCTCCAGATCACCCCAGTTCCATTGCAGAATTTTAAACCTCCCTCCTTTTTGTAGGTCACTGTGGTCAGGGTGTGTTTTTTGGCACAAGATTCTGCAACAGTTTTTTGGGGCACAAAGGGTGTTTTGAAGATGCAGGCTGTCTTCTGCCTCTTCTGGCAGGTTTCCAGAAAGAGGGTAAATAATGAGCTGAAGGGGTTGAACTAAGTGATGTGTGTGAATGTTGGAGTTGGTGCCAAAGTCTGAGGTGTTCAGGTGGGTTGTGAATTTCCCAAGGCAGAGAAGGACCTTGGGGAATCTGTTTCTCTTGCTTCTGGTGTTACTTGCCTTGTCTTGAGTTGTCCTTTCCCTCTTGGTGTGGAGTTTGTGCTCAGAAATTGCAGGAGCAGGATGGAATAAAACTGCTCCTGCACAACTGATCTCATGGATCCCTCAGATGATCTTGTGGTGGCCTTGAAGTGGAGCTCTGCACTGCTGTCAGCAGGTGCTTGGGGGCAAGAACAGGTACTGGTGCCCCAGATCTGTGTTGGAGGAACATGTGATGTCCAGAACAGGAACAGCATTTCAGCTGTCAGCACTAGCAGCACGGCATGACACTGAGCTGGAATGTGCAGGCTCTCCTCGTGATGCTGGGCAGCTCCCCTGGCACCTGCAGTGCTCCCCGAGGGAAGGGCTGTGTGGGCGAGGTGGCCTCAGCTTGGTGGGGTAACATCCACCTCTAGGTGTATTGCTGCACAAATCAGGGCCTTGGGTCTCTGGGAAACTTCCAACAGATGCTCCAAGCCTTCTGGTGCTGGCTGTGTTGCATCCTCCCCCTGAAGGCATTGTTCCTGCTGCATCCTTGGTGTGTGCAGGCGTTGCTCAGGGGGAAGCTGATCCCTTGGGTAGCTGTGCTCCGTGAAATGTGATGGAGTCCCAGTCACTGACCTTCAGGTGCAGAGTAGGAGAAGGAGTCCAGGCTGTGAGTAAAGGTCTGGAATATTCCTGAGAGCTGCAGGAGGCCTGTTGATGTTTGCTTTGTTTAGCTGCACCAGCGTTCCTGGTCATAAGAGCTGTCATTTTAAGCTGGATTGTTCCTGTGATTATTCTGTTTTGGCCCCAGAAACTTCTCTAAACGTATCACCAGATAAGCTACAGTGGTTCTCCAGAACCCCATGGACTTACTAAACTAGCATCTTACCAAATTTTCCTCCTTAGCCACAGAGACCAGAGAGAACCACTGTATCTTATTTACATCTGGTAATCATCCTGAATTTCAGCTCCACTAAGAATTGGGCAGATGAGCCTGAAAGCTGCCCAGGTTGAACATAGCTTGGAAGTTTTATTCAGGGAATTAATTGTGTCCCTGACTGGGGAATATGACTGAGCTGAAATCTGTAGGTTGTAGAATTGTTTTGTGGGGGGTCTGTGCTTTCCTTTTTCACTTGGGTGAAACTCTGCAGCTCTAATCACTATTTAAGGGCCTTCTTTGTGGGAATTTCACTTTGTGGTGACATAGCAGTTCAGCAGAGAACATAAGAGGCACATCAGAATGTGGACTGCTCTGCAAATGTGAGCAGGACTAATCAGTGACATCTAAATGTCTTCAATCTGTGTGTGGGGGGGATTTAAATCTTTACTCAGGCCCTGCTGGTCACCTGTGTTATAAACCAGCCAGTGGTGACTGGAGCCAGTCAGGGTATCTGTGAAAAGGGTGAGTGTTTGACAGGCTGCCATGGGAGGAGAGGATGCTTTGGGGCAGAAGGGCTGGTGGTCTTGCCTGAAGTGAGTGATTACCTGTGAAAACCTCCTTGCACTAGAACATCTTGAAGGACATGGAGGAAGATTTGAGGTTTGTAAGCTGGTGAGACCTGAATGTTCTCCCCTGGGAAAGAGGTTGAGGGTTTCATTACCTTTTAACAAACAAGTGCACATTGTTGGCTCTTCTGAAGTTTTGGGCTGAAGCCCCTTCTCTGAAATGGAATTGGTGGCTCTGCTCACAAGAAGAGCTCAGTTAAGAACATTTATGATCTGTGGCAATCACATATCATTATTTTCTCTGCATTTTGGAAAGTGATCTCAGTAGAATGACCATAAGAATAAAAGATTTGTCACATAATAGGAAGTTATTTTTGTGGTAAAATAACAGTAACTCTCTAGCATTCTTTGAAGAGGCTTGCTTGACGATGAACATGATCAAGCTCTGAAAGTACCAGCATGGGGTTTTTTTTGTAGGCATTAAATTTTCACCATTCAAGAGCTCAGCAGGACTATTCTGGATCCAGTGTCTGTTTCTGTAGCCTGGGGCCTCTTGGTTCTGGTAAATCTGAGCAAAATGAGGAGGGCTAAATAGTGGCAAGTCATCCAGAATTTATTCTTTTTTCTAAAAAAAGAAAAGCTATTAACAGGTGCAAACCTGAGTCTTACCTGGTGGAGTTTGCTTTAGTTGCTTTGCTAAACACTGCTGTCCAAGTGCATTGTTTCCCATAAGTGTCCCCAGCTTTAGTTTGTGATGTTCCACAGGGATTCTGTTATCCCACTTGAGCTTTTTCTCTAGTTCAATGAGTTGACACCTGTTGTACATGTTCATGTTTGGGCTCCTTGGGACTGGTGGATGCTGGGAGAGAAGAGGATGGAGGGTTGGGGTGTTCCTTCATGCAGTGACATGCACCCTGCTGTGGCTCACAATGAGGCCTTTTGGTTTTTTGGCTTTCAGAAATGCCATGTGCCTTTTCTCCTATAAGAATAAGAGGAATGTTCTTTGTTACAAACTGATAATGTTGAAATGCCATTTCTGTGTTTTGAGAGCATAATCAACTTGGGTTCATGTGGCTGTTAACTGCTAGGTTGGGGAAAATAACAAATTTAAATGGCATTGACTGCAGTGGGGGGGAAGGACAGCACTCAAGTCAGCTTTCTGGGCAGGGAGATGCTCTTAAGTCTCTCATTAAATGGGCTTATTTGCAGGACTTAGCTTTACTGGGCAGGCTTTAAAATTCTAGGCTGCAGCTGGATGTGGGAAGGGGCTGGCAGTGGAATTAAGAGTCTTGTTGCTGAGAGTGGGGTTGTGCATTTCTATGGGCTGTAGCTCATACTCCTTTAAGTCCATTTGTTGTTGATAGAAAGCATTCTGTCTGTCCTACAATTTGGTACCTTTCAGTATGTTATTAGGGCTTGTCCTTTCACAGATGTGCATTTCCAGGTGAGCTTTAAACAGAGTGCCAAGCTGTATGTTTTGCTGTAGGTCCATGATAGGAGGTGTCTGCAGTTGGTGCCCCTTGAAGGAGACTCAGCTCTCTCACAGCAGTTTCTAAGGCAGTGCTATCACCTAAAGCAGGAGTAGGACTGGGCTTAAAACACTTCTGGTGTTTTAATGCTGTCCAGGAACACCTAGAAAAGGGGTTCTGACAAGCATGTGGTTCTTCTGGCTGGTTGTGTTACTGACAGCTTAAAAGCAAGCTCCTCATAAACAGACTGTTTTGCTGTGGTGCAGTTGGCAAGGGCTGAGTATCTGCCTCTTGGTGCCATAATGGGGGGTTTTTACATGAGCTGTCCTGTTTCTTTTCCACAGCGAATGGACCTGGGAGAATGTACAAAGATCCATGACTTGGCACTGCGAGCAGATTATGAGATTGCAAGTAAAGAGAGAGATCTCTTCTTTGAGCTGGATGTGAGTATGGAGAAATTCCAGTTGCTTTGGTGGGAACTGCCTCTTGAAGTTACTGGGCTGAACAGTGGGGCTTGGGGACCATTCCAGCTCACCATGTTAGTTGATGCGTGACCAGTGCTGGATGTGCAGCCCCTTCCTGTTGGCTTCATTGCTGACTTGAAACTGTACAAGTAATTATGGCCCTTGCCACCCCCCATTAGCCCAGCTAGCTGGGAGGCTCCTCTGGCATTCCTTGCATCCCACACCTGCTGCTCTGTACCAGGTTGCTGTAATCTGGTACCCTGTCCCAGAAGGAGATTTAACATTTAAAGCCTTCTGCTCAGTGGTTTCACTTCTGACAGATTTAGCTTTCTGTGATGGAATGGATCAAGGGGAAGAACAAATCTGTCTTCCCTTTTCATGTTATTCCAGCGCTTTTGTCTTTGCACCTTTTGCTCCTGCACTGGAAGTTCCAGTGCAAAGCTGTATTCATGTGAGCATCCTGTGATGTGTCAGTCAGGTTCGAGGCAGGGGTCAAATGTTTCTTGTTCTCTGAAGTATCATTTGTTTTTTTACCTCAAAGCATCTGTTCTTGAGACTGTGTATGCATTACACGAGGATTGCACCAGATCGCTGTTAGCTGTCAAAGCTACATCTGGCATGGAGAGCATCTTTGTTTCTAATCCTTTGTCTGATCATGCAGGCCATGGATCATCTGGAATCCTTCATTGCAGAGTGTGATAGGAGAACAGAACTGGCCAAGAAACGCCTGGCTGAGACACAGGAGGAGATCAGTGCTGAAGTGTCTGCAAAGGTATTGGCCTCTCACTAAACATTGGTTCTGAAAGTCTTTGTGGGAGCACTGGTGTTCTGTTGCCTCTGACATCGCTGATAATTGATAGTTTAGAATAGTAAATCCATCCCGTGGTTGTTGTCTCTTCAGTTAGCAAATGCTCATGGAGTTTCCTCTTTGGGAACTTGCTTCATTGGGCCAGTCCAGGACCTTTCTGAAGCTGGTTTTGTGCACTCTCTGCTGTCCTGTAAGCCAGAAATGTGCTTGTGTTTGTAGCAGAACTGATGATGCCCAGTTTCTCTCTTTACCAGGTGTTGGTGAGTGTACTGTGATTGAACCTCCAGTCCCTTTTGTTGGGACTCTTGACTTTTGAAAGATTTATGGTCATCTTCCAACACCCAATTTTGTTAAACAGTATTTTTTAAAGAAAAAGGAAAAGTTGTCCTACAAGCTTTATCATGTTTTTGCCTTATTAAAAGCTAACTGTTCTCTTTAGGCAGAGAAAGTACACGAGTTGAATGAAGACATTGGAAAACTCCTAGCTAAGGCTGAACAGCTGGGAGCTGAAGGAAATGTTGACGAGTCTCAAAAGATCCTGATGGAAGTGGAGAAAGTCCGAGCCAAAAAGAAAGAGGCAGAGGTACGGCACTGGTTCTCCTGTGGGCTGGGACAAGGGCTGGGCTGAGCACGTGTCACAGCTGGGCCCTTCCTACCTCTGCTCCTGTGTTGCCAGCACCTCCTTTCGCACTTCCAGCCATGTGGCAGCAAGCAGCTGGCAGTGGCTGAAAAGCTTTTTAGACACTTCTCTGTAGTGCAGAGAGCTGGCTGGGGCAGGGAGGGCTTTGTCCTCTGGAATATCTGGTCAGTAGTGCTTTGCAGGGACAGGCTGTGGGGTTAGCTGTGCCCACAGAGCGTGTGTGTGGCACCTCCTTTGCGTGAGGGCGGGGTTTGATTCCTCAAAGCAATTCTTTGCGGGGGTTTCCCTGGAGGGCTGTGATAATGGAAGGGTTCCCTGACACTTGTGTGGGTTTTCTTGCCTGCCTTTAGGAAGAATACCGAAATTCAATGCCTGCATCCAGCTTCCAGCAGCAGAAGCTGCGTGTGTGTGAAGTCTGTTCAGCCTATCTGGGTCTCCATGACAACGACCGGCGTCTTGCTGACCACTTTGGAGGCAAATTACACTTGGGCTTCATTCAGATTCGTGAGAAACTGGATCAGCTGAGGGTAATCCTCTCTGTTTTAAACCTTCTCTGTGTAGTTTCAAAGACATTGAACACTTCTATTAAATTAATACCGAGTTCCTTGCAAAGTGCTCGTAAAAGCTCAGAATCTTCCACCTGCAGGATCCCTGAAACTTCACATGGAGCTGAATTTGGCCTTGTCTTGGGTTCTGTTCTACCTTTTCTGGGTAAATAAATACATACCTTCAGAATTAGTCAAACCAGACCACTGCTGTCATTTATTCTTGAGAGCATTGGTACAGTCACCTGTATTTTTCTCGTTGATATGGCTGAAATTTGTCACTCTGGGTTTTTTGACTTTGAGACCCCTTAACAAAATGTTTGAACTGAAGTTTCACAGTGAAAAAGGTCATCAGGAGTTTTCTGAAGAGGTTTGTAACGGGTTGTGGTACTGGCCTTGCTTGCAAACAGAGACCTTTAGCCTGCACGAGCAGGAGTTGTGATTCCTGTGCCTCATTCACAGTGTATTGAGGTCAGTGAGGAAAACGAGAGCCTTGATAGAGATCTTGAGTCACACATAAAATGCAGTGAAATGGTTCCTTGTCTTGCTTTGGGGATGGTCTCCCTGCAGATCTCTGACCTGTTACTGCATGGCTGAAATATGATGTGGACTGGTTTTTTTTTTTTTCCTAGAAAACAGTGGCAGAAAAGCAAGAGAAGAGAAACCAGGATCGTTTGAGGCGGAGGGAGGAGAGAGAACGAGAGGAGAGAATGGGCAGACGGTGAGTGGAGCCTGACAGCTGGCTGTGAATTGCCTGATTCTCTTGTACCTGAGCATGGCAGGAAGGGAGTATCTGCTGCTGGCTGCTGTGTGAGCACCTTGGGATTCAGTTAAAGGTGGAAACACATGCAAAAACTTCCCACCATACAGTGATTGTGTGTGCATTGTTTTAACCTCCACTGTGTGCCTGAAAGATGGGAGCTTATATTTGCCTAGTCTGTGCCTGTGGCAATCTGAATCTGGATGCAGTACCCTCATCCAGTGCATCTGAGTGGGAAACTTTAACACGAGTGAGGACTGGGTCTGCTCGAAAGGTAGAAATTCCTTGGACAGCCCTCCACACTTCTGGGCTTGGAGGTGACAACAGTGTGGAGCTGGTGTCCATGAGCCAAATGGTGGGCTGCCTGTCTTGCTCCAAAACTTTTCTACAGTAACAGTGAGGTGCTTTTGGCACAGCTTTGGCAAACACTTCCCAGGGTATCCAAGAGATCCCAAGGAGTGATTGCTTCTGGTGGTTGTGGCCATGTGTATCACCTCCTGATCCAATATAATTGCTGAGCAGTGGGAGTGGCTGGAATGTTGGTATTCTCAGGACAAGCTCTTCTGCTTCTTGCCAGCTGAACCAGAAAAACAGTTTCTTCTGGACTTGAACTGAAGAGGCATCCTGTGTGTAAACAGCCCAGTGGAACAGCCTGTGTGGGGAGGGTGATTATTTGCAGGGGTCAGGCAGAGGAAGTGGCTGGGTAGGAATGCTGTTCTCACTGTCACAGCATCCCCCCAGTTATCTTATGTGTTTCTCCTTTTGTACTTCTTGCATCAAGAAAACCCACATTGCTGCCCCTGGAGAGCTCTTTTTGACCTTTGGTGTCAGCTGAAGAGTGTGTTTGGCTGAGATGTGTGAGATTTGGAACTGCATTGTGCTCTGAGGTGGTGCTGCTTCTGGCTATAATTGCTGGAAAGGCTGACAAATAAATACCAGAGTGGAAGCAGCTCCGTGATTTTAATGTATTATGAAGATGTAAGGCCCAAACTGTTGTGCATCACACATATTATTATATCAGGGTGTTTTATGTGGGTTTTCTCTCTGTGGGTTGCCTGGTGGAATACGAACTGCCAGTTTGTGCTGCAGCTTTCTGCTGAACAGCACCTTATGGAGAGCCTCACAACCTTCTGGTATCCATGCAAGACTGTCAGCAATGCAGTTAAATTTGGGAGCTGCAGAGTCTGGAACTGGCTGATGAGTGCAGGAGTTCATCAAAAGGGACTGCTGTTGCTGCTGCAGTGGCCAGAGAGGTGGAAGTGAAATGGGAAGTGTCTTTCCATGCAGCTGTTTCATGACAGGCTCTTTCAGACCCACAGCAGGACTCTTACCTGACCTGGACTCAGTTTGTCTCCATGGTGCCCCTTCTTCCTGAAGGTAATTTTTGTGTGAAAATACTCAGCAGAGTTGCCTTCAGGAAAAATCCTCTTAGTTGATCCACATATTCCAAAGTGCTGGCTCTCTTCCTCCTGTGACATGAATGGAGTTTTGGTTTTGTGTTTTTAAAAAAATAACAGCAAACCCCAAACCCTGTCCTTGAATGTTAAGGAGCCTTTTGTATCCATAGGTAGTTCAGGTATGGATGCACCTGATGAGGGGTTCAAAGACAGCCTCTCTTATTCAGAGCCTGATATGTTAAGGAAGCACAGGAAACATGTTTCCTTTGTAAATCCTCTTGTATCACCATATGCAGCATCTTCATGGTGTTCCTCAGTAAGAGTATGACCTGACTTTGGGAGCTGTGACATACTCTGGGAACCTGTGGATTCCCCTGTGAAATTCTGCCTCTCACAGCTGCTATTAATTTGTCAATAAACTGTGATTACACATAGGAATGAGTGAACTGGCTTGCCACAGTTAGTGGTAAATAAGCACAAGTTGTTTGGTGTTGCTGGTGGCTGTTGGGTTCCCAGTAATCTTGGAAGACTAGAATTCTGTGGAGAGGGGGCATGCTTGGAAGTGCAGCCCTCAGTACACCACCAAACAAGGCTAGTGGAGTTGCCAAATGGATTTCCTTTGTGTTAGGCTGCACAAAAGACAGATTATGAAACTCAGCACAAGGTCTGTGATACAGGGACCAGAAAGAGGGAAAAATAAATAAAGTAGACATGCTCCTCTGGACAGCAGTCTGTCTCCTGCTGTATACTCATTCAGGCTAGTAAGGAAAGTGCTGTTTTGTTGGGTACTCCCTGAAATCTGTCTCTAGGGAATGATTACACTGAGTTGTTTGTGCACACTCCTGCTGGGATCATAGGTGGGGAAGGGCAGCCAGGTTTGCAGGGGATGTGGAAGGGCTTTGTGTGGATGTGCACACTGGTGGCTCAGAATAAAGTGATCAGGAGGAAAAGAACATGAAGAACTTGGAGTAATTACAACCACCAAAAGAATTCGTCTGTGTGCCAGGCACCTCCAGGAGGTCCTGCTGCTCTGTCAGGTTCTGTTCCGTGGGGATGGAGGTGTGTGGTTATTGTGTCACTCTCCTGGCTTATCAGCTTCTCCTTCACCTGCTCACGTGTGTTGTTGCCTCAGTGCATGGCACGTTTGCAGACTCCAAGTTCAGCTCCATCTTATTTACAGTCCTACCTGAATTCCTTTCTAAATTTGGGGGGTTTTTTTTGCTTTCTACTGTGCCTGAACAATCCCATTTCACTGTGAAGAAATGTCAGTGCACATTGATTTTTCTTAATCTTGTCTTACCCGCGTATGGCTTTAAATGATGTCATTAAAACAGATGCTTCTCTATTGCTTCTTAAATTTTGTGTGTCTGCTACAGTGCCAGGGGTGTAACTGGAACACCCCTGTGAGTCTGTGTGCAGTGGGGAGCAATTACAAGAGTGGGTCTCTAAGTCACTGCACAGGGAGATCAGCCACTTGTTAATTAAAGCCAAACGAGAGCGTTCAGGCAGCATGTGACATTTTGTATGAGCTGGCTCTGAAATGTGGCCACAGAGGAAGAGGGAGGGCATAACTTCCACGTGCTGTGGTATTTTAAGTGGTGCTGAGTAATGGTGCTGCAGAAGTTGAGAGAATTGTGACATTGTTATTTATGTCAAAAGCTGACAGCAGTAAGCTGAGGGTGCCACACAAGAGCTCTGAAGCCATGGAAATGTGGGAGAGAATAGTGAGGCCTGGATGGTTCTTCTCAAGTGCTTTTTTAAGCCTGGAATGAAGGATTTTCAGTTTATCTCTGTCACTTGTCAGTTCTTCCCTTTTGGCTGTGTCCTCTCTTCTAGTTCATCTTTCCCAAACAGGGATAAAATATTGATGCAAATTTGCTAATATTTGTTAAACAAATACAACGAATGAGAAAATACTGTTTTCTCTTTATTAAAACCTTTTTAAATTCCAACTGCCTCAAAAAGAACCAAATTCAGAAATGTGTCAAGTGTCTTTCTGATTGGAGAGTGGCACTTCTTGAAAATCTAAAGAGTTGATCTAGCTGATGTTAGACTGCAGGGGGTAAAGGATATATAACAAATGTGCACATCAGACTTAGAAAGGTTCATTGTGGTGCTTTATCAACAGAGACTGAACTGGTTTCTCGACCTTTTCTGTTGTGACAGGAAGCTCTACAAGCAGAAGCCTGTGTTTCCACAGAGTTCTTCAGTTTGTGACAAATTCTCACTGCCCACAGAATTGAAGCTAATTAAATGTTTTAATGGGAAGATTTTTTTAAACTGACACATTACTTGGGGTTTTGCTGTGTTCCTGTGAAGAGCTGCCAGGGTGGATGAGTTTTGCTATTGAAAGCCCACCCTCTCTCACTGAACTTTCCTCTTTGTTTTAGGTCTGGATCAAGAAATAGAGATCGTCGAAGGTGAGTGCCCAGCTCTAGAGTTCTCCCAAATGTCTGTTTGTGTTTATGTGTAAGTGCTGAGGTTGTTCCTGGGTCTCACAAATGGAGTTCTGTCAGCGTCTTAGTCTCTGTTTTGCTCCCTTCAAACAGTGGGAATCACAGTGTGAGCACCTCAGTGGTGCTGCCCAGCTTGGGGTCACTCACTGTGCTGTGAAGCAAGTGCTGTGTACCCTGCTCAGGAGGGGTCTGTGTGCTCCAGTGTGAGTCCAGGAACACCCCTGATGCCCCTCTCAATAAACACCTGGTATACTTCAGAGTTTTAATGTCTGAAATATCTGTTAGATATGTAATACCTCAGATGTGAAAATACTGATTCAAGATTAAAAGCCCCCACATCTCTGGGAAGAGCTTGCCTTAAATGGTATGACATGGACCCGGAGATCTCCCTCTCCACTGCTTTCCTTTGGCATCCATCTTGTTTTTAAAGCAGGCTGAAACACATCTGCTTCTAAAGCGCAGGGCTTTCAGCAGGGAAACTCTTAGGGTCATGGTAATTTCACAGGCTGCTTTCCTTCTACACTTTGAGTGAGGCAGGGTTTTGAAATCTCTGCCCTGGTCCTTGGTATGTGCTTACAATAAGGGTGGGAGCTTTTTACATGAGCTTCCCAGCAAACCAGGTTATCCATTGGCATTCTCTTGGTCCCCCAAGGAAGGAGCGTGTGTGTGGGGGTGCTGATGCCCTGGGTATGTGTCCCTGGGCAGTGCCTGGGGGCTGTGCAGCCCCGAGGCTGACCCCTCTGTGTCCCCCACAGATCGCGGTCCCGCGAGCGGCGGCGAAGGCGCTCCAGGTCGGCGTCCCGGGAACGGCGAAAGTCCCGCTCGCGCTCCCGGGACCGGCACCGGCGCCACCGGAGCCGCTCCCGCAGCCACAGCCGAGGGCACCGCCGTGGCTCCAGAGACAGGAGCTCAAAACACAAGTAGGTATTCCCAACAGGAGTGATTCTGGAGGGGGGGGAGCCTCCCCGTCCCACGGCAGGGCTCGGCTCCTGGGCTCAGTCACATGAGGGCGGTGGGGCAGGGGCTGTGCAGTGACAGTCCAGGGGGTAGAAGTGGTTCCCTGTTGCAGTGCTGAGCCTTGAGACACTCCTGGTGTTCTTGTATGAGAAGGAGCACCAAGGTCAGTCTGAGCTGAGCTTCCCCAGGCCTGTAAAAGCCAAGAGAAGCTGTTTTGGCATCACGTTCCTGTTCTTACCTTCTGCTTCCCAGATTCCTTCTCTCGGTGCTGGTATGGGGAGGGAAGTGTATGATTTGGGATCTGGGGGGAGTCTTCTGTTAGAAGGCTGCTTGAGAGAGTGAGACATAATTCTTTAGGAATCAGCACTGGAGGGAGGGGAAAAGGAATCCAAGAGCAGAGTACATCATTCTGTCACTGAGGAGAAGCACCACAGTCTAAAGATGGGCTTTAAGTCTCTTGTGAAACTCAGCAAAACAGCCTCTGTGGTGGAGGAAGGATGAGGGTTAAGGGTGCAGGAGTATCAGAAATACTGAATGTTTCCTTACAGCCCTTCTCAGCCCAGCAGCCAGTCTGTCTCCAGGTGTTTGTTGAAGTTAGATCTGGCTTTTTTAAAATATTCCTCGTTAATAGGGGAGTGCTTTAGCACTGTCTCACCTGATTAGGCACCAGCACATGAGTACAACTCTAGAAACAAACCTATTGTTGTGTGTCTTGTGTCACGTCAGCTGAGGGGTAAGAACAGCTTTTAGAGATACCTGGTGAAGGGGAGGGAAATACAGGTCTGAAAAATAAGTCTGTTAAGTCTAAGGGGGGGGTGTAAATACTCTTGATTCTCCAATGGCTGAGATACTAAAGTGCTTTTTTAAATCTGTCTTGAACATGAAAAATAAAGAAGTTTGGACAATTAGGAAGTGAGGAAGGTCCTGTAGTAACTATTACTAAAGAGCAGGTAAGGGATTACTTCGGAAGCCTTGATCACATCCAGACCAGCCTGTGGAGGTTGCAGGGGGATTGGCAGCTGGCACTCCTGCACAAAATTACTGAGAACTGGGGAGAGGCCAGGATCAGCTCAGGAAAATAAAAACAAGAGAACAAACAAAAGAGCCCTGTTTCCTGAAAAAGTGTGAGAATTAATGAAACCAGCACTTGGGTTCTGCTGGTCTGGGGTCTCGTTTGCAGAAAGAAACAGGTAGCATGTCACAGGATCAGGACACCTCAGGGTAGGACTGCAGGCAGCAGGTGCTGTTGTGAGAACAGGAAAGGAGTTCATGTCATCAGACAGGCAGATGTTAAATGGCACAATTTAATGAAAATGAAATGGCTCACGGGACACCAAAGGGCTGTGAGGTTTTGATCTGTCAATTGTGCAGTGTTTTCAAACCTTACAGTCAGCAAGGATGAAAGCTGGAACCTTTGAGGTACCTGCCAGGTCCTCCTCTTGTGACTGTAAAGAAAAACCTGTGTAATGAGCCTTGGAGTAAAATGTGGGAGCTTCTGCTGAGCTCTGAAGGAGATACGGGCTGCTAGAGCTCCCTCAGGATCAGCTCCTTTGGAATCCTGCTATTCCAAAAGCTGGCATGAATCACACAAGAAAGAGCCTTTCAGATGGGACCTTAGTATGGAGCCTTCTGCTTAATTCTGTGTGGGCTGACACAGGGAAGAGCTGCTGAAAATGTGTAGCTGTCAGTTGGGCAGGCTGTGGAAAGCTGGAGAATGTAAATCTGTGTCATCCTGACTTTGAACCCGGGATGCTGCCAAGGCCAGCCCTGGCCAGGGTGCAAAATGAAAAGCCCAGGGCTGAGGGAGCAAAGGATCCAGTTGGTACTGAAAGCAGCTGAGCAGAAAGCCACTGGTTTAGAGCGTGCTGAGAAACTGCTCTGGAAGGCACAGACAGAGCTGAGTCAGAGGCAAGGAAGGAACTGCAGGCGCTTCAGTGGGGCCCAGAAAACCAATGAGGGGCCCAGGGAAGAGCTGTGAGAGCCCCTGAGGCAGCATGTTGGAAGGCTCACTGCGAGGAAGGAGTGGCAGGGGCTGTGAGGAGCACCGGGCACTCCAGAGCCGGCATTCCCTGTGGGAACCCCCCGGAGAGCCCCGCGCTGCTGCCCCCAGCCCTGCCAGGGCTGACACCTCTGGGCTCTGGGGCTGACAGGGATGGTTTGCTTTGTCCTTCAGATCCTCCAGAGATCGGTCCTCGAGAGAGAAGTCCCGAGACAGGGAGAGGAAAGAGAAGAGCTCTTCGGAGAGGCGGCACGAGAGCACAAACGGCAAATCGCGTTCCAAGAGGTCAGAAGAGAGAGAAGCTGGAGAGATCTGAACTCAAAAACCGAGCTGTGTGTTGCACTGTAAATAGTCTGATAAACATTCTACACAAAGCCTAAATTTCCCATTTATATTTACTGAAAACAACTCATCTTTTGTAGTTTGGGGTTTTTATTGTTTGGCAGATAGCTGTGAGTTTGTAGAGACACAAGAGTTACGTACTGTTTAACAGGATTTTGTTTTAAGTAGGAATAAATAAATCTGGATGGATGGTTTTGAGCCCAGGCCAGTGTGGACACCCTGTGTTTGTCCTGACAGTGGTTGGGGCCGTGCTGTGCCTGGAGCCTTGAGCTGCCCTGACCTTTGTAACGCTTCAGCCCTTCCCCAAAGCCCTCCCCGGCCCTCTGTGAGCACACCAGTAGTGCTGGGTCTCACTTTATTCTATTTTTCCTTTCTGTTTATATATGTTAAAAAGAAAATCCAGACTTTTTTAAGACCCCTTTTAGTGCTTAGTCACCTCCTTTTTACGTCTCCAGCACTTGAGAGTTGCCCCGCTCGTCCAGCTCGGGCGAGCCCGGTACAGCGTGGCCCTGGTTCATTGCGAGGGCTGTGAGCACGACCCGCTGGGCTGGAGGCCGTTCCTAAGCAGGCTCGGGTCTGCCTTTGGGCTCGGGTCTGCCTTGAGCCCCGTTGCAGCTCAGAGCGAGGGTGCGAGCGAAGCGGTGGCAAAGCCGGGCCGGTTTGCCCTGCGGAGGGGCAGAGCCACAGCCTCCGGAGGGCACGGCTTGTGCCCGCCCCGGCGAGCCGGGGTAATTCATTAATTACGGCCGCTAATTACCGGGGGGTAGGGGAGGGGGGGGGCTATCACTGCCGTGCCCGGCGCCCCCCCCTCCCCACCCGGCTCCCCGGTGTCACTCCCCACTGCATGCCCCCCCTTTCCCCTCCCTCCCTCCCGGTGCGTTTTTAC
>VXBX01007701.1:3311821-3336573 GCA_013400415.1 Scytalopus superciliaris | reverse complement strand
AGCCCCGGTTGTTCCCCCAGCCCCGGTTCCTGCCCCTGCTCCTGCCCCAGCTGGCCCTCGGTGCCGCTCCCTCCCTCCCTCCCTCCCTCGCTCGCTCCGCAGCCCCCGGGCCTGTTCTGCACGGAGGGAAATGCTTCGGTGTGTTCAGCTCCGGCCCGTTCGCAGCGTTCCTCCCCCTTATTTTGTAGGGCAGAAGGCTCTTGCATAAGTGCTGGGAGGGGCTGGGACCGGCCCCGGGGCCCTGCTGGGAGGCTCCCCGGGGCTGGGTGTCCTGGGCTGTGGGGTGGGATGGAGGGAAAGAAAAATCCCATTCTTTGGGGGGCAGGAAGGGGGTTTCCCTCGGAGGTGGCTGACAGGTGCCTGGAGAATCACATGGAATCATAGCCTGGTTTGGGTCGGGAGGGACCTTAAAGACCACCCAGTTCCAACCCCTGCCGTGGGCAGGCACTCCTTCCACTAGACAAGTTTGCTCCCAATGCCTTCCAGCCCGGCCTTGGACACTCCTTGAAGGAGCAGTTTGGTGCTGCCACAAACCTCTCCAGGCTGTGCAGGAAGGGCCCAGTGTGTGACCTGTGGAACGAGTGCCCCAGGTTAAAATGGACTTTGTGTTGTCATTGTAATAACCCCACCTGAAACAGCTACAGCCTTTTCCAGGGGCCTTCCGTGCGTGGACATCTCCCCAGAGGTTTTTGGTCTCTGGCACTGGGGGAGGGCACTGTTTCTGAGGCAAGAGGGGAGACCCCGGGAGAGGTGGGATGTCCCTGGATGAGGTGGGAGGTCCCTGGGTGAAGTGGGAATGTCTCTGGGTGAGGTGGGGGTGTTTCTGGATGAGGTAGGAGATGTCTGGGAGAGATGGAAAGTCTCTGGGTGATGTGGGAGGTTCAAACACCTCACTGGCTGCTACCCTGGGGTTGATACAAGGGATCTGCAACAGCCAGTGAGGGCGTGGGACTTGGATCCAGCAGAGCTTGTAAACCCTGGGATAGAAACTGACTGGTGTTTGTGCAGCTCAGTGGTTATTACTGATCTGACCTATAATCAGTTCCACGCAGCTTTAATGCTGCTCTTCATCTTAGAGTTTTGATTTTCCCAGAGCAAAACTTGGCTGTTTGGTCATTATTGATTCCTGCTTGGGGCTTACAGCACTTTCTGGCTGACAGGAAGGGAACCTGTAAGGTGCTTGAAACAAGCAAACAAACAGAACGAAACCAGCCAAATGCTGTGTTTACATTCCTAAAATGGCCAGTCAGAACCTGATTTCATCACTCTGTGAAAGATATAAACGTGTCGAACATCAAATCCAAGTTAGGATATAGTTTTCCAGGAAGAACTGCTGCCTGGTGACATTACAAATGTGGTTTGATGTTTTATGGGTGGAAAATGAGTTAAACCTTCCATCACACTGACCCTGAAATGATTTCTGTCACCAGCTTTCATCCACCTGACTCTGTGTGGTTCCCTGTGCTCGTCAGGTGGTTCTGCCTGACTGGCAGTGATGGTTTGTCCCTTGGGTTTAGCTGCACGAGTCTCACTGGTTTGGTTCAGATCAGATCTGTAAATCTGTGCTGTGGAGCAGCAGGAGAAGGGGTTGGTCAGTCCTGCCTGAAGGTGAGTAAAGCTGTGTTTGTCCTGAGCGTGGTGTTGGCACTGTGTGGCAGGAAAGGGTGTTTGTTGCTCTCACCCTTGTTCAGGGCCAGTTCCTAGCTCATCCCGTGGCTGGGATAAGCGGCCTTTAGAGTCTGGGGGGTGCTGGAGCCCTGTCTGAGATGCAGATCCTGGCTGTGCTGCTGTGCTCCCTTGGTTCAGTGCAGGTCTGTCACATGTGCTTTCTGCTTTCCTTTCCTGCAGAGTCTTTCTCCCATGGCCAGGCAGGCGGTGAGATCTCCTGCCTGTGGTGTGTGTTAAACTGCAGCAGCACAGCATCCTGTCACCGCCTCTTCCCAGGCAAGGTGCCTGGCTGTGTTCAACTTCCCACTGAATTGGTTTGTGTCCTTTATCGGCAGGAGACAAAATGTCAGCTGCTGGAGGACAGTAAAACCATCTCAAACACACACTCTCATTTGCTGCTTGTCTTCAATTAAACTGATTACCAGACTCCTTTGTTGCTCAGAGCTCGGGCCGTTCCACAGGCTGCCAGCACGTACTTTGGCAGTGGCAGGCTCTGGGATTTCCTGCATTGTTGGAGTCTCTGCCACTGACCTCCGTGGTCCTTGTTCTGGCACTGCCTCTGCTCTGGCAGGGGTGCAAAGGGCATTATTGAAACCGTGAAAGAAAAGAGAAAGAATTGCTTTAAAGGCTTTGAGGGCTCTTTGTACTCCGTGGCTCCCGGGGTCATTGCTGCGAAAGGAGGGGAATTGCTGGGGTTTTAGGATAATTACTGCTTTTTTATTGTTCTCATCCCACGCTAGATGACAGTGGTGTGATTTGTAGTGAGTCATAAAAATAGCCCTTCCATGCAGCATTAAGCTGGTGTTCCTTTCGGACTGAGTGGGGAGAAACCTGGGTTTGGTTCCTCCTGGGAAGTCTCAAAGGTGCTGGAGGCACTTGGCTGTGCCCTGGAGCTTTCCCAGCTCCACGCTGGGAAGCTGCGGAGGGCTCTGCTGGGAGAGGCCAGCAGGGTTGTGCTGGAGCCCTGTTGCAGCCTGTGCTGTGGGCACTGGTTTTGAGAAGATCCAGCTCTCTGTGCTGCTGGAAAGAGGCTTGCCAGAGGGCCACCCAGAGGGGCCCGAGCCATCTGCCTCATCACACGGCAGGTCACGGAACCCGCTCCCGCCTCCCCCGCTGCGGCTGCTCCGCAGTGGTAAATCATTTGCTCAGCCTCTGCCTGGAGCCGTGTACCTTGAACCTGCTGAAGGTCTGGTGCAGCAGCAGAGCAGTGCTCAGCTCTGCAGAGGCCGATTGCACAGCTCTGGGTTCTTCCCCTTCCCATCTGGAGCCTTCCTGCCCCTGTCAGGTGCCTGCGGTCTGTAAACAGCCTCGTGAAGGTGTCCCTGGTAGGCTGAGGAGAAGGGCAGATCTTTGCAATAAGATACAACCTTTGCATTATTGATTCATTTGCATGGTATTGTGCAGGTTGAATTAAATTATCTGGAGTGTGATCCTGCGCCTGATGTCATGGAATAAATGCCAGAGTGCTTGGGTTGGAGGAAGGGATTTGTACCTCGGGCCTTGTAAGTCCAGCAGGCTCTGAGGTTTGTTAAAGGGGTGACAGTAGGTACCAAGCTTCCCACTGGTCCTGCACCTCAACCCCTGCTTTGCCATAGGTCTGTCTCCCTGGGGATTTGTACCCAGAAGAGAAGAGGCCTCTCTGGTGGGACAGGGACAACCTGAAGAGCCAGAGCTGCCTGGAGGAGCCTGACCTCCCCGGGGGGACTCATCTTGTGTTTCACTCCTGTAAATGAACTTGGGCATGGATCGTGATATGCAGCAAGCCCAGTTGCTGTTGGAGCTGAAAGCCCAGGCTTTCTGTGCTGTGTTAGTGCTGAGTTTAAGCTCTTTTCTGCTGGGGAAGTAGAAGGCTCCAGTGGACAATCCAGGCACGTGACTGCTGGGGCACAGTCATGGAAAATTGGCTCACTCGTCGTGTTTATTTGCTCTGATACAACTTTTCATAATGCTGTCATGCAGCTTTTTCCAAGCCTACTGGAATGTGTTATTCTTTATTTCTTCCCTTCTGCTGGGTTTTTGAGGAAGCGCTGTCAGAGAATCTGTGTATAACATTGATTTTTATTGTTGTGGGTAATGAGGTACGGCCTTCTCTAACCAATTAGAGCTCTTTTTTTTTTACCCTTTTTATAGCAAATTAGCATAGAACTCCTCTGTTTCTTGTAGCTGCAGCTCAAGATTATGATTTATAGCAGGGGAAACTAAAATAGCAGTTGTTAGCTGTGCCAGTCTGATGAAATCAAATTTGCCTGATTTTAGTCTCAACTCCTGCCTTGTTTTTTCTCCAGGGAGGGAAGTCATCACTCTCTTGCCTTCTGCAGGGCTGGGTTGCTACACCTATCCAGTGGTTTCTCCTCTGAGAAGGTGTTGGATAGCTTTGGTTTGTCCCTATACAAAATATGCCGGGTCTGTTTCTCTCTCTCTGTCCTGGAGCAGCTCAGTGCACGTTGCAGTAGGGAACAGCCTTATGTTGGTATTTAAAGGTCACAAGTGTTTCCTTTCACCTCTCCAGCCAGGAGTCAGGCTGACATGCACGGGAGGTGGCCAGAAGTCTTTGCAGCAAAAGGAGCTTTTTGGGGTGTTTTTCTTGAGGGAGACCTACAGGCCAGTCAGTCCTTTCTGCGTGGGGTCTGGAGCCTGCTTTGTCCTGCTCTGGCACAGCAAATTCCCTCCTCTGAGGAAGAATTAGTGCTGTTCCTGCATCCCAGTCTCTCCACATAGCTCCGTGTGGGAGACCTCCAGCTCTGTGGCAGTACACTGGTTTGCTCACCTCCCATTAAGTGTTTCCAGTGTGAATATCAGGTAGTAGCAGAATATTTGAACTGTTTCGATGTGCTCCAAACCGCGTGTTAGCTTCTCTCTCCGTTGCTGCAGGCGAAGGGGGAGAAGGCTGTCGGGGTACCCATGACTGAGCTGTGATGGATAACAAAGACTCAGAAGCCGAGATCCACCCTCTGAAGACTGAGGATGTAAAAGCCCAGGAGAACCACGAGAACTCCGTGGAGAGAAGGATTATCAGCAAGCAGTCGGCGGGGCTGTCCCGGCTGTCCCGCTGGCGCACGGCCGCCTTCTTCGTCTCCTTGTTCCTCTGTCTGGTCATTGTGTTTGCTTTCTCCTTCATCATTCCCTGCCCAGAGAGGCCAGTGTCGGAAAGAACGTGGTACCAGAACTACAACAGTGCAGGTGAGCTTGTTGTAGCACAGTAAATACCTACCAGGAGTCCTTTCTGTGCCACCAGTTTGGGTTGTGGGCCTCCACCTAAGCACGATGTGGAGCCAGACCTGCAGGAGGGCTGCCCTTGGGAGCCTGAGCTGTGAATACCTGACCTGGATAAGCAATGGCCCATGATAATTGGAGTGGCCTTCCAGGAGGTGTTTATGGGATCTAGTGGAGAAATGAGATGCTGCTCTGTGGCACTAACAAGGTAGCAGGCTGGCCTCATTTGTTAAAAAAACTGGGAAAGGGTATCTGGGAATGAATCTCTGTTGAAGTTTGCTTTGTAAAATGTTCCCTTGAGGTTGGACACAATTAGGCATTTTCTCCTCTATCACTGTGACTTTCTCCCTTTTTTCCCTGTGACCAACAGGAAGAGGAGGAGAAGAATTCCATCTTGTTGTTTTTATAAATTGCTTTATAGTTGCTGTAGCTATTTTTATTCTCATTGCTTTGGTTGGCTCTTCAACCTGAGTTCTGCTCCCCAGTGGCTCAGCATTTGCATCTGGGGGAGCTTTTCTTTAATCTTGTGTGCAGTGGGTGTGTGCTGGATGTGCTGTAGATGCAGAGATAGTGCTCTCAGCAGGGCCTGAGCTGTGTGTGGTACAGCAGACACCCCAGGCTCTGCTGCTCTGGGTTCCAGAAGGCTGCTTTTAACTAAGGGGGAGAAAGATGGAATATCTGGGTTTTCGGGGCTTTGGGTGGGGTTTTTAATACTTTGAGAATAGCAATGCCACGCTAAGATCAGAGTTGTTCTTAGTTCAGTGTAGTTCAAATTCTGGCTGCTTGGCTATAAAAATAGACAAATCCACTGGGGGATAGCAAATTTTAAAAAATTCCTTGGTGCTTGTGTACATGGCTTTTTTTAATGCAGAAGCCGATTTGTCCTAATGTTACACTTTCTGAGATGGAGGCAGTGAGTAGGACTGTAGGAATTTGTGTTTTGCTCCAGCTAGCTCTGCTGTGGGCTGAGGAAATCCTCACCAGAGCCTGGCCTGTGGTCTCTTCCAGTGGCCTACCCGTTCCTTGCTTTACAAGACGTGAACGAAGACAAAGTGCAAGATGTCCTCTTTGCTTTCAAAGCCAGCAACGGCAGCAGCAGCTTCAACAGGTCCTGCCTGGATGAAGGTAGCTGATTCAGGGACAGAAGGACTCGTGGGGAGGGCTGTCCCTACAAGTTCCCTTTTAGTTCTAATCATTGAGGGAGTGGGAGAGAAAACTGGGTGAGCTGGGTGAGCCCCAGCGGCCGGGCGGGGTGGCCAAGGGGGTGCAGGCAGAGCTCCCTCTGACATCTCCTCTCCCCAGGGCTGCCTTCTCCCTGTGCCTTCGTGGCTGCCGTGTCTGGCACCAACGGCTGGGTGCTCTGGGAGAGCCCTGCAGCCCAGGATGTGGCGTGGCTGCAGTGTGACATCCAGCAGCTCGGCGGGGCACAGGCCCCGGGCTGCCTCGTGGTGGGGAAACCACCGACCCTGACGGCGCTTGACCTGCAGACAGGTGGGTGTGGGCAGGCCCTGCTGCCATCCGGGGGACACCGAGGGGATGGGGCTGCTGCAGCAGCGTGGCCTGACTCACTGGCACATGAACAGTGGGCACTGGGGGGGCGTTGGCTCGAAAAGCTCGCTGGACATTGAGGAGCTCTCTCAGCCTCTCTGTTCCAAAGGCTGGGGGTGGGTTTGTGCCAGCCAGTGTTGTGTAAGGCCAGCCTTCCAGCAGCCTTTTGAACAGGAGGAGCTGGGAGGGTTACTTTGTGCTCCCAGGGGCTGGACACACACCTGCACCTGCAGTGTTTCCTACTTAGTTGTGTGCGTGTGCCAGAATCACCTGCAGTGGGAAGAGGAGTGGGAGTTTTGGGGATTTATGATTTTAAAGTCATCAAGGAGGACACTTATCTAAGTACTTGGCAGCCTGCTTCAGGAGTCCAGGATTTTGCTTGATTCCTCTGGAAAGGTTTCTTCCTTTCTCAACCTAGAGATGGAGAAATTCAGCATCATCTTGCCTAACGTGGGGTGGGGATAAGAATTTCCTGTGCTGCTCTAGGAACAGTGCTGATGAAGCCTGAAATACATTTCTGTTTTGGGCTGACTGTTTCAAAGGTCTAAACAATGCATGTTCTCCCTGGAATCCCATCCTCTGTATCTGGTATTGAACCCCTCACACCCCGTCTTCAAAAAATTGTGAGGGAGAAACAGCAAGAGGTCTAGCTAAGGACTCTGAGGAAAATCTAGTGTAGCTCTTGGTTTCCAGAGTAGATGGAAGTGTAGATACACACAGCCAGAAAGTGGAGATATCTTAACACCATTTCTCTCATCGAGGCTTTAGCACAGGTTATTTTTAGACTATTAATGAAGTAGTTGCTTTCAGGTCAAAGTGTAGGAAGTTGGCTGCTGAGCCAAAGGCATGTAACTAAAGACAGCCATAAAGAATGAGCTCAGGCATGGAGGGAAGGAGCCAGCCTAAGCTACAGGTCACAGCAGTACAGTAAACATTCCACAGGTAACTTAAAAGCAAGCAAGGAAAAAATGCCTCATACAGAAAAGTGAATAACCCAGGAGTTGATGTATTTGGTGCCTTTTTGCTGGTAAGTCGGTTAAAAGCGGTTTCTGAGCGTAGTTGACTTTTAGTGGGGGTTAGGAGGGCAGAGCAGAATAAACTGTGTTTAAATAGGCTAAATGTATTCAAAGAGGCAAAGTCTGCCTTACATCACAGTGTGCTAAAAACAGTAGCCAGCAGAATCTTTGGCTGTTAATGATTCATCATCATGGAGGATTTGGTGAGATTCCAGGGCTCTCAGGCTGTCTAGCCCCTGCCTGTAGGAAGATTGAAGGAGAGAGAGGCAGATTATCATCTGAAAGTGTCTGATGTGGTTTTGCTCTTTAAATGCTGATAAAGTTAGTGTTTTTCTATCAATTTGAGTTACGTTAAGTCCTGCTTTCTTCATTGCCAGAAGAAGTGACCTGAGCAAACAAGGGCAGTGTAGGAGTGCATGCTGCTGTTTGTGTGGGACATCTAACATTCCTGCATGTTTATCTTACTAGCAAAGTGGGACACAAGAGCTTAAGATTAACTGTTCCAGGTCAAAGCAAAAGTGGCTGTGTATTCCATCTCTGCCAGGAGCAGAGTCTTGAGAAAGAGGACAGGAGTAAGTGTTTTGTTACACCTTCTCTCTTCACCTGATCCTTCAGCAGCCTGCACTGTGAGCCCTGGGCTCTTGAGGGGTGTGGCTGAAAGGGCACCACGATGATCAGATATATGGAATTGCTTCTCTGGGATAAATCACTAAATAAACCAGAACTCCAACCCAGAGAATGTCTGTCAGGTAGAAAAATCTCTGTGTGCTCTGCTTGAAGGGAGAGCTGAACTCAGTCAGCTAAGTTCCAATTTTATTATTCCCTCCAGACCAAAAAAAAATCCCCAACCCTTTCACCCAGGTTAGATTTGCAGTCCAGGCACTTGCCTAATTTCCATCTTGGCTCCTCTTGCTGTGCTTCTGCTGTGACCCCGAGCTCTGAGGAAGCACCAGAGCACTCTGGATGTCAGACAGGATAGTGCCATCTCCTGTTGATGGGGCAGGAGGGGACTGGTTTCACAGTCCCTGCTCCTTGGGGGTTGGGCTAGAGCATGAAAAGCTTCTCAAGTGCTTGGTGCTGAATCTGGCTCACTGTTACCCTTTTTTGTTAAGTCAGACTGCTCTTTTAAGACTCTTTCTCACAAACTATAGCAGCTGTCTGACCAGCAAAGATTAGAGCCTTATGCATTGGCAAGTGAATTTCAGCAGCCTGGTCTGCCTTTAATACCTTTGGACTGTGCTGAAGCTGGGATGTAGTAATTTAAAACTTCTCCTCCCTCCTTCCTCTGCCTGCTTATTGTCTTTGAGGGCAGAATTCTTTGCCTTCCCATGATTTCCTAGGGAAACCAGGAAATCTGCTCTCCTCTACTTCACATCTGTTGTCATAGTAACAAATCCAAGTGTTTTTTTCAGTGTTGCAGTAAAAGCTTTGGAGGAATCCTACTGGAAGTACAGCCTGCCTTAAATTACTGCAGGCAGCGTCAGGTAGTAATTCCTTGGCCTTCAGTCCAGCTGCCTTCCTGTCAAAGTACAGATGATTACTTTGCATTCCTGAAATGATAATTGCTCTGTGTGGTGCTGTATAAAGGGGAGGGTAAGCATTTCCATCCTGAGCACTTTGTAAGAGACTGGAGTGTTCCTTAAAAGCCCCCAGCAATGTCCTCCCCACCAGATTCCATTGCAGATTCCACTGGGCAATGCTTGGGAAGTGGCCAGCAGCCTTGGACAGAGTGTATGGAGAAGAGCCACTCAACTGCTCTGGGGCTGTTGAAGAGAAACCCACCCCACCTCACCCCCATTTTTTAAAAAACAAAGCTTTTCTGCCTCAGTTTACAAACAAGTTTGTGTTCTTCATAGGAGGGACAGGTGGGGTGTGGCCTGAGATGTGGCTGGTCATGTCAGCATGGAACTTCTGCAGGAGGCAAGTTGCAGCTAAAAAGGTTTTGCCAGGAGGAGCTGCAGCACTGTGGTCAGAATTCAGCTGCTTTGTGTTCTCACAGGGTCTGTGCATGCTCAGGTACAGAGCAGCAGGGATTTAGGTCACAACAGGGGATTCTCCGTGCCATGAACATGCTGGGAAGCTTAACCAAGGCACAAGGAGAGCAAGCTGTTGTTTGTGCCAGGTGTTTGGGTGCATTCCTGCAGGCAGCTGGGATTGTTTGCCAGTGTGTAAGATGAAATTTTGGGTACTGGGATTCAGTGGCAATCCAGAAATGCAGGTACCCCATGGTGAGCATGAATGTGGCTGGTCTGTGGTGCTGGTGGGCTGGAACAGGAGCATTAAAAGCCCTTCAACCTAAAGGGCCTTTTAGTGACTGTTTCACACCAACTGTCTTCCAGGGGAAGTTCAGTGGAGACAGTCCAGTGACTTTGGAGCTAATTACACTGTGCTGACTCCTGTGTCAGTGATTCCAGACGTGGATGGTGACGGAGTTCAGGACCTGATAATCTTTATTGCTACAAGAGACAAGGTATGTTACCCTGAAGCCCTGATAACCCCAGGGGCTGGACCACGGGGCGTGGCAGGAATGCTGTTTGTTTCCACCCTGTGGTCCAACAGGAAATGTCCAGAAGCCTCTGATTTCTGTGGGTCTGGGGTGGGTTCTTTCCCACCCTCCAGAGATGTACTCCCAAATCAATGCAAGCATTTTGTGGTTTTGAAAAAAAAATAAAATAAAGACCTGGCCAGGAATCCCTCCCCTTGTTCAGTCTGCTCTCCTCACTGCATGTTCCTGGGCTGCCTGTGGAGAGAGCCTGGGCAAGATGAGCTTGCAGTTTTCTGCTTCTCTGCTCAGAGAAGTGGAAGTGAACAAACCCTGACAGCTCTGGCTCTTAGATCAAAGCACAGCTGACAGCCAGTGCTTTTGTACCACCACTGCCCTTTTCTGATCCCTTCCCTCTCTCTGCCTGTGGTCTGCTTTGCACTGCTCTCTTCCCAGTGTCACTGTGCTGGTTAGTTCTGACCTGGGTTAATTTAGGGAAAGAACTGCTGGTTCTGTTGTCTCTGTCCCAGTGTTGCTTTTCCCAGTTCTGAGAGGGCCAAAGTCATGTAGCTAAAACTAGTTTTATACTAAAATATTTGCATCCATGATTGAGTGGCACAGCATGGTCTGCATGCCTGGTCTTTCCTATTCAAAGCACATAAGTTACAGCTCCCTACAAGTCTGGTGGGAGCAGTGGGAGCCCCATGTCCTCATACTAGAGTCACAGAGTCACAGAATCATTTATGTCAGAAGAGACCTCCAAGATCACCAAGTCCAGCCTGTGACTGATCCCCACCTTGTCCCCCAGCCCAGAGCACCGAGTGCCATGTCCAGCCATTCCTTGGATGCCTCCAGGGATGGGCACTCCAAACCTCCCTGGGCAGCCCCTTCCAATGCCTGACTACCCTTTCCATGAGGAAATTCCTTCTGATGTCCAACCTGACCCTCCCCTGGCACAACTTGGCCGTTTCCTCTCCTCCTGTCCCTGTTCCCTGGGAGCAGAGCCCAACACCCCCCTGGCTCCCCCCTCCTGTCAGGGAGTTGTAGAGTAAGAAGGTCCCCCCTGAGCCTCCTTTTCTCCAGGCTGAGCCCCCCCCAGCTCCCTCAGCTGCTCTTCATCAGACCCTTCCCCAGCTCCCTTCCCTTCTCTGGACATGCTCCAGCATCTCAGTTCCTCCTTGTCATGAGGAGCCCAGAACTGGACACAGGACTCAAAGTGTGAGCTCAGCAGTGCCCATCACAGTCACTGCCCTGGTCCTGCTGGCCACACTATGGCTGGTACAAGCCAGGTGCCAGTGGCCTTCTTGGCCAAAGTCCTCCATAAGAAAATAGGGTTTTGCTGTCTGAGGCATTGTTGTTGCCAGAGTCATCAGAAATTCTATCCTCTTTGACTCCTATGGTTCTCTTCTGTTTCCTTTCCTCCTTTTGCTACCCCAGTTATCTCAGGACTTTTGTTTTTTTTAATCTTAGGGAGCCAAGAAATATTTGAATGTAGCCTCTGTTCTGCAAGACTGCCTTTTGATCTGGTTTCCATTTAAGCTCTCTAGCTATCTTGGTATGAAATCCCTTCCTCCCTCCGGACTTGGCAAGCACTCTATCAACTTAAGGAAAAGTATGTTCTTTATTGAGAAATCACACAAACTGTAGGGAGCTTGAGTGGAGCTGTGCAGCTTGGCAGGGTCAGGAGGGAGGTTCAGAACCCAAGTAAAAGAGCTTTGCTGCTATCAAGGGCTGAAGCTGAATGTTCCTGAAGGGGCAGAGCTGTGGGGAAGGGTCTGTGTGCAGGGGGTTTAGATGGCAGCCTCCCTAGAGAGTCTCATGGGCCCCTTCAGCACAAATCCATCCCAGAAAACACCCCAGTTCTCAGGATCCATCACCTCTGGCAGCACACAGAGGGTTGGGCAGTGCAGTGGGCAAGGTGGTGTGTGTCCTCACTCCCTGTGTGCCTTTGGCTGGCCTGTGCCTGGGGCAGCTGCTGGACCAGTGCTTGCCAGTAAAGGTGAAGCTGCTCTGCAAGAGCTGGTTTGTGTCTCCTCCCAGTGCAGGAGGCTGGCAACAGCTGGTGGATGCATTGCTCTTCCTCTCCAGTTGTGTTCTCATTCTCCCCAGCAAACATTATCCCTTTCTCACCTGCCAGACTCTGCAGGTTCACTTCAGGAGCAGCAGATTCCTTTCTTTTTCCCAGTGCATCCCTTTCCAGGAAGAGGGAAGGGTTCCTGCCTGACTCAGCATCTCCAATGGATGCTGTTTCTCTCAGTCTCATGTTTCTCTTTTCCCTAATGTGCATTGCTCTCCCCACACTGTGACTGTTGCCCAGACATTTGAGTCTGATCCTGATTTTAACCTTTATTCCTCCAGGTGGAATGTTTTTTCTGGATTCTCTTACCCTGCACAAAGAATAGAAAGAAGCCTATCAGCTCTTTTATCCCCTTGGACTTTGTCAGCCTTAGGAGGAGTAGATTAGGGCACTTAAAACATTTAGCAGAGCTGCCATGTGAAGCCAAGTTTCCCCTGTGTTGCCCTGGTGCTTTGTTTCTGCCTTCAGCTCCCCTCCATCCTTGTGCCACTGCTCAGTAGGCTTGAATGGCTCTTTGCTGTCCATAGCAGAGCTGGGGCTGCTCTTTAGCAGTCCTGGTCTGCAGGGAAGCTGCGTGGCAGAGGTAGCAAAATCTCAGGGCAGGTGGCTGGGCTGGAACTGCTTTTCAGATTTGCAAAAGTATTCACAGCAGAGGGGTCACCAAACTCCTCCAAAACCAGGGAGAGGCTTCCCATCCAGTCTGTGCTGCTCCCACTCAGCTGCTGTTCAGCATCAGTTTTAACCTTGTTGGTTTTGGTGTTTTTTAATCCCTTCCCTGTGCAGATTAAGACTTTCATCCATTCAGGAAAAAATGGCAAACAGATTGGCTCCACTGGCAGCCTGAGCATGGATGGGAGTGCTCAGTACCTCAGGCTCAACCTGGGCTCCTCCTCCTACTTCCTTTTCTATACAGGTACAGTTGTGCTTGGGAGTTCACTGTGAAGGAGTGATTGTAACTGGGAAATCAGGATTGCTAAACATTGGTTTTGACTGAGAGAGTCTTTTGCATTCTTAAAAGCCATGCAGTGCTTTCACCTGGCCAAAGAGCTGCTCAGTGCCCAGAGAAGGGGGGGCTTCTGCTTAAACTGTGCTTTGTTATGTACTGTAGTGATTTTATTTAACAAATGTCAGGCATGTAAGGATTAAGCAGTCATTTATAGCAAATGATTACTGTGGAACACTTGGATTATGAGCAGATAAGATGTTAAAAGCATTCAATAGCAGGCTTGAATCTCAAAATACCACTACAACTCTATGATGCATGCCCTAAAAATATAGTTTATCTGCCAGATCTGGAAAATGAGAGTTCAGAGCAAGGGCAGGATAACTTATCTCTCTCATTCTTACTTTTTTTTTTTTGCACAGAAAACTCTCTCTATGCATATTCCCTGAAAGATCTGTACAGTGCAGCAACTGGGATGGAACCCAAGCTTCCCAGCCTCCAGCAAGATCCTCAGTGGGAGAAGAAGATTGACCACACCACGCACCTCTTCTCCCTTCTCAGGTGTGAGGTTATGTCTTGGAAGCTGGTGGAGTGGAGGTTGCTGGTGTTGCTGTCAGGAGGGGGTGTTGGGGCTTTGTTCTCTCCTGACTGCATCACTTTTGGACTGGGAGCACATCCAAAGCTCAGGGAGAGGGCTGGTGTTAATGGCCTTGTCAGGGGGTTCACAGGAAAACAGGGAGAGCCAGTTGGGGTTTGCTATTTGCATTTACTGTGCACGGGAAGAACCCAAACCCTCCCAGCAGAGCCCTCCATGGTGCAGAAAGCTCAGTCATTTCTCTGTCCCTGTTCAGCTTTGGAGACTTTCGCTACCTGGCAAAAATCCCTGGGCAGTCCTGGGAGAACATCCTGGTCATGAACTCAGAGGTGGCCACACTGATCAATGCCAAGAATCTCCAGGCCTTGTGGACCCTCAACGTGTCCCGTGCTTTGAGGTACTGTTCCCAGGGTGGGCTGGATGTGGCATTTCCATGTTCCCAGCAACAGCAGTGTCCTGGCAGATGCTACTTTTGGTCATGTCTGTGCTGTGCTTATTGTGTCTGTCGTGTGCCCTCTGCCTCCAAATGTCAGGTGCTGCTTCAGGGTGGAGGAGCCCAAAGCTTGGATTGCTCCTTCTGTGCCTGCTGTGGCATGCCTGGGCTCAGAGTTGGGGTGGTGCCAGGCTGACCCAGCCTTGTAGCAGTCAAGTCTCTTACCAGGGCAGTTGTGGGAGGCTGAAGGGCTGCTTGGAAAGAGCAGGGTATGCCCAAGCCATTGGGTTTACTCTCCCTTCTCTTTCTATCCCTCAGTGAGCCGCTGCTGGGTTACTACAAACCTGATGTTCTTGGTATTGTCCTGGAGAGTGAAATCGGACCCAACAAGAAGAAGGTTTGAAAGCTTTTCCTTTTAACTTCCCTTTTCTCTGCATTTCACAGCTGAAGCCTGTGTTGAGTCAAGGACAGCTGGTGGGATGTGTTCCCTCTGGCTGATTTTAAGCTGGGAAAGGATCTCTTTCAACAGGTTATTGAAGCCAGCTCAGGCACTTTAATTCTCTTCTCAGCAGAGGCTTCAATGACAGAACTTTGAACCCCTTGAAATAGCTGCAAAACTTGTGACTCGAACATGGCCCACCCCAGGTCTCACAGCTCTGTGATGCTCCACTTCAAGTATTACCTCATCTTCCCATCTGTCAGTGTTCCCATAGACAGTGTGGGGAGGGACAGCTGACACGACTTGTCTCTCATGGCTTGTTGCATCCCTTTGTTATGAGTTCCTTTTCTTTCTTCCCTGCTAGGTTATGATTGTTGAGAGTGGATCTGGAGCAGTCCAGTGGGACCTGAGCCTGAGCTCAGGAGCAGAGAGCCCTGGGCCAGCCACTCTGTCTACTGCGGATCACCGCTCCGCCTTCCTCATCTGGGGGGACTACCAGGAGCCAGGCAACGAGACAGTGAGTTGTGCTGCTCAGGGGCTGCTGTGCTCCAGGCTTTGGGCCACACTTGGGTGGATCTACCCCTTTCTGACATTGTCACCTGTCTGTGCCACTGACTCCTGCACTGGGTGTGGGGTCTCTGACCAGTCCAGTCTGCTCAGAGCAGTCACACCTCTGTGATCCGGTCTCTGCTGGGTCCTCACAGTGTCCCTGCGAGCAGGTGGTGGTGGCACCAACAGCTTTGGTCATCCTCAGCCTTGTTCTGGAGAGAAAAGGAACTTGGTGGCTCGATGAGCAAAGTCCCTGGGTGCCCAGAGCCCTGCACTGTGACTGAGGTGGGAGGCTGCTGGCCTGGTGAGGTGGTTGCTGCTGTTTCTCAAGGCAGCTCTGCATGCAGTGATCTCCTGTGGCCATGTGAATCTCCTCTCTCTGCCCCAGCAGCCTCTGGCAGCCTCAGTGCACAGCTCAGCTCTCACAGAGCCCTCCGGGGCACTGACAGGCAGCCTTGGTGACAGGTTGTGTCTCAGAGGCTGCTGGAACACCAGCTGAGCTTCCTCTGCTTTCCTTGCTCACTCTGCGAGCCCTGAGGTAAAAATCTGTCTTCTGCCTGCAGCAGACAGGCCAGCTATTTGCAGGAAGCTTGGGGTGAGGAGGAGAGCACTGAGCAGAAAGCAAAATCCCAGCACTAGTCCAAATGATATCAGTCAGGATGAGTTGGGCTGACACAGACAAGTGTCTGGCTGGATGAATCCAGTCCAGCACGAGTAATAGCTGAGCCAGGTGCTGGGATAGCATGGGCGTCCATGTCCTGATCGTGTCTTGTTGGTTGCAGAGGTCCAGAGCTCCCCTCCAGAAGCTGTACCTTTTCCATCCTTCCTACAATAACGTCCTGTTGGAGCTCCGCAATAACACAGACCAAATAATTGCATTCAGGGGTAAGTCCTCTCCTTCCAGCCCTTCAGCAGGAAGCTGCAGGAGGACACTGGTCCCTCCTGGCCCCCGTGGGTGTGTGGTGTCAGGTTTGGTGGGCAGTCCAAGCCCGGAGCCCTTAGGCTGGGCTTTTCCCTGTGCGTTGCAGCCACGCTGTTTGAGCGGAGCCGTCACGCCTGCTACGTGCTGCTGAGGGGCCCCCAGCCCGGCCAGGAGCCAGGCCTGGTGTCGCTGATGAAGAGGAAGCTGAAGGAGGATGTCTCAGAGAGCAGAGTGATCTGGCTGAGCCAGGTGGCTGTGGACAGCGAGCAGTACATCCGGGACCGCCTCCGCAGGATGCGATTCCACAGCCGAGCGTGAGCTGGCCCAGGAGGGGGAGCGGCTGCCCGGGGCCCAGTGCCTGTCTCCGGGCTGCCCCTGCCCTGCAGCCGTGCTCCCCGCACGCCCCGGGCACGGATCCGGGTGGGAAGCTGCCCTTTCTCCACCTGCAAACCAAAGCGTGGCTGGCAGGGAAGCACCCCCAGTGTCTGGGGACACCCAGGCTGTGGGGGCAGCTGCTGGTGCATCCGTCCTCAGACCTGATGGGACTTCAGTGCTTGGCCACCACTGAAGTGTTGTCAGCTCGGGGGAGAGGGCTTTCCCCTCCATCCCTCTGTGCCCACAGAATTGTGCTGGCTCAGGAGTGTGTCCCCATCCTTGCTGGGGATGCCAGAGTTGATGGTTTCTGGGGCGTTCGTGTGAGAGGTGGAGTTTGGTGTGTGGTGTTAGATTTCCTTTCTGAGTCAGCTCTCCTGGCTGGTGGAGAGGTGCTTGGCTGCAGGTTGGTTTGCAATCACCCTCTCCTGGATTTGGGCCCTGCTTTGGTGGTGGGGTGTGTGCAGTGCCAACCCCCAGCCATGGCTGGCTGTGGGGCTGGGGGTCAGTCACCTGGGCCAGCAGAGCACAGCTTGAAGTGTTGTTCTGCTTAGAAAATGGCCTTTTCTCCTAAAAACAGCCCCCTGTACCCTACTCTGCAGTCACCAGCCTGCCTGTGTCTGTCCCCTCTGCTGCTTCCTTCCCAACCAGGCTGTGCAGTGTTGGTGGCACCGAAAGGGAGCTGGTCTCCCACCTGGTGGGTGCATCAAAGTTCCTCCCTGCCCTCAGTCAGATTGTAGGTGGTGGGAGATCCACCCTGAGCCCAGGGTGGCTGGTCCCCAGTGGTACCAACACCACTTCTCCTGGTTTAAAGGAGCCAGAGGATCTAGGACATATTTTTTCAAAGCAGAATTGCACTTTAACCTTTCCTGGGAGCTGGGATTGCTGCTCTGGGAAGGCCTGTACCCGAGTGGCAATGCCAGCTCCCTTCTCATTCAGCCCTGCAGCTGCTGAGGAGCCTTCTCCAAGCACTGTCCCCTCTGCCAGGAGGTGGGCAGGAGCTCTGTGCTGCTTCCCTGCCCTTGGAATTGAAGTGATGCTGGGTGGGGATCCTCTCTGCCAGCCTAGTATCCTGAGGGATGGGACAGATTGCTGTGTGAAGATGACGTGTTTCTCCTGAAGATTTGTGTAGCATGAGGGTGTCCTTGCTCTGCCCTGTCCTGGTGGGTGCCAGTACAGGCTGTAGGAACAAGGTGCAAAGCCTAGAAAAGGATTTGAACCATCTGCTCAGTCCTGGAAGTAAAAATTAACACTAAAAATAACCTCTGTCAAGCTCTGCAGTGCCAGGGGGGGCTTGGCCAGTGCCTCCCTCCCCTCCTGAGTCTCACACTGGGGGATGTGTAAGAAACATGGTAGGATGGCAAACTTAATGCCAGGCTGTGCAGGGCTGAGCACTGGCTCTTCCCTTCAGCTGAATCTGAAGGTGCCTCAGGGCAGCTGCTGTCACCGGGCTCACTGCACAGCCTCAGCCTTCCCAGCATGGCCTGGGCTGCCTGGACACTCACCTCCTGCTTCCAGCTGGCCTGGGGGCTGCCTGAAGGATGCCCAGACTCCCTCTGCCCTGTGACCAATATCCCAGGCAGTCAAGGGAGCCAGTCAAGGGAGCCAGTGCTGGGACATCCAGGCTGTGCAGGAAGGCAGGGATGCTCCCTGGAGAGCACTTCACAACCTTCAAAGCACCCTGGGCTCAAAATGGTAATTTTCCCTCTCTTCACAGGCTGTTTTTTGAGGGAGTCCTGTTGTGTTCCCCAACTTGTGTTGCCTCTTTGCTCAGCACCTGAAGCCTGGCAGCCCCACAGGTCCCCACGCCAGCGTTTCAGCCATAAAGGGGCTCCAAGGGCCGGATTCAGGCTGTCCTTTAGCCAGCTGGGGCAGAGCAGGAGTGTGGCTGTGGGCACTGGGCAGGGGAGCCCCAGGCTTGCGTGCTGGCCCAGCCTGAGTGTTGGATGTGGATTGTTTCCAGCTGAGATTCCCTTGGCAGGGAGTGAGGTGCCTGGGCTGTGTTCTCACCACACTCTCCCTCCTCTAATCCCTATCCAGACCTGACTTTTCCCATAGGCACACTGAATGTTCCTTCCGGAGAGCTGCATTTTCAGCTTTGGGGAGCTTTTCTGGCTTTAAGTTGTTCATTAATATCTCCAGATACTTTGGAAACGCAGATTTACCTGTGGCAGCTCAATTAAACGCATCAGTGCCAAACCAGCACCTTCTTAACAAAACCAATCCTTTCTTCAGCTTATTTTCCTGTGTAATTGGTTTTTTTTTTTTCTTTGCAGTATTTCATGAATGACTTTGTGCCTTGATTCAATAACCCAGCTGGGTGGCGATGGTGTGCATCACTGTGTTCTGTGTTAGTGTGGTTTTTAACACTGAGACTGTTTGGTTTGGTTCTTTTAACTTATTGCAAATTGTGCCGTGCAGGACTCGCTCTAACCCGAACGGTTTCAATAAACCCTCTTTTGCATTGTTTGTAAATGGTGCCCTGCTTTGGTGTTGCAGCAGAGGTTACACAAGACCTCGGGATTTGGGTGTCTTCTGAGGGCAGAAACCCCCGTTTTTGGGAGGGATCCAGGTGTGCTGGTGGTGCTTTGATGGCCCAGGCACTGCCTGCTGCCCTGTCTCACTGCGGGCAGCGATGGACTGGGAGCAGGGAGCGTGTGGAGGGAGGCTGGAGTTAGATAACCACTCCGGGCCAGCCTGTCCCTGCCCCCCGCCTGGGGCTCCGTGACCTGGTTTTACACCCCAGATTCCTACTGCAGTCCATCAGCATGAAAATCTCATGCCAGAGCTTGGATTTGGATGAGGCTGGAGGGAGACGCGTGGCGGGCGCTGTCTGCCCGAGTGTGGGCCCATCTGTCGCTGCCAGCCCCCAACCCCAGCCCCAGCCTGGGACCCACGACCCAGCAGCTTCTGCTGCCCCCAGGCTCCTGTCGGCCCCAGCACTGAGCTGGGACTGAGCCCTGCTCCATGCCAGGGATCCCAGACTCTGGCAGGGAAGGATGCCGTGGTCCCCAGCACCCCAAGCACCCCACGGTGTTTGTTAGCTGGGATATGGGCTGGGAACACCCCCAGCCTGCTCCTCTCTGGGTGTGTGTGTGTGTGGAGCAGGCTGGGCTTCCAGGCTGAGCACTGGTGGGTATCAGCCCCCCTGTTCTTTATGTAACCATCACTGATAATCCCCCACAGCTGGGCCTTGGCTCCCGGGAAGGGAATAATCCTGCCGTGCGATCCTCAGCCCCTGCCCAGATTATCGGTCTGTGGGCAGGGAGAGCAGCTCAGCTGCCAGCCCTGCTCCCTGTGCCCCTGCCAGCCCCCTGGCACCTCCAGCCCTGCTCCCAAGGCTGGTCCAGCCCCACCGCCCGGGGTCTGCCCTTTGCTAGGTGCTGCAGGGAGGGGAGGGGGTCGCTGCCAGCCCCGGGTGGCACAGGACACAATCCAGCCCTGAGAGGTGGCAAGCCCCTTCTGCACCTCGCACCCTGCTATGGCCTCCCCGGTCCTCCCTCCCCAAAATCCACGGGAGCCACAGTGTTTCCCCTTGGGGGGTTTATTGTCCTGTGCCCAGGGCGAGGGGCTGGCCCCGCACCAGGCCGGCTGGGTGCGGGTTCCCCGAGGGAGGGGACGGAGGGGGGATGTGAGCGGGGGCTGCAGCGGGGCCAGCCTGGCCCCGGGGGTCCCTGGGGGGCATATGGCTTCTCTCCTTCAGTGCTACTGCCGGCAGGGTCCTGCGGCGGGGCTGCAGCCTCAGCTCTCCTCCTCGGGGACGGGGGCGGTCGAGGGGCTCCTGCTGCGCTCCTCGGCATCGCCCGCGGGCAGGAGCAGAGCCGGGCTGGGGCTGGAGTGCCGCTGCTTGCGCATGAAGGGGAACACCCTGCAGGCAGAGCGGGGTCAGAACAGGCAGGGACCACCCGACGCCCCCCGAGGCACGGCCCCTGCCCCCCCTCACCGCTTCTTGGTCTCCGGAGGGATGACGGCCTCGGCCAGGAGGTTTTTGTAGAGGTCCGACTTGAGGAACCGCGGGTAGGAGTCCTGGGTGAGCAGAGGCGTCAGGATCCTGCCCAGCCCTGCCCACCCAAGCCCTGCCCTCACCCACCTTCTTCATCAGCATGTAAATGTGCATCTGAGCATCGTCCATCACGTAGCGATGGGGCGTCTTGATGCCCTCCAGTGTCCGCTCCATCGTCTTGCTGTCGATGTTCACCCAGCGCGTGGCCCCGGGGGCCAGGAACTGCCTGGGGAGCCACGGGCAATGGTGAGCCCTGCCCTGCCGTGGGACCGTGATGGCCTGACCCCCCCTTGAAACCCTGCCCACCAACCCACTCACTGGTAGATGGAGTCCACGATCTCGGCGATGCGGGACTGCTCCCCATAGCGCAGCTCCTCACATGCCTCCCAAAAGCTCAGGTTCTCGGCTGGGGAGGGGGACAAGGTGCTGGGGATGGATCATGGCACTGGACACCCCCTTGGGCAGCCCCCAAAGGCCGTCATGGCTGGATATGTGGCCCTGCAACCCCCCTGGGATGGCGTGGGGCAGTGGGTCCAGGGGAGCAGGGGTGGGTTAGTCAGGAGTCACTGGGATGTGGTGGTAGATTGGAGTGTCAGCATGTGGAGGTGGGTTGTGCAATGCCAGGACAGGGCAATGGGTTGGTGTGTATGGCAGTGTTGGGGTTGGGCAGTGGATTAAGCACTGCTGGGACAGAGTGGTGAGTTTGGAGGTGCTGGGACAGATTGATGGGTCTGGGGGTGCCAGGACATAGCAGTGGGTTTGGGGGTGTGGGGCTGGGGCCACTCACCACTGAACTCCTTCTTGAGGAACTCTAGGAGCTGTGCCCGGCCCAGGGGATCCATGATGAGCTCACTGAAGTTGAAGCTCCAGCGCTCCACACGCAGTTTCGTGGGGGTTGTCACCCTACAGGCAACACCAGCACTGGGGCAGCAGCCCGTGGCTGCCTGTGCTACCCCACACCCTGCCTGTGGGGCGGGGCACTGGGGGGCTCAGGGCTGCGGGGCTTACGTGGGGGCGTTCATAGCCCAGTACGTGGTGTCGTCCGTGATCCAGGGGTTGCTGGGCAGGCAGCCGGACATGATGGGGTCGTGGGGCACGTACTGCTCGTTGAACTTGATGTACCTGCCGGGAGCGGCGGCTGGGGGTGGCCAGGGCCACCGAGCCCAGCCACCACGGGGACACCATGGGGACATGGTGGGAATGTGCCTGGGCTCTGCAGAGCCTCAGCTCCACTCCCTGCTGGGGGTTACGGTGCTGTGGTGCTGGCCACCAGCTGCAGGGATGTGTCACCCCAACAGGGACCTGGCCCGTGGCTGGGGCAGCCACTGCCACTCACCCCTCGAGGCAGATGGAGGACTTCACTCTGGTCCTGGCCATGGCCTTCTTGCAGTACTCGATCTGGGGCCGGGTGCAGGGGAGATGTCGGGGTGCCCAGCAGCCCGTGACCCCAGGAGTGACCCCCACCCCTCGCCCCGCTCACCTCCCGCTTGTAATAATCCATGTTCTTGTTCTGCAAGAGACAGGCAGGGCTGGGTGAGGGCATGGCAGGGCCAGGACATTGTGTCCTGCCATCACCACCCAGGCAATCCAGGCATCCAGTCCACTACCCCAAGACCCTGTAGCCCATCCCCATGGCCTTCAGTCATAACCCCCCAGCCCTCCTGGCTCAGTCAGCACAGCCTGTGGGGTGAAGCCCAGAATCCCCCCACCCCAGTGTGACACCAGCCCTAGGTTAGTGACACTTACGTGGGCAGAGGACACAGCACATGGTGCAGAGAAGAGAAAGTGGGTGGTTAGTGAGGACAGACTCGGGGTGCTGGGGCAGCATTAGTGGGGTCACGACACGGGGAGGGGCCCAGCAGTCGCTGCTGGCACCCCTGGGTTTCAGGGCTGCTGGCAGTGCAGCTGCCCTGCAGGGATCAGAGGTGCTGGCACAGGGGGGTGGTGGGCAAACACACAGACACCCCCAGCTCAGCTGGGATGGGGAAACAGGCGAGATACACAGATGTTAGCAGAGCTGGGGCTCACCATCCCCTTCCCTCCCCAGAATGAGGACAGAGCCTGGGGTGGGGTGGATGGGCACCCACTGAGGCAGCTCGACACCCTGGCACGGGCACGTGGCTGTGCCCTGTGCCCACCGGCAGCCCCAGGGGTACCTGGACCCCCCACTCACCAGCTGGACACGGGTGGTGTGGCAGTTCCTGCGCTCGGGGCCGCGCTCCAGCACGTTGGGGACTCCTGGCTGCAAAGAGAGCATCATGCTGGGGGCCGGGGGGGACCCTCTGCGCCCACCGGGCCGAGGCCATGTGTGGTGCTTCCCAGGGTTTTCCCCCTTCCCTCATCACCCCTGGCCCCCCACGCCGCGCTCACCGGGGGTCGGTTGACGAGCCAGTACGCCTGTTCCTGGCAGTCGATGACGATGCGGTCGCCCCTCCGGCGCTGCTTGGCCGCCCTGCCCGTGCAGAGGCAGCGAGGGAGCCGCTGGCATCCCCCCTGCCCGACCCCCGGGGCTCCAGCCCGGCCGTGCCCGCACTCACCGCAGCTGCTCCCGCGCCTGCATCACAACGAAGTCCCACGTGTGGTTGATCCGCTTATGCAGGAGGTTGTAGTTGTCCTGCGGAGCGGCAGGGCGGTGTCACCCGGGCAGGCATGGGATGGCACCTGTCCCTTTGCCCGTTGCCCCAGGGGGACCCACTCTCGGCACGATGCCGGTGCCCCTGCCCCTGGATGAGACCCCCCAGCTCATCAGGGGTGTCAGGAGGGCACCGCTCACCTTCTCGTGCTCGATCAGGTCACCCTGCTTGCGGATGTTCTTCTTGGCCAGGTAAATGGCTGCAAGAGGAGCGGCGGCACCTCAGGGGGGCTGCGAAGGGGCCGCAGCCCCTGCTGGTGCCAACAACACGGTGACACTTACCATAATCCAGCTCCGTGGCCGGCCACTTGGTGCTGGTCCAGAAATAGGGGGTCTGTGGTGGGGAGGAAGGGGCTGAGGCACATGGCATGGGGTGCCACGGTGCCAAAGCCGGGGGAGCCCCGGGCAGAGGCGGTGCCCGTGCCAGGCGGGGCGGTACCTGGAAGCGGTAGGGAGACTCGTCTGCCCGCAGCACCAGGCTGCGGGGGTCTCTGAGGGGGTAGATGTAGCCGTGCTTCACGATGAGGTTACCGAGGTGCAGCGCCTCTGAGGGAGCAGGAGTGGGGGCTGCGTGGCAGCTCGGCAGCCCCAGTTGCCCCCGCAGTGCCAGCTGCCCGTGCCAGGGCACTCACCCTCCTCGGAGATGCCGTACTTCTGGATGAGCCACTCCACGATGTCGTTCCCTGGGGACCGAGGCAGCGTTAGTGGGGTGCAACCGGGCATGGGGAGGTTCCCGATTGGGTCGCTTGGCGCAGCATGGCAGTGCCAGGGGTCACGCAGGGTGATGGGGGCTCTGCCAAGGATGTGCGAGCGCCCGCCCCGCGCAGCCAATGCATAATTGATCCCAGCTGCAGCGCTGAGCACCTGCGGGTGCGGGGAGGGGAGCGGTGCCGGGAGTGGGTGCTGGGTGACACCCGGGGGGGACTTACACGCCTCCCCCACCCCACGCGGGGCACCCCATCGCGGGGACCCACCTGTCATGGCGTGGGGGATGACAGTGATGAGCAAGCGCTGGTTCCTCATCTTGATGCCCATGTCGGGGTCCTGCATGCTGACGATCATCCGCTCCATCTGCAGGGAAAGCACCCGCCGTGTTCAACCCCACGACGGGGCACAAGGCCTGGGCACAGCCTGGCTCTCCCCCACTGTGACCCGGGGTACTCTGTGACCTGGGCACAGCCTGGTTCCCCGCACCCGGACAGGGGTACCCTGTGCACAGCCTGGGGCCAACCTGGCACCCCACAGTGCCCCGGGGCACCCCGTGCCCAGCTTGGGCACAGCCTGGCACACCAGAGCCAGCCCAAGGCACCCAGGAGCCAGGCGAGCATGGGGTGCTGGAGGTGCAGGGACCAACCCTCCGAGCAACCCTGGCCCGGGGACGCCCGGCTGTGGGGACTGAGCTCACTCGGGCTGTGCAACACCCCGGCCCAGCGGAGAGGAGCAGAACACGCAGTTCTAGGGCTCTGCCCGTGGGTGTCCCTGCGTGGGGCGGTGCCCGGTGGGTGTCCCGCGGCGGTGCCGGGGCCCGGGTGGTGCCCGCTGTCCCGCCGTGCACTGGGTGGTGCTGGTCCCCGCCGAGCCCATGTCTGGTGCCACCGACGGTCCCCGATGCACGCGTTGCCAGTGCAGTGTCAGTGTCTGCTCCCCACGGCCCCAGCGCCCCGGTCTCCGCTCCTCACGGTGCCAGTGCCCGGTCCCCCCAGTCCCAGTACCCGGTGCCCGCGGTACCCGCTCCTCACGGTGGCGGTGCCAAGTACCCAATCTCCACAGTCCCAGTACCCGCTGCCCGCGGTACCCGCTCCCCACGGTGCCAAGTGCCCGGTACCCGGCACGGTGGCCGCTCCCCGCGGGGCGGCTGCC
>VXBX01007701.1:3232543-3310922 GCA_013400415.1 Scytalopus superciliaris | reverse complement strand
AGCGCCCGGGGGCGGCGGGGGGCATTGCCCCGGGGAGGGAGGGCGAGCATCGCTCCGGGTTCCCAACAGGTGAGCATCCCCCCCGGGCGCCCGGTGCATCACCCCGGGCCCGGGGGGACCGGAGCGTCCCACTGGGGAGCCCCCCCCGCCCCGCCGTCCCTCTGCCACCTCGCAGCCTGTGGTACCCAGCGCATGCCACCCTGCCCTGCCACCCGTGGGGGGCCGGCGAGCCCCTGGGTGGGCGCATCCCTGGGCTGGGAGCCCCCGCACGCTGCCGCGGCAGCCGAGGGGCAGAGCCTTGGTGGGGGGCCCTGAAGCGCAGCAGGGCCACTGCTCCGTGTCCCCATCACCGCCGCTGCGCTGGGGACCCGCACCACCGGCCCTGTGGCCCCAGGGCTGAGCGCGGTGGCCCCTGCCCCACGCTGTGTCCCCAGCATGTCCCCAGGGATGGGGCTCTCGGGGCTTTGGGGAGCTCAGTGCTTGCAGTCACAAGGCGGGAGGGGACACGATGCAGTGGGCAGGGAGAGTCAGGGACTGTGGGGACGTCACCCATCCGTGTGTCCCCAGCAGCCTGGCGGCACCGGAGCCACCGTTTGCCCCAGAGATGCCTTTTTGCCCTGCAGCTGCTGGTGGTTTGGGTTTGGGGTGGGAGATGGGGCCGGTGGCTGCCCAGAAGGGTTGGCGGGGGCCGTAGGGTGGTGACAATGACCTCTCTGTGTGACAGCGAGGGGGGCCCGTGGGCTGCAAGGGTCTGCAGGCACCCCCTGCACTGAGCACACCACTTAGGCACCAGCTCGCCTTGCTCCATGACCGTGCGGAAATGCAGCCGGCGGCAACACCTCTGGTCTCAGCTGTGCCACCAGGCCTTGGGGACACCGAGCCTGGCCGTGTCCCCACGGCTCCGAGCAGGGCAACAGCCCGGCTGCCCCACGGCGCTTGCCCACATCCACCCGCGGCATGCCACAGCTCAGCCACCAGTGCCCACCAGTGCCTTTGTGTCAGGGCACGGGGGGGTGTCCCCCGGGGTGTCCCCGGGGCTGCCACTGCCTGTCCCCCGCAGACATCATGGCTGACAAGGAGGGGGTGACGCTGTCGCTGGAGGAGGAGGAGGAGGATGCCGACGTGGCCCTGGCGTACAAGACGCCGGAGAAGAAGAGCCTGCGGGAGATCCAGGAGCTGGACCCAGGGGATGAGAGCCTGCGGAAGTACAAGCAGGCGCTGCTGGGTGCCATCCCCGCCCCCGTGGGTAAGGCTGGGGGCTGCTGCACCCCGGCACCCCGGCTGGGCGATGCAGCCTCAGCGCGTGCAGGGAGCTCGGGAATGCCCGGCACTCGTGGGGTATCCCCAGCAGGGAGGGCGCATCCCGGCTGGCATCGCCCGTGGGCGCTGCCTGTACCCCCCACCTGCGCAGAGACCCCGGCATCCCCTGCCGACAGGGTACCGGTGCCCGGGGACCCCGGTTGCCTTGGTTACGGGATCACCGCCGCAGTTTCCATAGGAACGGCTACAGGGAACCGGGAAATTCATGGCGATGACGGAGAGGAACGAGCAGCGGGGGGGCCGGGGTAGCACTGCTGCCGGTGCCCAGACGGTGCCCCCCGCTCCCCATGGCACCCACAGCAGCCCCCCAGCCTGGTGCTGGCCTGGTCTGGGGTGCTCCACGGGCCCAGCACCCCGGTGGGCACCCATGGAGGGGGGTGGGGGATGCAAACCAGTGGGGTGCATGAGGGGTGCACGATGGTGTGTGTGCACGCTGGGGGTGGGTGTTCAGGCTGGTGGGGTGCAGGTTGAGCTGGTGGGTTGACTCACACCAGTCCCCACGCCAAGGGATGCAAATTGCCTTTGTTGCAAATGCTGCATCCTCCTATTCTGCCTCCCCTTGTCCTGCTCCCAAGCCAGGGAATGGTGCACTCAGGGACATACCCATGTCTGGGTCCTCTAAACGTGATTTTACCCCAAAGGCACTGATGCCAATGTTGGGGTGACCTGAGATGCCCCTGTTCTTTCTGCACCCTGTCTGGCTGCCTGGCACTCCTGGTTCTAACACCCCACTGTGGCCCTTCCTGCTATTACAGGGCCCCTTCCTGCTGTTACAGGGGCATGAGCAGCCCCTCAGCTCACTAGGATGGGGGTGCCAGAGGGTTGGGCATGGTGGGTAAGGCCTGGGCCCTGCTGCTTGTCCCTAGATGCCAGCGTGCCCAATGTGCAGGTGACAAGGCTGACCCTGATGTGTGAGCAGGCGCCAGGGCCAATCACCATGGACCTGACAGGTGAGCTGTGGAGACACTTAGGAGGGGAGGAGGAAGGGGTACGAGGCTGATGGACCATCATCCCACACAGGAGACCTGGAGGGGCTGCGGGGCCGGGCCTTTGTGCTGAAGGAAGGGGTGGACTACAGGGTGAAGGTGTCCTTCAAGGTGAGCCAGCTGCATGGTGCCCTGTGCCCACTGGCTGGGCATGGCCCTGCTGCCCTCACACCCCGGGGTCCCTGCCCAAGGGGTCCCTGCTGCCATGGGCCCCTGTCTTTCCACCCTAGATTCCCTACCCCAAAGGGCCCCTGCTCCCCATGGGTCCCTTTTTCCACATGTCCCCGACCCACAGGGTCCCTTCTGCCACCCATGGGTCACTGCCTGCCCCAGGGTCCCTGTCACCTGGGGTCCCTGCTGTCTTGAGGTGTCTGCTTCCCACCCCTTACCCACAGAGTCCGTGCCCCTCTGGGGGTCTCTGCCTACCCTGAGGTCCCTGCCCTTCTGGGTCTCTGTCACCTTGGGAATCCTTTCTGTCCTCAGTGTGACTGCCACCCCACATTCCTTGCCCCTCTCGAGGGTTCCTGCCACCCCAGAGCCCCTGCTTCTACCAGGGCCCCCAGCAACGTTGCCTCCCTGCCTATGCCAGGAGGCCCTGGAGGTCTCTGCCCCTCCTGAGGGGACATCCCTGCCGTCTCCAAGTCCCTGCTCCTCCTGGGGGTACCCTTGATGCTCCTCAATGCCCAATCCTGACGAGGGGCTGGATTCCCGAAGGGGTGGATGTCAGCATGGGTGCCCCCGGCCAGGGAGGGTGGCGAGGGCCCCAGGCTGTGGGGCAGCACCCGCGGCACCCCTGCCCTCTGCCCGCAGGTGAACAGGGAGATCGTCTGCGGGCTGCGGTGCCTGCACCTCACCTACCGCCGGGGCCGGCCCGGTGAGTGCCGTGGGGGCCGGGGCTGGGGGGTGCCCACGCCCCCCTGGCCCCACTCACCCATCCCTCCCGCTCTCCCCTTCTTGCCCAGTGGACCGCGACGTGTTCATGGTGGGCAGCTACGCGCCGCGGGCCGAGGAGTACGAGGTGGTGACACCGGCGGAGGAGGCGCCGCGGGGATGGCTGGCACGGGGCTCCTACCGCGTCCGCTCCCTCGTCACCGACGACGACAAGACGGAGCACCTCTCCTGGGAGTGGGGCCTCTGCATAAAGAAGGACTGGGAGGACTGACCCCCGCCCCGCACCCCGGTTCCCCCCGCCAGCTCGGGGTCGCGGTGCCGCCGTCCCGGGGGACCCCTCTCCGGCACCGCCGCGCTTGCCCCAGTCGCGCGAAGGGTTGAGGGGGGGTCCCTTAGCGAGTGGGCGCCCGTGGTCTTCGCAACCAAAGTTATTTTTAATTGCTCTTTTTTTTTAACGATATCGATGCCCGCCCGGTCCTCGCGGCGCCCCCATCGCTGGGGCCGGGGCTGTGACCCTGCCGCGGGGGTGCCGTGCCCGGTGCCCGCCCGGTCGCAGGCTGTGCTCTTCCATCGCCATTAAACCCTACAGACTGGTCTCTTACTGGTGTGTCTGTGCCCCTGGCACCCCCGCCCGTTCCCCCGCTCCCTGTCTCCTCCTGTCCCTGTGCCCATCCCGCCGGCAGGTCCAGGTCTCCCTGCGGCGAAGAGTGGCTGGAAAACATCCACCTGGTCCCGCTGCCTTATCGGCGGTGCTGGGCAGCCAGTAGCGGAGGGCCACGAGCCCCAGGGCACCGGCACCACCCGCCCCGGGGCTCTTATCAGCGTCCTGCCCCCTGGACAACGCCTTGTGCACCGGCACCATGCGGGGCTGCGGGTCCCGGCTGGTTTGGCTGCTGGTGCTGTCGCTGGCCTGGCTGGGCCCGGCGCTGGGGGACGAGGAGAAGGATGGGGAGGTGATGGCAGAGGAGGAAAAGGAGAAGGAAGAGGAGGAAGTGCTCTCAGATGATATCAAGGAGGAGGATAATGTGCTGGTGCTCCATAAGCACAACTTTGCCCGTGCCTTGAGCGAGCACCAGCTGCTGCTGGTGGAGTTCTGTGAGTGCCCCCACCGCGGGCAGGGGTGTGGGCGGGGGTGTATGTGGGACAGGGAATATGGGCACGGGGTACCAGCCATGGCTGTGAGTGTGGGCACAACAGATATGTGGGCACGGGGGTGGAGGGAGGGACAGGTGGGCAAGGCTGTGGGTCAGAGGGGCAGAAGAACAGGGCATGGGACAGGGACAAGGAGCAGGGACACGGGTAGAGAGGCGTGGGCTGGGATGTGTAGCAGTGGCACGGGACACAGAATAGAGACACATGGTGGGGGACATGGGCACTGGAACAGGGCACGAACTGCGGCCCAGTGGGCTCATGCAGCCATTACAAGCCCACCCTGGGGACGGGAGACAGCCCAAAGCTGCCCCCGCTGTGAACACTGTCCCCTGCCTGCAGACGCGCCGTGGTGTGGGCACTGCCAGCAGCTGGCTCCTGCCTACGCCCAGGCGGCCACCGAGCTGAGGAACGAGTCCAGCCCGGCACGGCTGGGCAAGGTGGATGCCACGGCACAGACAGCCCTGGCCACCGAGTTTGGCATCACCTCCTACCCCACGCTCAAGCTCTTCCGCGATGGCAACCGCACCCACCCCCTCGCCTACACTGGTAGGGCTGTGGCACCACACGGTGGCCGTGGAACACATCAAGGGGGACACTGCCATGGGGCTGGGGCAGGTGGCAGGGGCTGACAGTGAGAGGGGTGGCAATGTCCTGGTGGGGGTCACGGGGTGGGGATGGTGAGAGGGGTGGCAATGTCCTGGTGGGGTTTGCAGGGTGGTCACAGTGGGCAGGTGACGGTGTGGTGCTGGTGCATGAAGTGGGTGATGCCGGGCAGTGCCATGGTTGTGGTGGCAGGCGGCCGAGGCTGATGCCACAGGGAGGGGTGGCAGCCCCACGAGGGGTGCCAGGGTGACGGTGGTGGCCCCGCTGTGTGTGGCAGGACGCATGGACACCCAGGGCATCGTGCGCTGGATGCAGCGCCGGGCCGGCCCCAGTGCCACGCTGCTGCACGACACCGACACCGCCGCCGCCTTCACCGACTCCCAGGACTTGGTGGTCATCGGCTTCTTCAAGGTGGGCTGGGGGTCGGGGGCCCGGCTGGGGCCACAGCCCTGGCTGTGGTGCTGATGTGGGGCATGTGCAGGACCTGCGGGGCAAGGCAGCCCAGGCGTTCTATGAGGTGGCTGCTGAGATGGTGGACCTGCCATTTGGTGTGGCAGAGGCGGCCGAGCTCTTCCAGGCCTACAAGCTGTCAGCTGACACCGTCTGTCTCTTCAAGAAGGTGAGGGGATGGTAGGGGGTGGTGGGGCCATCCCGGTCCTCCCCCCCAGCCCTCACTGGTTCCTGCCCTGGCAGTTTGATGAGAGACAGACGGACTTCCCCGTGGACCCAGAGCAGGGGCTGGACACGGCTGAGCTCACCCGGCTGCTCCGTGTCCACAGCCTGAAGCTGGTGATGGAGTTCACCAATGAGGTACAGCCTCTCTCCATCCCCATCTGTGTCCTGCGACAGCCACAGCCCCCTGCCCTCACCCTCATCCTCCTCCTCCTCAGACATCCAACAAGATCTTCAGTGCCAAGATCCCCCACCACATGCTGCTCTTCCTCAACAAGTCCTCATCGGAGCAGCTGTCACTGCAGGACGGCTTCAAGGCAGCCGCCGGTGCCTTCCGGGGCGAGGTGAGGTGCCCCCATGGCAGGGACAGGGTGGGTGGCTGTGGGGCACCCCAGCCTCAGTGTCCCTCATCCCCTGCCCAGGTGCTCTTCGTGGTGGTGGATGTGAACGGATACGGCGCCGACGTCCTGTCCTTCTTTGGCATGACCCCCGACGATGCCCCCACCCTGCGCCTCGTCAAGATGGAGAACAACCGCAAGTACCAGATGGAGCAGGACACCTTCTCGGACACGGCCATCAGCACCTTCATCCGGGCGGTGCTGGATGGCAAGGTGAAGGTGAGGGAGGCACCAGGGGCCAGCCAGAGCCCACGGATCCTGCCCTGCAGTGAGCTGTGGGCTGTTCACTCTGCAGCCTACTGATGACAGATGTGTGGTGATGATTCTGCCTCCAGGCTTGAGGATCTGGGGGGTTGGCAGGGGAAAGGAGGCAGGAGACTGGTGATGTGGGGACACACAGAGCTGGGGTGGCAGTGGTGGGGAAGGTGTGGTCCAACAGGCAGCACAGGCACAGCCCTGGCCACATGCTGGGGCACCCCTGCCCTGTGTCCCCTGGGGCCCTGGCACTGCCCACAGCAGGATGTGGCTGCCCCGACTGTCCCTACAGCCCCACCTGCTGAGCGTGGAGCCCCCCGAGGACTGGGACACACGGCCTGTTAAAGTCCTGGTGGGGAAGACCTTTGAGCAGGTGGCGTTTGATGAGACCAAGAACGTCTTTGTCAAGTTCTGTAAGTGCCAGGGCTGGGGCTCAGCCCCTCCACAACAGCCCCAGCCCTCTCACAGACCCCTTGCCCAGGGGATGCTGCCCCCAGCCCCTGGCAGAGCCCCCCATGCCTGACCCATCCTGTGGCACTGTGCCCATCCTGCAGACGCTCCGTGGTGCTCCCACTGCCAGGCCATGGCGCCCGCCTGGGAGGAGCTGGGCGAGCGCTACAAGGACCACGAGGACATCGTCATCGCCGAGATGGACGCCACGGCCAACGAGCTGGAGAACATCACCATCCACGGCTTCCCCACCCTGCACTACTTCCCCGCGGGGCCGGGCAGGAAGGTAGGTGGGGGGCACCCCCGTGGGGTCACCCCAGCTCTGCCAGCACACGGGGAACTGGGTCACCCCTCAGTGCCCTCCCACCCCACGGCTCCAGATGGTCGAGTATAAGAGTGCCCGAGATGTGGAGACCTTCTCCAAGTTCCTGGACAATGGGGGGACGCTGCCTGTGGAGCCACCTGTGGTGAGTGAGGTCAGGGACCCCATTGCACCCCAGGATAGCCCTCAGACCCTGCTGGACAGGGGATGGATCCTGTGGGATGGGGATGGGGACAGGGGCAGGCAGGGGCTGTGTGTCCATCCATGCCTCACTGTTGCCTTCTCCAGGTGACTAAGACCCCCGGGAATGTCACAGGCAAGGAGGACCCAAGTGTGCTGGGGACAGAGGAATCCCGGGATGAGCTGTGAGCCCTCTCCCTCTCAGTAATGTGCTATAAACCACCTGGAAACCATGTGGGCTCTGGTCTGTTTGCAGCTCCATGTCTTGGAAAGCACCCCCGTGTCTTGGGGACACAGCAGGGCTGACAATGGGCAGAGCCCCTACTACCACTGGCCCTGGGACCTCACAGAGGGGGTACTAACAGGGGCCCTCTGCCTCCCTGGGGCAGCTGTGCCATAGCACTCATCCTGGCAGCCCCATCATGGCACCGAGTGGCCAAGGCCATGGCTGTGGGGGGAGCCCAGTGCTCTCCATGCTGGCCCTCTGGGCTGCTGGGCCTCAGGTAATGGGGGGACCAGCCAGGGTCTCTCCTTCATGACACACCAGCCCCAGGGGGTTCCCAGGAGCTGCTGTCACAGCCAAGGAAGGCAAGAATAGCTCAACACAGGGCCCGACATCCTGCTCTTGAGCCAGCCTCTCAGCTTATAGGATGCCCAGCATCCCCTCCAAAACCCAGCACTGTCCCCTCTGCCCTGGGCTATTCCTCCAGTGGCAACATGTTGGTCCTTTAGGTCTAGGACCTGCCCAGCCACCCCTCCAGGTTGCCCAGAGCATCCCCAGCCCCACCACGTGCCCAGACCCTTCGCCAGACCTGCCCCATCCTCTGCCCATCCCAGAGGCAGCCAGTGGCCCCAGTGTAGCTCCGCAGGGAAGGAAGAAAGCAGAAGGCAGTGGAACGTGGGGTTTTATTTCATTTTATCCAAGTACCTTTGAAAAGATCATTGTACAAGTCAGCACATGAGAATGCAGAGGAAACGTCGCCGGGGCTGCGCGGCCGCTGTACATATTTACAGGGACCCCCCGAGAAAAAAGGGGGAGAGGGAAATCCCGGGCACGTTAACAACCTCACCAGACACACCGCCATCAGAACCTCAGAAAACAGGGGGCAACCCCCCTCCTAACGCTGTTGCCGGGCTCAAAACATCTGCAGAGTTTGCTGGACTTCACGTAGTGTTTTAGGCAAGCCCCAGGAGCGTGTTTGAAAGGCACTCGGTGACATGTACAACAGGCTGAGCCGCGTCCCGGCGCCGTGCCAGGGGTGCCCGGCAGCACCAACACTGCTGAGGGCAGTGCCGGGCAGGGCGGGCACTGCTGTGGGAACCCCCCGGCTCTGGGGCCACCCCCGGTTCTGTGGGGGGGCCAGGGCTGGTCTCCAAAGGAGCTGGCACAGAGCCATGGCCGTGCCGGAGCAGCAGGGCCCGGGCTGGGGGACGGGCAGGGTGGTGGAGCACCGGCACAGCCCCGGCTTCCTTGCGACCGAGTAAGCCCAGGAGGCTTCCCAGGGTTCTGGCTGCCCGCTGGGTGATGTGGGCATACTTGAGCCCCACAAATGGCATCAATGACTCCCCTGGTGCAGTGCCCTCCTCCTGCCTCCCCTGAGACACAGAAGCTGATGAAAGGTGCAGGACTCATAAAAAGATGTATTTTGTCCTCAGTTTTAGTGTCTCACCAGTTCCTTCTCCATTATGGTTCTAAAGAGTTCCCTGCCCAATGCCAGAGCTTGGCCCAGGAGTCTGCAGGGCATGTCTGCACCAGGCACATGGATGCCAGCCCTCTGTGGTACTGCAGCACCTTCTCCAGGGGCACACAGGGGACACACACAGGGGCATGCAGGCCATGGGATGCCAGCACCCAGCCTGCCACCCCAGCTCCCAGGCGGTCCTCGCTCAGCGGGAACCACTGACACTTCTGTCCCTCGGGGATTTACTCGGTCACAAGGAAGCTCAGGAGACAAAAAAGACCCATCCTACCATGTCCAGCAGCTGAGCCTGCCAAGGAGGCCTGAGACTGACTCCTTCCAAATGGCTCAATAATCTTCACAGCCCCTTGGGACCCTTCCACGTGGGGTGAGAGTGACTGTGCCCCACAGCTCCGGAGCCATGGGCGCCGGGAGAGCGGGGCAGGGTGCCGGGAGAGCGTGGAGCAGCCGGACTCTGACGGATGGCTGTACACTTTGGGCGAGTTCTGCAGTACCTGTATGTTTTACATTTACATAAGAGCACTGTGACATTGGAAATATTTTCCTTTTATTACAATATATCAAAAATATGCAGCTTTAGTAAACAAGGTCATATTACACTTTCTAATGCACTGTACAATGCTACATTACACTTATATTCGGTATGGAGAGGGAGCCCAGGCTCCCACTGGCAGGTTTGTGGGGTGAAACGGCATCCACTGGCATCCCAGAGCTTGTCCAGGTCCGTGCTGGAGAGTGGGGCTGCCGCCCTCCGCCCTGGGCTCGCCCGGCGCCCGTGGCAGCAGCACCACCAGTGTCTGCCCCAGGCCTCCTCCTCCGGTCCCAGAGTCCTTCACAGTCCTGTCCTCATGCCTCGGCTGCCCTGGAGCCTTAGTCAATCTTTTCCACCTTCCCAATGATCTTCTCTTCGAAGATGGGCAGGATCGTGTCGTCCTCCCGCACCTCCTCGAAGACCACACCACAGTCGAACTCGTCACTCACTTTCTTAAAGTAATACCTGAAAAAACAGAAACGTGAGAGGGGAAAGGAAAGAAAAATGTAGGTGAATGCTCTTGGGGCATCGTGTCTTCAAACCTGGGTACAGCCCTTCCATGGCCCTGAGCTCGTGGTGCATGGGGAGCTGCTCCCCCAGACCTGGAGGCAACTGAGGCCACACTTCTGCCCCTGCCCACGCCCAGTGAGCAAACACAGCACTGAGGATTCCTGCTAGTACTAGCAGGGGCTCCAGCCTTTATCCAGGTCCATTCACAACTCTCCCAAAAACAGTGGCTGAGGCACCTGTGATGGTGGAGCATTTCTAGGCAGGCTTTCCCATGGCCACTCCTACTTGGAAGGGACAACTTGGAGAGCTACACGCCCCTCACTTGGCTGCTATGGGACTCTGGCAGGACCCAACCTCCCTGTCCTCACCAAAACAAACTTTGGGAGGAGCCAAAACAGCTCTGAAGTCAGAAGGTCCCCACAGCATCACCAAGCACTGGCTGATGCTGTTACTCACCAGCCTTCTGGTGGAGGTGCAAACCATGATACAGGACATTTCTGCTACAAAACCCGACCTCCCTCATCCCTGTGACCCACCTCTCCAGCAGCCAAGGCCCCTTGGCTGTGCTGCCACATCCCCACCACACCATGCCATGAGGGAGCCCTCCTGACCGACCCCCACCAAGCTCCTCCACCTCGGTGGGGGCAACCCCGCTGTGTCCTGGCGGTGTCACCTGCCAGGGGGCCACTGGTGGTTGCTGACAGTCCCAGAGGAGGGGAGCAGCCCTTACCTGTAGTTCCCTTTCTTGGTCAGCAGCTCCTTGAACTGTCCCAGGGTGACCACGCGCCCCTTGACGAGGGTGCGGTAGGGGATGGGCTCTCCACAGAAGTAGTAAGCGACCACGATGTTCTCGCACGGCTGGGACGCGCCGCTGCCCGGCCTCTTCTGCGGCTTCAACCTGCCATGCCAAGACACAAGTGACCGCTGAGTACCAGCCCACAGCGCTCAGCACCGCCGTGCCGGGTGCCTGGATGGGTGTGGTGCAAGCCAGGCCCCACCAGATGGGCTGGAGGAGGTGCAGCGAGGCCCCTGAGCATCCCCTGCTCCCACCACCAGCTCTCCCGGCACGCAGCCGAACGCTGAGGCTGCTGAAGGGGCAAACAGCACTGCGAATGGACACGGTCCTAGCTCAGTCTGTTCGTCCTGAAGAAACCTGTCCTCAGGCTTTGAGAGGGCATGGCCCTGCTCATAGCATGGTTTGGGGAGTCACTGGTAAGGTCTGTGCCAGGCAGAGCATGCCAGGCCCCCCATGGCAGCAGACCCAGGTCACCATCCCCACCATCACCATCTCACCCTGCTCCTGGTGTGCACTCACATGGGGCTGGAGCACCATCATGCAGGGCATGACCATGGATCATGCAGACACTGCTCAGACTGCTTGGGATTATTGCCACCATGGCCAAACCAGCTCAGCATGGCTTTCCACTGACCTACATCTGCAGACAGGGCTGCTCTTGCACCCCATGGCTCCCTGGGCACTCCTCCCAGCATACATGGAGGTCACAGGCGATGGGGCTCCCAGCAGGGTGCCAAGGCAGCTGCCACCCCCAAAACCTCAGTGACTTCACATCTCCTGTGTTTTCCCTGCTCTCAGTTTGCAGCCCACACACCGGTTCAGCTACAGGGTGCCATCATCAGACCGAGAGCGTCAGCCCAGCCCTCACCCCATTTTCAGAGCCAGACAAAAGCAGCAATAATAAAACTCAGGGTACTTTGCCCTTCTGCAGAGCCTTTCATCTGGGGTGCCGAGGACGCTGCACAAACATTGCAGCAGCCTACACAAATTGGTACCTTGGCATGCGTGGTCTGAGCCAGAGGCAGCTTTCCCTTCCACAGTCACATAAAACACATTTGGCAGCAGTAAAAAAAATGATTTTAAAAGCATGCTGGATAAAAAAAGATGATTCTGTATTTACATGACTGGAAAGTTGCTGTAAAAGACCAGAATTTGCCAAGCACATGAGGTAATCGCAGTTTTGGAAATGACTCTGACCTTAACCTTTAAACACTGGCTGGTGGGTAGAGCACCTTTTCATGGCGTGCCCACATAAACACTGGCACTGCAAACCAACACCAGACACAGCCTTTTCACCTCTTCCTACAGGCATGAGAATCTAAAGTTCAACTGAACAACCTTCCGGGTGCCTGCTCTGCTTGGCAGACCTTTGGAGGAGATGCAGCATCCTGAGAGGCAAGGGTCTGCTCCTGGTGCCAGCAGAGCTCTCAAAGCCTCTCCCACCCCTGTATCAAAGCACAGGATGCCCTTTAGCTAGAAAAACATTAAGGAATTGAGTCATCCTTGGAAAAAAAAAAAAAGCAGCATTTAAAGGAAAAATGGGTCATAAATTCAGGCAAATTCTGTGAACCTTGTGAGCCAGAAGTTAATTGAAGGGGTTTGGAAAACCTCAAAGTCCCTAAGCTTCTCTTAATCCTGCTAGAGACAAGTCATGACTAAGAGATGTGTGCCTGGGGACTTGGGGACATGGTGAAGTGCAGGCAGCAAAGCTGGTTCCTCAGGGCTGCTGTTCTCCTTTGCCTGGGGAGATGGAGAGGACGGGGCACCCCTGAGCTCTGCTGTGGCAGAAGCAAGAGGGGCACCGTGCCAGTGACCAGGAGCCTCCTTCCTCCTGCCATGCTCTTCACACCTGAGAGGCCATTTCTGAACATGCTCAGCCTGGTTCTGATACTCACCTCTTTCCAGAGCAGAGATGTGCCCAAAAATAATGCCTGAAGTGATGCCCCAAAATGATGCTCCAGGCACAGAGGGGAGACAGACTGGCCTTTAGTTCCCCAAGCCTTCCTTTTTCACCTTTTTAAAAACAGGAACTATGTCTCCCCTCTTCCAGTCAGTGGAAATTTATGCCAAGACTTCTCAAATACAAGGGATAGTGGCTGAGACACTTCATCCCCCGGACCCTGTGGGTGAATCTCATCAGGTCCCACAGACCTGTGCACCTTCAAGTTCTTTAGAAGGTCTCAAACCTCAAACCGTGGGCAGTTCTTTATTCTCCCAGCCCCTTTGCCTGCTGTGACTCAGGAGCTGTGCCTGGAGCACTCTCCAGTGAAGACCAAGGCAAAAAAGACTAAGGCAAAAAGATACTTTCTGCATGCCCCAGGTAAGGAGCTCTCTCCCATTTTCCCTAGTCTTCCTTTTATAACTAGAGAAGCTTTTCTGCTTGCTTTAATTCTATCAGCTGAGCTCTCACACATCCCATAATGCAGCCACAGACTTCTAGCAGGCTAAAGCAGAGCTGATGAATATGGAATCACTGAAAATGTAATTTTCCAAGAGCTCCTCTCAGGAGAATGAGGCAACACAACTGTCTCCATTTTCATCATTGCCAAGAGATCTCCTGAGACCCTGGCTTGCACATAAAGGCTACCAGACTGTCTCCAAGCCCTGCCTCATTAAAGCTTCCACCTGCACCCATCTCCTGGGTGGTAATGTGACCCAGAAACAGGTACCACTGCCCTGCCCCTTCTGGAATCACCTCCTGTTGCTGTTTGTCACAAGCTCAAAATGTTATCTGGTATGGAAAAGGCTGCACTCATCCAACTCACTGCATCTGCATTCCAGCCCTGACTCCTGAGGAGTGTAACCCACTGGTGCTGTGACAGGGAATCTAAGCCTGGCTTACAGCACCAATCCAGCCTTGCTGTGACACAGAGGTGAGGTGCCCATCTCACCTGAGGCTGGAGAGCTTTGGGAAGCCCAAAATGCACCCAGCAGATGTTACCTGAGGGGGTGTCCCAGTCACCAACCCTGCTCCTCTTCTAAGCTTGGCCCAACCCAATTAACTTCAGACAGATCATGCTGATGTTCTCCCTGCTTGCAAAAATCCTTTCTCTGAAGAGCTGGTATTAATTACTTCAATCCATCTGTGAGCTGTGAGACTGAGCTACAGAAAATGGCTCAAAACCTGTCTGTACATGGAAGGTACCTGGTGGTCACTGGGGAACACCAATGTTGAGCACTGCTGTGCTGCTGGATCTGCAGGTTGTTCAGAACCAGAGAGCTAATCCTGCACTGCTTGCCAGCAGCAGTCAGGTAGCTATCTCAGAGATGAGGTCATTCCAAATGCTGTGGAATAGGGAGAGAAAGGCTTTTTCTGCAGTGTAAGTGCAATTTCTAGAAGAGTATTTACAATCCCTAGAACAGGCACTGCAGGTACTGTAGTTCCAGTGGGGCAGTGCTGGGGTGGGAGTGGGGCTGTCAGCACCCCCAGCCAGGGCAGTGGGCAGTGGGCAGGGGAAGGCTGCTGCTCCTGGAGGGCTGTGCCAGAGGGGAGCCTCTGGAGGGCTGGATAACTGTGCTGGAAAGGCCAGCCTGGCTGTACAAAGCTGGCACAGCGTGCTCTCCTCCCACAGCCAGATCAAGCAGTGCCTCAAGGACACCTCTGGGCTCACCTCCACCTTTCCGTGCTTCCCCAAGGCTGCTGACAAACCTGGGACACTGGCTCCAATTTCCCAGAGCTCTTCAGAGCTCCTGACTGAAATAAATGCTGCTTTCATGTGAGTTCCCCTCTCAGTTTCTCCTTTGCTCTCCTTGAGCCATGGGGTCTATTTCCAGGCAGGCTGCTGTGCTAACCAGAGCAGGAGCTCTCTAAAAAGCTGCCAGCTCAGGTGTGCTTCAGGAGCACCCAGTCCTGCCAAAATCCAGCAGCAAGATTTCAACATCCACAAATCTCTGGCTCCTTGGGGACCACTGCATCCAGTCTTGCTACTGGACACAGACACATTTACTTTTCATGAGCAGTTCCCTGCTGGTGAAACCCACACTGCTCCCAACATGCCTGCCTGGTGTCCCACACACAGGGCAAGGCTGGGAGATCCCTATAGCCCTGGGACAAGAGCCAGACTCGTGGAGAGGCAGTGCAAGCACAGCAGCCCAGCACTGGCACTGCTCAGCCTGTCCTCCTGCTGGCCTGAACAGCATTTCCCACATGCCATGGAGTTCCTGGGAAAGCCATTCTTAAAATAAACACCAAATTATTGTTAGAGTATTAATTGCATACACATGTCGCCCAGGCCTGTGTTTCCAAAGTGTGTACAGACATTTCTGGGGAAGGTGCATGAATTTAGTATGGCTGGAAATGACTCTACTAATAAACCCTATCCAATTACACCAGCTGAAAGGTAGATCACATAAACTTGGCTTAACCTGGCTTGGAGAGCCCTCTAATTACCTGGATTTCAATCAGTGCTCTGACATGAATACACAGAAGTCTGCTATGTGCAAGCAAAAAATAACTGGAGCTTGGCAATTAAGAGCTTCTTTTTTAAATCACATTTGTGTTTCTAAGAGTCAGACCACAAAGACTCCAGTTTTCAGAAGACAGCTGTAAAGCTGTGAAAGGTTTTTAATGGACAAAGTGCTTTTAGCTGTTAACAGTAATTATGCAGCACTTCCAAAACGCTTTTCACTGGAGAGCTCCATGTGCCTTGCAAATAATGTTGCCTGAAAGATAACACAGAGCAGGAGAATGAGCTCTGCAACAGGCAATCAGCTGAGTCACAGAAAGATGCAGTGACTTGGATGTGGCCACGCAGGGGCCAGAGCTGCTGCAGCAGGGCCACAGCACAGTGCTCTCACCCAGAGCCACGAGCAGCCTCTGCCAGGAGCTTGTGCGAGATGGAGATAAGGATCAAACACATATTTGTCTGCTGCACTTAATTCTGCTGCATCCTGATGAATCCTGCTCCTGCAGCAACCTCTGAAGTCATGGTGGGAGTGTGAACATGCAGAGAGCCAGCAAGGAACAAGGCAGAGCTCTCCCATGCCAGGCCCTTCTCGGCACGCTGCCCCAGCCCAGCCCCTTCCCACCCTGCCAGGAGCACTTTCAGCCTCTACAACCACAATCCACACAAGCCCAGGCCCTCAAGGTGGGTTTTGGTATTTGCACAACGTCAGAGGGACTGAGGCAGATTTCTCTGACCTGTCTGCATGTGCCTCCATCCAGGCTGAAGCAGCAGATCAGAGTAGAGGACACAAACATCCCTCAGCTGCCCACTTTCAGAGCAGTCTGTCCCATCCCTCCCACGTGTGATCAGACCCTACTGCTGTACCTTTGTTTAAGGGGGAGCTTTCCAGCCCTTTTTTCCTCTTCCTCCAACCTCCTGCGAGCTTCTTCCAGCTGGGTGAGAGGGTTGGGAGCTGGATTGGGCGGCATGGTAGGGTCTTGGATGAAGGGGTGAGAAGGCTGGACGACGTTTCGGAGCTGGGCGCTGACCCACGGATGCACCGCCACGGGCCGCTCGATGGAGAGGGGCCGGACCAGGTCATGGGACAGCTGCTTCTTAGCACCTGAAGAGCTGCACAAGCACAGAGGTTTTACATGGACCACCAGGACACTCCAAACAGGCACACACTCATTCCCAGATGGACCTACTGCTGGACACAGACACCACTGGGAAGCTCATCACAGCATGGCTTCTGAGGGAGAGGGGAGCAACATCAGGAACTAGAGATCTGAGGACAGCAAGTCCTGAGACATCAGTGTGAGCAGTCCAACACTGACACAAACCCCACAGATGTGTGTGTGGGCTCACAGCAATCCACAATACATAAAAAATAAACTCAGCTAAAGGCAGCTCCACAGTTTGTGACATTCCCCCAGAAGATGCCTTGTGCTGCCAATATACTGGTCAGCATCCCCAGGGAAGGGGATGTCAGTGAGATGGGTTCATCCTTCTCCAGTTCCAGGGGCAGAACCTGCTGCCTGATTTCCTGGTGGCCTGGCACTGCCCATGGCCCTGGCACTCAGACCCAGCTGCCAGCAGTGCAACCTGCCCTGGCTTCTACTGTCACCCTTCAGAAAAAGTCCTTGTAGCCCCTGAACAATCCTCAAACTCCAAAGGGTCTAAACCGTTGGTGTGGTGGATTCTTGCCTCCCCAAGATGATCAGGCACCCTGCTGACACACCTTGTGCAGGGGATGCAATACAACAGCATGAAGACCCCTCTCTCTGCCAGCCCTTACCCATGGTTTGTTTTCTTATGCCTGCTGATCTCCTTCTCTCCTTCTATGATCCACTGAAGGATCTTCTGGTTTCTCTCCACGTCTTCAGGAGATCCTGGCATCTCATAGTTGGCACCATCACTTTTCCCTGAATCGGTCTTCTTAACATTCCTTTTTGAGAGCAGACTTGCTTTCCCACTGCAAGAACAAAGCTTGAGACATCAGTGCTTTGCCAAAGCCAAACCACGGCGGGCCGGGGCAGAGGATGGACAGCTCTGTCTCCAGACATCTCCCACAGTCCCCTGCTCTACCAAGGCTCAAACCAATCATGCTGCAGTTAAGCCTAAGAGCAACACTGGCTAGGCCTGGGCACAGCAACTTCTCTGCTCAGCCACTTGTGGGGAAAGAGAGCTTCTCCTCTGGACAAACAAGCCACAACCCTGTGGCAAGATCTGCCACAAGGGCTGTGTTAAACCCCCAGCTCCTTGCTCAGGGCAGGAGGTTCATCCTGGTGCTGCAATCCATCAGCTGCCTCTCCATGACTGACCACTGCTTGAAACCTGGGTCCTTCCTATCGTGCCCCACTGATACCCCAAACTCTGATTTGCCAGTTTGCTTCTCACCCTGATTTGAACCAAGGCTTCACACCCTGGTGGACAATCACATCCCAGCAGGGTGGGCTGCCTCCCCTGGGGAAGCCCAGCCACCTTGACCACCGCAGCCAGAGGGATGCCAGGCAGTAGCCAACCCTCTGGCTACACCTTTGGCTGCAGCAAAGGCTGCTACAGGTCCCCCATGGCTCCTCACCCACATGCATAGCCACGTGCCCAGCTGAGCAGCCCCAGGCTCAGGAGGCCTTGCAGAATTTCCCCTGTCATTGTCACAGCCTGTAATTTCCTGGGACTCTCACTGTCCTAACCACCCACCCACCTGACTGCACAGGACCTCTCTCCTTCTGCACATATAGGAAAAATAACCTTAACACCACAGAGGAGAAACAGGCCCTTAGACAGCTTTGCTGATTTTCTTGGGAAAAAGCCCGGAGAGGGGTTGCTGCAGATCTACAAAGGTAAGGCAAGCTGACATCTCCCCACACAAGGACTAATGGCTATCAAATGAAACTGCAGCAGCATGTTCAGTGCAAACAGAAAAATAAGCCCTTTTCTGCAGGTTGTCATCAACCCACTGACACAGCTGTGAGGGGGCTGGGGGGACAGCAACCTGGCTGGGTTCAACAAGGAGCCAGAGAAGTCACACGAGACTGCAGGCTGCCAAACAAGCCCATTTGGATGCAAACCCCTGTCTTATGAAGCTCCTAATCAAAGGACTGCCAGGAACTGGGAGTTTGTGCCAGAGGAAGGACAGCTCTGAGTGTGTCCTATTATAATCCCATTAAATATATGCTGTAGTTGCTGCTAGAGGGAAGCCTTGTGTCTAGATGGGGCTTTGGTTTGGAGCAGCATGGCCATACTCTGATGAAGCAACAACCCTTTCCCCAAAGAAACAGGGCAGATTGAAGTGCTTCTCCCTTCCTGGAGGCCCTCTACGCTCTGCCCCCTCCTGCCACCCTGGAAAGCGGGTCCTGTCTGCTGCAGACCCAGCCACCCACCTTCACAACACCCCAAAGCCACAGCCTTGGGGGGCCAGACACACTCAGGGTGAGCTGCTCCATCCCAGTCCCTCAGCCTGGGCAGCCCTGAGCTGCACTCCTGCCTTTGCCATCGTCCAGTAAGAGGATCAGCAAAACCTGATGCAGCAGAGGAGCTCTGCCCTTTCCCTGCAGCATGGAGGGGATGGAGGAACTCAAACAGCCAAGGGAAGATGGGACAGCAGTCCATAAAGCAGCAAAATGGCTTTTCTGGGCAGAGGGTGCCCTGCCCTGGAGAACATTCCCCTTGAACAGCCCTGCAGCATCCAGTGCTTTGTTAGGAAGAGAAAGGAGCCTTTCTGGGGTAGGGGTTAGGCCTTACAATAAGGAGGGTTTCTTTGTCCTCTCATCAACACTTTAAGAGACCTGTTTCCATTACCCAGACCTTGAGACACAACCCTAATATGCAACTCCTAATGCACGGAGAAGTAGACCAGCACCTGCTATTTCTAAGCACCTCCACTGCTTTAAGGAGCATAAAACCTACTTTATAACCAAGGCCACTAAAAATCCTGATTAGAGGGTGTCTTTCAGCACCAGATCAGAGAGATAAAAAGGGGTCTCATAAGGCTTTTTGGGGCATATACATTTCTGAAGGGGATGAGCAGTGGAAGGCCCTCAAATCATGTCCCAGCATAATGTTTCACAAGAAAATGTGGTTCAAACAGTGTTCCACCTACATGCTACAGCCTGTTTGTGAAAGAGCTTCCCAGAGAAGCCACAGCTTTGGGAATCCCACTGGATGTTCCTTGACTCACCTGTAGCCTAAAGAGTCCATGGGGACAGGGGCCATGCCCAAGTTTTCACTGTAGTTTCTTGACTTTGTTGCATAGTTATGTGAATCTACATTCCAAGCAAAGCTGTTCTGCACTCGCTGCGTGGCCTCGGCCTCGATCTGCTCTTTTGGTTTCATCATGCTGTGGTGATGGATGTGGTGGTAGACATGTTTATGGTGGTATAAGTTAGCTGCATCCAGTTTCATTCCTGATTTTGTTGCGTGCTTGCCGTGTCCTGGGGGAATCGTTCCCAGTGTCCCTGACAGCTTTGCTAAGTGGCCGCTCTCCGGGGAGCGCGGTTTGGGAGAGTGGCGGCCGGGGCCGGGAGACTGGCAGCCTGGCGTTTTCATCACACGCTGCACGTGCTCATCCAGGATGCTTTCAGGGTTTTCCTCGTGGGCATCTCTCATCTGCATCCCAGCACAGCCCATCTCAGCGTAGCGAGGAGCAAAGTGGTGAAAGGCTTGGGCAGAAGGCATCTTGTGGCTAATGACCGAGGGACCAGAAGAGATATCTGCATCCTCACCTTCTTCTTCCTGCAAGGAACACACGGGCACAATCAGAGAATGGCAGCAGCAGGGTGGAAAGGGTCCCCAGTCCCACCTTCTGCTCACAGCAGGGCTGCTGCCAACCCTTGGGTTAGGCCTGCTTTAGTCCAGCCAGATCTGGAAATACTCCAAGATGGAGATCCATCGCCCCTCTGGAGATCTGTCCCAGACTGACAGAAAATTCCTAATGCTCAAGCCAAGGCTGTGCAGTCTGGCTGTCACCCAGCAGAGCAGCTCAGGTTTCTGTACCTGCTTTGGGAGCCACCATTAGCAACATTCTCCATGTGCTACCCAAAGAGCCCGAGGTGAGCTCTGACAGGCAGCCTGCACATCACAACCAGGGTTTACAGACACAGCTTTCTGACCAGCCTAACAACTCCATCAGGCACAAAAACAGGCAGAGCCCCACTAAAAACCTCTCTGAGTCCCCTGAAGGTGGTTCTGTAACAACCAGCAGCAGAAACACAAGTTACTGCACCACACTTGTGACTTCCTATGTGCCTTTGGTAAGGCACTGCTTCAAAGCACATCAGATAAACCCAGAGCTACTGGATATGTGGCAAATCAGCTCTGAGCCAGGTGAGACCAGGGGGGGTTCTCACCCAAATGACTATTTCACGAGGCAAAGCCAAGAGTGAGCTGTAACAGGAAGGGGCAAGTGAAGGTCGACAGCTGCATGAATGGTTTTGAAAATCAAACATTGATTTCTCCCGGGCGTGCTAAGGCTGGAGTGAAACACTTCACACAGATAACAAAATGGGTTGGAAGTAACTGCTTGTTCTTGCAGTTCATGCTGGTCTAGGACACGCTGTTAGCAACTCTAAAGTCCTTGCCAGGAAGAATTAAACTCCTCCATGCTGACAGCCACGGTTTTGATGCTGACGAACTACTTTACGCTCCAACATAAACTCAGATATTTATGAAGTTTCTTTATTGGAAGTCAGGATTCCTATTTGTTTTAATTACATAAGCAGGATTCCAGCAAGTCCTTTAATCCCGCTCTCTTTTCCTCCTTTGGCACAGCAAAGACATCAGTTGCAGCACAGGGTATCTCTGCCCTGCCAGATAAAGGCATCTGCTGGAAAACACGGACTCCCATCAGCTCTGCCTGTCAGATGCCATCATCCATCACTTGCTAACCAGCCTCAAAGTTTCAGCAGCCAACCACACAGCAAGAAAGCAAATAACAAACTTCCTCCCACCTGGGGGTTCAGACCTGGAGCAGGGACAATGCCAGGCTTTGAAAGTGCCAAAGGTGTGGGTGCTGCAAGCCTGGGGTGTGACACGATGCTGGTGTCTGGAGGGGACACACCACTAATAGATCACTTTGAAGAACTTCAGAGGCACCTTTCATCTACAGCCACTGCAGCCTGCCCTGGGCACCGAGCTCAGGGAGAAGAAACGATGAAGCATGTGCTGACTAAACCCCTGCCACTGGCGTGAGCATTTACTGGCAGTTTATGATAACCCAATTACATACTCAGCACTTGAGAGGCTTTTGGGGCTCGTACCTCTCAGGTTTAAACACCAACTAACGTTCCCTTAGGAACAGCAGCATGAGCTTTCTGCTCAGAGCCACAGCTCTGGCAATGCTGTCACACCAGAGCAGTGTGGTATGAGAGTGACAACCCAGGGTGGCCCAGCCAAATGGGTGCCTGGTATTTGGGAAATCCTCTGGCTGCCTGGAGCTCCATTTCATAGTTAACATGGACTTTTGCTTCAAGACTGAGTTCAGGGTGGGCTAAGGGGAGAAAAGGGATGCATTGCCTCTCTCAGTTCACTTTGGCACTGAGTAGATTGGGACCCCAAGCAGGACCACAGGCAGGACTGCAGGTGGTGTTTGGGTGGGTGATGTGCAGGCAGGCCCCGGGCATCTGCCTTACCACCCACCAGCGCTGGCCTCAGCCTCACATCAGGCAGCAAAACCCCAACAGCGAGACAATGGCAGTAACACAGGAATTGGGGGTGCCTGTCCCAAGCTGTCATCTCTCCTCAAGCTGGGCAAAGGTTCAAGTCAAGGCTACAGGTGGCAGCTGAGTTGAACCTTTACACCTGCTCAGTCTGCAGTGAAGAAACTGACACACGTGGCGTGGGCTCCAGAGCTGTGTTTTGGCACCTCACTGCAGGGAGCTGGGCAAAGCCTGGCACAGAGCTGGGCAAAGCTTGGAGGTGAGCTGGGCACAGCCTGGCAGTGAGCAGAGCCTCTGGGCCGGTGGGGAACCTCGGGTCCCATAACCACTAGATGGTGCTTTGTTGACATAATATTGTCGGACAGCTCTTCCAGCAGCTCCCAAGGCAGCGGCAGGTTGAGCTGCAGCTTCAACTTTGCTGACTGTGTCTGCTGAGCTATTTTTACTCTCCACAAGGCTGGGGTGCCCTTCCCTTTGAATCTGGAGGCTGAGAGCTGCACTGATGAGCTACCAGGAGGCAATACCTCGCTGCAAACCTCCTCCTCTGCCTTCTCCCTGTCCCACCCATCAGGCTGCTGCTGGCTGGGAGGCAAAGCAGCTCTGCTGAGCACAAGTGCCTGTTCGATCCTCATGCAAACCATTTCCCTCTCTAGTCAGGCAGTGTTTTATATTCAAATAGTGAGAATCTCAGTGGTGGCTTTGCTTCCCTCTGGCTTAATTTCCATGCGCTCAGTTCAGAGACAGAGTGATCTGGACGATCTGATACTGATCTGTATGATACAGCACTGCAGTTTCCCTGCATGGACACGAGGCTGAAGTGTCTCAAAAACTAACAGGGGAAAAAACAGTATCCTCTAATCCTCTCCCATGTTGCTCAGAACAATTTAATTAATTCAGAGTTTGGCTTTTTGTAAAACAGGTATCTGTCAGTCTTCTCAGTAAAAGGCATCTGGTTTCCAGTCAGATGCCTCCTCTCAATGTTACTGCATGATGTGGCTTTCAAAGGGAACCTGCAGGCAGCTCAGTATGGAAGAGAAAAATCCTTTCTTCCTAGCTTTTGCAAAATATTTGCAGCCTCTCTGCTAAGCTGATAACTGCCTGGTGTGACTAACACTCGTGGTTTCCCCTGTGCTGCTGTGCAGTGAGCCATGCAGACCCAGGAAGAGGTTACGCTGTAGTCTGGTGTTCAGGTCATAAAAGAAAGCCCTGTGATCCATCAGGATTCCAGCTCTCCCCCTTGCTGATACCAGCAGCTCCTGCACCTTAAGTGCTGACCTAAAAAAGCTACAATTGCTTACTCTGAGTTTTTCCTGAATGGCTAATGCCAGATGCCAGCCAGTCAATGAAATACATTCTGGAGACAGCAAAGAGATTTAATATATAGCATTAGTGGGAGTCCTGGGCTTAAAAATAGATTAAGTCACAGAAAAATGTGTTTAAACAGACTTAAATATATTCTCTGGCACATAGGTATTTGCTGATTTTATGGTATTGCTACTGGCAGCTTCTTCAAGGAGGCAGAGGGCTGGAATAATGTAGTTTAGTACAGGTGGGGGCTGCAACAGAGCCACGGGAGGAGGAAGAGGAAGAGGAGGAGGAGGAGGAGGAGGGGGAGGAAGAGAGCTCTAAGACTTAGCAGAAAATGCTGCTGGTTACATTGGCTTTGTCTAGAAAGCAACAGTCACCAGACAGGACAACAGAGCAATTCCAGAAGAACAGGAATCTAATCACAAAAGAGCACTTCGGCCTGTTCTGGCTGGATGGGGAGTTTGCTGGAAAATGCCTGGAGCTGGAGGGGACCTTACAGATCCTCCTGCCTCCCTCAGTTCTCTGCATCTGAAATGCAGATATGATTTAAAACACTAGACCCTACAGCCCTTTTCTGTTTAAAGAGCTACCAGATGAACATTTTAAAATCCTCCAATGGGGCTGAAGGTTCTTTCCTGGAGCCCCTGAGGCTCAACTCCCCTGAAAGCAGAGCCAGCTGAGCCAGGCACCAACACCTCTGCTTGAAGGGAGAGCAGCAGGTGACCGAGCACAGAGCCTTCACCTCAGGGCCACAGCAGATATTAACTGCAGAGACCCACGATTTCATCACACAGGGCTGGAGTTACACTGACACTGGTGATGTTCAGTAACACCACAGTGTGCTCTGGAATCCCTCCTGGATCCCCAGCACAAGGGGAGATGCAGTGCCTCAGAAGATATGGTGTGAATACTGTTGAATGGGGGGGTCTCACACAGGTAAGAACATGACCACTCTTCACCTTTTGGAGCTTCTTGTGGAGCTAAAGGCCTTGCATGCTTCCCATGGTTCATCTAACAAGTCCTCAGGCTCTGAGGTGCCCCAGCAGTACCAGGGCTCACAGCACTCAGTGCCACTGGCTGGGTATCCCCAGGCATGCCTGTGGAGCCATTGTATTGCTCTGCCCAAGAGAGGGTTTGTAGATGGCACATCTGAATGGATCAGATGTTTTCCAGGGATGTGCCAGGCACTGGTGGGCAAAAACTGTTTGTTTATGGTAGAAACAACCTGATAACAGACACCGACATCACCTGCCCTCTGGTTCCTATTTGTGGGGGAAACAGGGATCACACAAAACCTCCCTGGGAAGGTGAACCCCCGTTACAAAGCCCCAGCCTCGCACAGAAGGGACTGCTCACAAAGTCAGGAGAGCCAAAGCAGGTGATGGAGAGCACCCACAGCCCCTAACTGGTGGCAGAGTGGGCACCCCTGGCATCACACCCAGGAAGGGAGCACTGGAGCTCACAGAGCCGGGCATGCATGGGGGAACAGCACCGTGAAAGCTCCTGGCGAAACAGGAGCCTCCAAGAGCCTCGTGCAAGTGCTGACCACGGCACTGGAGCAGGGAACTGGTCACTCCAGTTGCTTCCCCAGCAGCTGAAAGCTCCCCGTGGTACAGAGTGAGCAGGGGAGGCAGGAGGGTTACTGACCGCTCGAACGCGTTTAAGGCGCTCCTCTAATTTCTCCTCCGCTTCACGCTCCTTTTGGACTTCCTCCAGACGATTGATCAGCTCTGCAGCAAACTTCTCTGGTTCAACGTGGATATCCTTTGGCATTCGGTAGGTGCGCTGGAGGGAGGGAGAGCACACCAGGGTTAGCAGGAGATGCATGAAAAATCACCCGTTTCCTTGGAAGGCTTTGATAACTGGAAATGCCGGTCGTTCCGGTGGGGAGCTGAGGGAGGCCAGGCTGGCAGGCACTGAGGTGCAGCCCAGGACCTGGGGGCTGGAAGCTCAGCCACCTCCACGAGCTCCCCGCCTGCCACCGGCTCCCCACACCGCCCCATGGAAGGGAAGGGTTTTCTGGAGTCACAATTCAACAAGTTCTTTTGGCACCAAACTCCACTTAGGGATGGATGGGCCTGGTTTTCTCCCGATGTGTACACATGGTCAGCAGGGATGAGCTGGTCTCAAAGGGTGGGAAAAGGATGAACAGACTGCTCAACCACTCAAAAATCCTGTTTATAGCAGTTATGCTTTCACTTTGATAGAAAGGAGGGCTCTGGTGCTCACTTACTCAGCTTATCCCGGGAGGATCAGTGTGTGCCAGTCAAGCTCTGCAAAAGGGCCCCTATCCCCACACAGCACCCTCTCCTCCTGGAGGATCCTGTAGGATTGCATCTCAGCTCTTCCCTGCTGGCTTTATCAATACAGCACCCTTACAAGCACAGAGATGCCATTTCACTGCTTGCTCTGGGTGAATAAATGAATATTTATGGCAATTCAAGGGCATTCTCGATTCCTTATGCTGGGCTACTTCATCCCAAAATTCCTGAGCTCTGGGATAAGAAGTTTATGCAGTGAAGTATGAAGCTATCAGCTGCTGTATTTCCCCCTTCATTTTCATCCCTTCTGCATTATTTTGTTAAAATATTAGAAACAATGAAATGACACAGCAGAGATAAAAATTTAATTTGGAGGCAAAATAGTTGGAAAATTCAACAGCACAAACCCCTGCATTCAAATATTTCAATACCAACACGAGAGAAACACACACTCTATAGGACCAGAGATAAAACTAAATGTGAAGACATGAGATAACTCACAGCAAAAGAACAAACGCAGCATCAGAAGCAGACATGGAGCTTGAAAACTTTAAAGGAGGATGAGAGCACCCGAATTTATCCCAGACCAGTCAAAAGATCAAAGCAGAAGACTCAAATACTGCTTTGCCTCAAAACCTGACGAAAGTATGCAAATCGTATTGGCTTTGCTGCCTCTGCCAGCAGCTGAACGGAAGGCAGGGAGGACAACCAGGGGCAGAAAGTGCCCACTGATGGCACCAAGGAGCTGAGGACATCTCTCATGACATCCCTGCTGCGTTGCACAGGTCCCAGTTTAAGCACTGCTTGTTTTGCTTGCCAAGAGGAATTGGTTTTCCTGACCCTGCCAGCAAATCTCAATCCCAGTGACCCACTGGAGTTGGGAACAGCCCCAGCCAATCATCCCTTTATCCACATAAGGAGCCACTGGAGAGGGCACTACACGTGCCAGCTACCAGGTGGCTCCCACCCTGGGACGACATCACTGCTGCCACCAGGACCTCCAGCCCTGCAAATCAAATAAAAATACCCCATAAATGCAGAAGAAGACTTTTACCAACAAAAGTGATGTTTAAACTTGAACTATTGGCACAGGGGCCAAAGCAGCATGCTTCATCTTTGCCTTGTCCAGAAATGTGCTGCAGCACAGGGGATGATGTGGCAGAGGCTGGTTCCTGCCCTGTTACTTCCTGAGGAGCTTCCACATCCCAGTGCTGTCTCGCTGTTGGCCAGCATAGCCCAGGGGAGCACCCCTGGCTAAGGGAGCTGCTTTCTCCACAAAGCCCAGGCCCAGGCCCACCTCCACCCATCCCGTGAGGGAGCACCGGCAGTTCCTGAGGAGGGAAGTCCCTCTCCTGCCTGACAAGTCACAACCCGTGGGGTGACGTGCTCCCTCCCTCCCTCTCTCCTTCCCTCCCTCCCTCCTGCCACCTCAGACATGCCAACCCTCCCTGAGGTTGTTTATACGACAGCAGCACCAAGCCCTGCTCCGTTAGACACTTAATGAGCCTAATGAGAGGCAGCTCAGAGCTCAGCACTTACAGTCTCAGGCCTCTCTGTTGCAGCTACCACAGAAAAGCACAACTGGGAAAGAATGTATTTCTCTTTATTTTCATAGCTTCTGATGCAATGCAGCATCCCAAACCAAAGGCTCTCCCCCAAGCCTCCAGCAGCAGTGGGTGCAAAGGCTGTTTGGAAACCTGTGTGTCCGAGTTCTGTCACAGGAATGTGGTTCCCTGCAGGCCCAGGAAGGCTTAAGGACCACAGCCATGTCTCTGATGAGAGTCTGAAGACATTGAGAATCACTGCTGCATCCAAGGAACCCAAGATGAGATGACTCTGGTCTCTTACAACTAATACCTCAGCATGTTTATCCACAGTCTCTCGAAGTCTGGGAAGTGACTGAAGCTCAAATACAGACATTACAATAATCACACCCAAGAATCTTTAGGACAAACTTGTCTTCGAAAAACTGTTGCATGTGAAAAACCCACTGCCCTGTCCTGGAGCTTCCCACCCAGCACAGCAGCTTGCACAGGGCCTTGGCAGCCCCTCTGAGGGTGCAAATGCAGCCCTCTCTGTGCAGCCACCTCTGCAAGGGTCTCCCTGAGCACCCAAGTTTGGTGCAGCTGCAACAAACCTCACTTCACCCCATGGATACCAGTTGTATGTGCCCTACATTGTCCTGGTAAGTACCTCTAGGGGTGACTCAGAGAGCTGGTAACAGGATGATGCCTGAGCATCGCCGTGGGTCTGACTTTATTCCTAGCTCAAAGGATGAGCTCCACAGACTTCCCCAAAACTCACAGTAGTGCAGAATAATGAATGCAAATTCCCCGTGCTGAAACAATACAGAAAATTGCTGAGTGCTCTCTCTGTCTCCCTGGACAGCAAACATGGATTGCACTAACCTGGTTCAAAAAGACAACAAAGTGTTTGAAACTTCTATCAAATCATGGGCCTGACTTCAGAAGGGAGACATGGGAGACATGCTCCATCAGAAACCAGCCAGGCTGAGCCTGTGCCCAGAGCAGGATCCTTTAGGGCTTCAGGATTTTGAACCTGCCTCCAGATTCCATAAGCATACAGAGTACTGCCAAGGGAGTTGTAAATAAGCTGCTTATTGTTCTGAAATCAGAAGGGCTCCAAATGCTTTTGTTCCAAGTAAAGGATGCAGCACTCTCCAAGAGCTGGCTGGCTTTGGAGGATCCAGCCCTCCAGTGTGGAGCAGAATGAGATCTCTGGACATTCTGCATCAACAATTCAGAAAGGAAGCACTGCATTTTAAAGACCTGTTTGTCTCTAATGTTTTATTACTTACCTACCTACTTTTATTTAATACCACTAGTTAGATGGGTCTGTCCAGGACCAAACCACACTGAGATGGGAAGGTTGCAGAGGACAACAGATAGGAAGCCGAATGCCAGGTGGATTGGAAAAAAAAAGAATGGCTTGAACTGGTCTGGATGGAGGAATCTTTCCTTGTGACAGCTCTGAAGGAGGATTTCTTGGAACACCTATCACCAGAACACTGCCCTTGCTCTGGTACCTTAGGGAAGAAGGAGCCTGCTAAGAACATGTGAGACACACAAGCTCTCCACTAGTTCCACTTAGCACCTGCTCTCACATTTTCTCCTTCTTTTCTCGGAGCTGATGAAGTGGGAATTGCATGGATTTTGCTCCATGAGGTAGATGCAGGTCTTGGGTTTTGATGGATTTCACCTTCCCTGAGAAACTGAGGTTTGAGGATCAAGCTGCACACCAAGAACACCCCAGTATCTGAAATGTGTGGTTCTACCATGATCTATATACAAAAAGGCTGAAATAGAAGAATCTCACTGCAGTTTGCAGGTTCCCCCTGGAATCAACCTTAGCTGCTCTGAGATAAAACAGGCAGTCTTCCAAAGGAACATGGGTAGAGGTCCCTGACCAGCCCCATGATCCACAGGTTGGGCTGAACCATTTCTTACAGATCTGAGGCAGTGGAGTGGCAGCCAGCTGGGGCTGACAGCCAAGGAATTCTGTGCTGGTAAATCCCCCTCTTCTCCAGGAGGTTTGATGCCTCCATGATGCCTGAGGGGCTGATGTTAGATCACAAGTCAGTGTTGGAAGGGAAAGGAAGACAGCAGAGTACAGAAGCCAAGAGCAGAGAACTTCTGAGCCTCCTTGTTTCTTAGATTAATACATTTCTCTGTGATGTAAGTTTTTAATGGATAAATGGTGTTTCCACAGCAGAAACACTTGTGGCAGAGCTCACAGATAGCTGGATTTCAGCATCCACTTTAGCAGCATCCAGGGATTAGCAAGGAGTCCTACTGCTGCAAGGCTTTTGAGGAAAATGGGATAAACCAGCTGATGGGAGTCCTGAGCAGGTTCCCAACTCACAGGAGCAGAAAGCTCATGCAGCTGTAGCTATCCAGGCACAGGAGACCAGGCTCCTCCTGTGCACTCCTCCCTGGTACAGCACAGCAGAGTGGTCACCCACAACCTTCTCAAGGACCCTACAGAAGCCAGCCTGCAGGACCCTTGATTGTGGGGCAGGACAGGAGAACTCCCACCCCATGATCAAGCTGCAGCAGCAACATCACAAAATGGCTTCTTTATGCAGCTAAACAAACAAACCAACCAAATCCCAAGTTTTAATGCTTGAGGATGGATTTTCCTGAATTTGCTGTGGAAAAGGAGGATCTCCCGTTCCCTCCCGGGAATGGATGAATGTCAGAGCCAGGGTAAATACAGGGTATTTACAGGTACAGCCCTGCATTCCCTGGGCTTTCTCCCTTCCTTTGAGAACTTGCTTGCTCTTTCCTTCCTTGGTGCTCCAAGAGTCTGCTTAAATCCAAGAGCGAGATGGAAAACCACATGAAAGCAACACTCACACACCGTGTAATGGGTTCCTGCCAGAGGCACAAAGCAGAGGGCTCGCTGCTTGCTAGAGCTCCTCACCCACTGCATTCCTGGGCACAGCGCCACTTCACAGAACACAACTTTTCCAAACTTAGAGCACTGGTGAGTTGGTAAGTGTGGAAGATGTGAGCTGCTGAGTGTGGAAGATGCAGGTCACAGCCATCCACACATGTCCTGCTGCAGAGCAGGGAGCCCTACATACCCAGCACATGCTGTCGTTCCTTGGAGGCAGCACGGCTGTTGGAACTGCCGGGCAGTCTCCTCTGAACATGTAATCACTGTAGTTTATAGCTTCTGGATCTAACTGCAAGTGCTGCTATTAAAAGCAGTAGAAGCCCTTTCAGAATTTTGCATAATAGCCCCATAAGTCATTTGTCAGGGAACAGTAAGGTCTGTACGGGACTTCTGAAATGACTTTCGGAAGTAGGAGGTTCTCTATTATCAGTAGGAAAACATGCCGTGCATTCTGCAGGCACTATCAGCATGGACTCTGGCTACACTGGGGAGAGATATGAGTCCAAAAAGACCTTCACTCAAAGGTTGTGATTTCGTCACTGCCACATGTTTCCAAGCAGCAAAGCCCTGGGTCCAGCCTGCTTTAGCCACGGGCTGTGGGACAGCCCAGCCAGGGCTTCGGAAAGCAACACTTGGAGGAACATTTGCATGGCTCCTTGCTAATTGGGGCCCTTTAATTCAATAAGCGTGTAGTTAGAGGTGAATTTTAAAGAGTAACTTTATAACATTTCACACTGGTGTTGTCAAAACACATTGTCTAATTACCTTCTCCTTTCTTGGCTGATTGATAAGCAAGGGCAGAGCAGTGCCTCTCTGAAGTCGATGCCAATTCTGTGTCAGTAATTGGCTGGCAGGAGGTGCCAGAGTGTCTGAACTAAACTTTTATTCCCTCGAGAAAGACTAGAACTAACTCGACTTCTCAGTCCTCTGCTCCCATATAAATATGTGTCAAGATGCCTTTTTCCCTGGGACTTAAAATTAGAGTGCACAACCTAATGGGAACAGTGGATGTTTCACAGAAAAATCCTTGTGAAGCATCTGTGTGTAGTTTAGGAAGAATATGTAATTCTAAAAGACTGTGTAGGTAAATAGGATAATATAAAAATTTATAAACAGCAGGTGGCCAATTTAAACCTTGTTTATCCCCTCCCTTTTTTAAACTGGTTTCCAAAAAGGTCGATGAAATTTAATGCTAAGTAAAACTAATTAGCCTGCAAGGAACTGCTGCCGGAATGACACTTATTCAGTTCAACAAAAGAAATGTTTGGCAGATGGAAGTTCGTTAAAGCAGAGCTCACTATACATATTTAATGCTTCAAACTCTGAGTTTATAACCTGCAGTTCATCGAGGCATTGCCAGTGCACACCATCAACAGAAAGCCACTATTATTTTTATCCAAAAGGTAAAGCCACTGACAAGCTTTGAAGTCGGAGAATATTCACTCAGTAGTTCCCACTGTTGGGGAACAGCAACAACAATAACAACAAAAAATAAAGGCCAAGCTTTCAAACTTCAACTCTAACAAAGCCATGCTTACAGTAAAAACGGCATCAAGTGAAATAAAAAGGCACCCAGCCAGCCTTTTCAACAGCAACCACACTGTGAAAGCAACTGTGTGAAAAGAGAGGTGACTGAGCAAGGATGGCTATGAGCGTCCACAGCCAGGGCTTTTATTGTCAACCCAGTGATCAAAGCACAGGAGACCCTCTTAAATCTAAGGAAAATAATCTAATTTAAAAGGCAAAACAAAGAGTGGTGGTTTTGGTGAGGTTTTTTTTCTAAAACCAGATTAAAACAAGGGTGTATTTCTGTTGGTACTGTGCTGCTTTGAGCAGGCAGGAGGAGAACAGCTGCGTCAAGTTTGAAGGCACTTCTGGAAAAAGCAGATGGAGGTTTTTTTCCCCCCTATTTGATTTGTGCTGGAGTCCAGCTGTCCAAAGGGGAAAGAAGCACCTTTATTCCCTACTAGATATTAAATGTCACCTGTAACTTCTCACAAAAAGAAAACACTAACAAGCAGAGCCGCAGGTGGTGATGCAGAGCCCTAGCAGTCGTGTTCCTCTTCCAAAAGCTGTTTGCTTACCTGGAACAACCAAGTGTCAGACAAATGAAATACCTGCACCTTCTTTGCTCCCCTGCCTCATATCCCCAGGTGAGCTTTCCCAAGTCCTTGAGAACAGGTTACAGCTCCCTTTGGCTGCCCAGCACAGAAACACTGCTGGGATCATTGCTGACCTTGGCCAAGACCTGCATCAGCCTCCATGTCCAACAGCCTCCTACACCTTCCACCAACACCTTCAGCTCCCCCGAGGGAATATAACCTGCCTGCAGGTAAATGCCAGACAGTGCCTCCATTCTCATTCAGGAGAAACAGACAGTTACTGACTGAACGGTTTAAAGAAATGCTGGTTTTTGGGCAGCCTTGGATTGTGAAATCTTCCAAAGCCTTTTCTTAGCGTGGTGTTTGTCCATTTTAAACAAGCACAGCGCTAAGGGGGGTTAAACTCAAGCACAAGCAGAGCATCTGTCCACTAGAGATCTCACATATTTTGCATATTTAGCCCCGGGAAGGAGACAGTGCTACTTACAGGAATGTGAGGTAGTGGCACGCGTCCATTGGCTTTGGCACTTTCTTGCATCTCTCTGCGATGCTGCTTTCGGAGTCGGTACGGAGGGATCCCATCTCTGCCGGAATAAAACAACAACATGCCCTGCTTTAGTGCCTTTCTCTGACACATTTCCTTCTCGTACTCCTTGCTGACACAGAGTGGCAGGCAGGAATCCCCTGTATGTTGGGGAAGGCTTTGCATGTCCAGAGCAAGAGGAATCCATGTGGGGAACGATGCTCGCCCAGGTGCCCACACCAGCAACATTCTGGCACTGGGAGCTGGGGGGACTTACATGGCATTCAGTGGGAGCAGAGCAAGGCAGGACTCCTGCAACTGCTGCCCAAAGCTGAGGGCAGGGAGAAGGACTTGGACCGCATCCTGGTACCTTTTATAGTTGGTTGCTTTCTACAAAGAGCCTGCAATGTACACATTAAACCACAGGGCAGGCTAAGAGAGGGGGGAGAAGGAGGAGTGGGAACTCAGTGAGCATCTACTCCAAGGGGAACTCGGTCAGGGAACAAGGTATATATTTTTAAGAGAGCGTGACAGCTTCTCAAATGGCTTATCAAAGCAAAGGGGTAGGCTCCACTGCTCCCAAGGCAAGCTCTAGCTCACTCTGAAATTATGGGCTTGATAGTGGAGTAACTGTGGGGAAGAACCCAGCCCTCTCCCCAGAGGGAGCTGGATGAGGTCAGGAAGGGATGCCATGGGCAGCAGCACACAATGGAACCAGCTCCACTGGGGTTGGTGCTCGTGCTGAGAAGGCTGGTGATGGAGCTCTCTGCAGGGCAAGGAGACAGTGGTGGCCACAATCTTTGGTCCTGACAGACTGGGAGGCTGGTCCACGGCTCTGCCATGAGCCTAGGTGCACGTGGGTCCCAGCAGTGGGGTGTCAGCAGGTCAGAGGCACCCCAAAAGGTAAAGCATCACTGGCTGAGTGTGACTTCAGGCAAAGAAAGGAAACACGATTTTGTTCTCACCACTGCCACCACCCTGCTCACACCTGGGATGAAAAGGTGAGCAAGTGGAGCCCAGTTATGAAAGGACACAGACCCACCTCCTGGTGATATTGAACTATTTGGGAAAAAGTCAATGAATGCAAAAACAAATGCCAGCCTGGAGCTTGGCAATTTGAGGCTTTCCTTCTTCATTTTGCACATTTCCCTGATTCAGTAGAAGAAACTGCTTGAGAGAGCAGTGTAATGCCACAGAAGTGGGTGGAAATGAATGGAGGGATTTGGTTTGTCCCAAGTACCAAACAACTTCCACACACAGGCACTGTGTCCTGCCAACCCTGCACCCCTCTGAGCCCTGCAAAGAGCCAGTCCCAACACATCTCACAACAACACCATGTTTGAACAAGCCAAATGTCCTTAGCACCCACCCCCCTCTCCAGCTGCTTCTCCAGAACATAAACCAGCTTCACCAGCAGATTTTTAAAGTCGAGATGCCATTTGGCAAGAGAAACACAATTTACTGTGGTGTTTTGTCTGCAACCCCACTGAGTCTCAAGCACCATCCTGTGTGAGGATGGCCACCACCAGCTCTCATTCCCATCCTCACCGTGCTGGCTCCCAGGAAATGCTGGGGCGGGCAGAATCCCCACCAAATGACATGAGCAGAACGTAATTTCATGCAGCAACCCAGGCGTTCAGAACGAGTACCATTAAAATAGAACAAACCCTGTGATTAACGACAAGTGCTTTTTAGCAGGAAGACAAAGGAGAGAACAGAAAACGAGCCGGGCTAATTACAGCTCTGGGAGAGTGGCTGCAGGTAATGCGGGAGGAGGAAGAGTGTGTTGGGAGCATCACCTTCCCTGTGCCAGAGTGCCAAGGAGAAGGGCAGCGTCCCCCGTGCCCCTTGGGCTTCACCCTCCTTAATGACAAACCTCCATGTGAACCCCCGAGTCACAGCGGCTTTCTCTAGACTACCGGCAACACAACAACCGGCAGTTTTCCGAGGGACAATAAAAGCCCGGGGGATTATTTTAGCCATCGGCATCAATGGCCAGCATCGGAGCTGAAGCGCCGCACACCCCGCGCTGGAGCCGCGGCCACTCGCGGGCAAAGCGGCATTATGTTAGAAAAGTGCAATTTTTCTTTTTTTCTCTCTCTCTCTTTTTTTTTTTTTTAATTCTCCCCAGCAGCAGTCCCAGCGGAAAGAGCGACTTTTGTTCCCAGCACAGTAGCGAAAGGCTGATAATGGCCTCTAATCTATCCGGCTTCAAACACATGTTCAGCCCCGCTGTGCTGCCTTTGATGTCATTTTAACTAGATTCCCCAATGCCACCTCTGAACTTGGAACATTCCTTCGTTCAATGTACTGTGCCAACTCAACCAGAGGAAGCAAATTCAAAGATAAGCACTTTAATTTTATCCCAACAAAACCTTATTCAATAGATGGGGGAAAGCAAGGAAAACCAATACCGTACTTTTGTTTTCCTTTTGTCAGGTAGCTTGCTTTGAGATATTTTCAATAGATAGAGAAATAATATATATATATTAAAAAAAAAAAAATCACAACTTTTTTAGAGCACATCTACTTTTAAAATAAAACTTTCCCAAACTGTTTTTCCTTGTTTCACCATGTGATTTTCTTTAGGACCAGAAAGCTCAGTGCTGAAATGCAACAGAAGAAGAAGAGTATTTCTATTGTTTATTTAATGACAAGGCAATTGGTTTGCTGTTGGGGGAAATGCAGAGGGTTCTTCCCCTCTCCAAACTGACCTGCAGCAAGAGCCTCTGGTGAGCAGGGAAGTCTGGCTGTGGCTCTGCAGTTGGACTCTTCTAACAAGGGCTGTCTGTGCTCCTCCTCAGACAGCCTCCAAACCCAGCCATTATGCCTAACACATCGGAAATCATCATTTGGGATCTTTTGAATTAAAAGGCTGTTAAACTTGTTGAAATAGAGCAGGGTAATTCTGGACCACTGGCTACAGGACACAGGAAACAAATTCACAATTTTCTACCAATGACTCTTATCAAAGCACCTCCTTCACTGGGAGACTTTTTGCACATAAAGAAGCCCCATGGGAAAATCACCAGGCATTCTGGCAAAAGGCCAGTCATCCAAGGAACAGCATTTAATTTGCAAGGCTTTTTGAAGGAATAACCACTGTCCTAAGCCTCTTTGCTCTGGGGAATGGCCATCCTTACTCTGGAGCAGGTTTGACTGGAAGTGGGGAAGAGGGAGCATCCCTCTGGCTAAGCCCATAGGCACTGAGGGCTTCCCAAGTGCCCGGGGCAAGGCAAAGCTGTCTCCCAACCAAGATAAGCCAGGACACATGATAAGACCCAGAGTATTGTTTATCTGGAACACAACACTGGGTTAAAGAGGAGACATTACCTCCTGATGTAAGCTCTTGCAGAAATCAAGATAGATATGGTCCTAAGGCATTTCTGCATCTGAATGGGAACATCACATGGCACTGTAATGCATTTCAGGTGCTGCCTGTTGCCTTCCTACCTCCAGCTGCATTAACGTGCCTCAAGCACCTCTCTTGTGACACCCTCTTCTACCCACAAGGTGCCTCCTCCACGTGGGAAAGATGCAGGGTTATCCAAGACAGCAAGAGCAGCTTAGGACCGTGCAGGAAATGCTGCTGCAAGACAGGGGCAGGCTCTGAGCAGCCCAGGGGGGAGGCAGAGCCCCAGAGAGCCTGCACCGAACACCAGCAGTGACTCGGCCCCACCTGCACTGCGGGGCCAGCGCCCGGCGGAGCCTCTGCCCGTGTCCTCCCCAGACCTTGCCTCCACACAGGCCAGCTAAAACAACACAGCTGCCCTGCCGATTGTAAAAACAGGTTTCAGCAGAGAGGGCCAGAGCTGTTTTGCCTGCAAGGGCAGAGGAATTCCTCTGACACAGGAAGACTGAAAAATAATCAGCGGAACGCAGGCGTTTAAGAGCAATGTTTTTTAAGGCACTCAGAAAGCAAAGTACTCCAACAGGGACTGATAACATATTGGTTATATAAATTCAACCCATTACAATAACATTTACTAGTGCTTGGAAAGACAGCCTGTTGAAAGCTGGTCTTTCGGGTTTGTAGCTGGTATCACAGTTCTACAACCCCTTTGGTGGGCTGGGTGCTCCCAAAAAGCCTGTGCCTGCCTCCCTTTGCCCCTGCCCAGGAGCCCAGACAGGCAGAGCATGGCTCAGGTCCTTGCCTTGGGATCACCCCCCACTCACGCACTGCCCCGGAGCACAAGCCAGACTTCTTCATTATTAAGCATGACTGCTGTATGTAAACAGCACACAGAGGGAAGAACCTCACTCATCAGCAAACGAGGCTTTTATTGCCATTTTCCTCAGAGGAGGCCTAAATTCAAAGCACTGAGACATGTAAGTCTTGTCAAGCAGCAGGAGTCCCTTCTTTAACTTCATCTGGTTGTTCTTCATTTTTGCTGCCTTGAGCAATTCTGCAAAAATTCCTTTGAAACTCGGGAGGCAGATAGGTTCAGCAATGCCATGTAAAATCCGAATAAAATCTGGTACTGGAGTTTTAAAGCATGTAATGAAGAGCAAGTGCTGAAAACAGGCAGAGTCTTTGTAAGCCAGAGGTCAAGGCTGCACGTCCAGAATCCCAATTTGGGGATCATTCTGCAAGCATCCCGTTTGAGATGCACAGAAAGAAAGATCACAGGTTTACCCTTATGATGTTCAAGACTTACTTAAAATGAACCACTCAGATTGGGTTAATTAGTAGCAGAAGGCAGAACGTGTATTGGTGGCAATTAAAGTCTTGGAAGCAGCCTGTGGTGGGCATGGGAGGGATAAAATGCCTAAGGGAAAAAGGAGCATAGGATGGCCAATCAGAAATTATTCTGCCTGTGAAAGAAACAAACTACGGCTACTGAAATAAAAATCAGGAGGGTGAAGAACTCTGGCATAAATGATCCCAACTTATTGCAGGTATAACCATCAGTGCAGCCCCATGAGCCTGCTGGACCAGTGGAAACGGAAGTGCTAAAAGGTAATTAATTTTGAAGAGTTCTTACATCTGTCTCTCCTGATAACAAGAAGTTACACTACCCCTGCTAGCTTCAGAGCACTCCTCCCTACAAATTGATGAATATGAGGAATTGCAGAAGGATGTGGCAGAGCAGCTGGATTTGTATCAAATGGAGCCTTTAATTAGTGGTCCTCTACAGTGTTCTGTCCCGGGGGCATCCTCCTCTTCCCAGGCCCCTTTGGACAAGGTCTGCCTCCTCCATTTTGCAGCATGACATGGATAAGGAGCGAGGAGCTGGTGTCAGGGTGCAGCATGGACTCACAGCTGCTCCTACATGGCCCAAAGCCTCCGTGGAGGCAGAGACAAGGCAGACACAGAAAGCCCCTGACCCCTGAACGGAGGGCAGCTGGGGAACTGTTGCAACACCCGCTAACAACATCCATGGCACAGGCTGGGAGGTTTCTCCCACAAGGTCTGACAGCTCCTGCCACTCACAGTGACACTAAATGAGCCTCTTGGAGGACTCTGTGTTTACAGCACTGCCATTAATAAAACCCTCTCCTAATTCTGTAAACCTGTCATCTTTCACCTGAAGAATCAAAGGGTTTCTCCTCTACAGAAAGACACTTTGCATTTGCACTACTAAAAAACAGACCAAACTGCATATTTTCCCCAAATCCTTTTTTTTCTATCACAGAGATGCAGATGCAGTCACAATGAAATCTCATAACCCCTTTTTCTCCCTTTGAAGGCATCTCATGGATGAGTTACAGAGTGCTGTCATGAGGGGCAGAAAAAGAAAGAAGCAGAACAGATTTGGCCAAGGCCTATTGGCACAAATGTTAAAGCACAGTGGTCACCAGACAAACCAAAACTGGTCAGTCACCAATCCTACTGAAGAGCAATCACAGCCTGAGCAGAATTATTCCCTCTGGAGTAACATCTGTGTCCAGTTCTGGTCTCCTCAGGACAAAAGAGACATGGGGCTCCTGGAGTGGGTCCCATGGAGGGCAACAAAGATGATGAAGGGATTGGAGTATCTCTCTCACAAGGAAAGGCTGAGGGAGCTGGGGCTGTTCAGCCTCAAGAAGAGATAGCTGAGAGGGAACCTCAGGCTCTGCTTAGTGGTGCTGAGCAGTAAGACAAGAGGCAATGGGCATAAACTGATACATAGAAGTTCCACTTGAATATGAGGAAGAACTTCTTCACTGTGTGGGTGACCAAGCACTGGAACAGATTGTCCAGAGAGGCTGTAGAGTCTCCCTCTGGAGATATTCAAAAACAGTCTGGACACAGTCCCGTGCCATGTGCTCTGGGATGACCCTACTTGACCAAGGAGGTTGGACCAGATGACCCACTGTGGTCTCTTCCAACCTTACCCATTCTGTGACTCTGTGAGTTTGGCAGCATAAAACCTCAGGAGAAGTACCCAGGTAAGTACAAAGCTCTGTCTGACATTCCTTGTAGCTCAAATCACTTATTTCAAAGCCAGTTCTTCTTGCACCTGGCAAGAAACATTGCAGAAACTCAGTTCACCCCAAGTACTTTATGTTGCAAACATTCCCAAGACTGGTAAAGCCCAGTAGCCTGCACAGCAGTGACAAAACAACTGATCAGAAAGTGAGAACGGTCATGAGCTTGGTCCATTCAGACCCTCCCCCCAGCCCCAGCTGTGGCAACACAACAGCAGCAGCAGTGCTGAAGGCAGAGCCATGCCGGTGCCAGCAGGCTGCGGGTACTCACACGCTGCTGTCGGTCAGCGACATGGTGTCGGCGTCGCTGGACATGCTCTGCTGCTCGCTGTCGTTGGCACTGGTCGCTGGGGCCAAAGCGTAGCCCGTGTTGACATAGTAAGGGTTGACAGGCTCTCTCCAAGATCCATGCCTGCAAGGAAAAGCACAGTCCAATGAGAAGGATGCAACCTCCACCATCCTCTGCATCAGCAGGAGGAGGACTCTGCCTGGAGCTCCGGTGTTGGAGACGGGCTACAGAGTATGCAAAGTTGTGCTGACAGAACCATGAACAATCTGACTCCTAATGGAAGAAAAGGGGAATTCATAGTGTAAAGAAAATTATACTGGTAGAGATAAAGAAGGGAGGTGATAAGACGGTATGGAGAAGTCCAGTTTTCATCAGGATTTATGGTGTCCATGGGCTAGCTGCTTAGAACTGTCATTCCAGGAGCATCTAAAACAATACCCAGGCAATAAAACAGCATTTTTCTTAGTCAAAACAGGTTCTACTCTTCCTACAGGGAGGGTTGTGTAGCACAGTCCACCCATTCTATGCTTCGACATCCCTCCTTACTACAACATGTTTGCCAAGGAAGGGAGGAGAAGCAAAGAACAGCTGTTGCTCCCAGCACTACCTAAAGCCAACCTCCAGTGTTGCACTGGGGTACATCAGCCACTTGCAAATTCCACCAGGAAGGACCATCTTATCCCACTGACGTTTCCAATGGCCAATCTGCTCATGGATCTACATGAGTTTGTACACCAGCCATGCCTTGCTGCTCGAGTACATAGGCTGGCCAGCCTCCTCCTCTTCAGCAAAACCTCAGAGAGGCTGCCCAGCTCAATTCCCTGCTCAGGAGGAGACCTGCACCGACAGTGAAGCTGCCTGTGAACCAAGCAGGCTCCTCCACACTGACTCTGCCACCAGCACAGAGAAGCTGCTGCTGCCAATGTGCCTCCAGCTCTGCTACCCTGCAGGACAGGCAGGCGACACAGGCAACCTGTTCTCACTGCAAGCCATTCTGCAATTTGCCAGAAGGAGGAACAAGTTGAAATGTTCACACTGACCAAACACCATTTAATGCCCTGCTATCCCTGCCTGCCCCTCTGCATGAAGAGCAGCATTTGCAAGGTAGCTTAAAGTTGGTAAATTCCCAGGTTTTCCAAGCTCCGAAAATCAGAGTTTTAATTCAGATCACAAAGCTCATCAACATGATCTTTTATTTAGTAACTCAGTAACTGGTACCTGGTTGATGTAATTTGCAATGGGCCCTGAGCAAACATCTCCATCACGCAACATGTGCTTCCCTACTCTGCTGTAAAAAGCCTTTCTGGCTGTACTGCAGTGGTCAAAGTCCTACAGACAACCCAAAACAGCCCCTGCCCTGATGAGTTTACATTCAGATAAGACAAGGAAAGCCATGAGAAAGGCACAGATGGAGGGACCAGAGGTGAGGAAGACACCAGCCAAGGGAAAATTTGGCAGCTTGTGCATATTTATACAGAGTATAAATGCAGGACAGCCACTACATGAACTGGGACTGGTGGAGAGCCTACTTAACATGGAAGTTTTTTGGAATGCTGGATGTATAATATGGCACATGGTGTACCAGGATGGAAGCAACACCAAAATATTTTAAAACATGAATTGGACAGGGCTACAGCCTTCAGCTCCTATTCCCCTGCCCTTCAGCTCCTCAACATACAACCCATATTCCTTGTAATTCAAGGGGTCATGGCTGTTCACTGGTCACTAAGAAAAATCATATTGTTTCAGGTCTATTATGGGGTCAGGTAGGAACAAATTACTCTCCTATTCTCACAAAAAGAAAACTAGTATTTTGTTTGCCACAAACCAACCAAAAGCCCAAGCTATTTCTCCCTGGATGATGTTCAGTATCGCTTCAGAGTGGTGCAAAGAGCATTCAAAACTGAGCCAGCTGAGGCTTTTCATGGCTGTTGGAGGAAAAGGGGAGCCTTGTGAGGTTTGTCTATTCTGGGGTGCAACACAGAGCCAGCTGGGGGTGAACATTTATGGCTGCCTTGGGATGGTGAGTCACCATGGACACCTCCTAGCACACAAACTTTCTGCCTGTCACTGCCAATGTGCACTGGAGCAAACTTATTTCTATATTCCATCAGATTCCAGAACGGCTTTCTAGGGCAAATACTGGAGATAATTTGAACAAACTCACCCTAAAAAGCAAGGTAAAATAAGGGAAAACCTCACCAGTCCCTTCACTGTGCAGAATGGTCAGTTTTGAGCATTAAAGGAGTGCTGTGCAGTGCAACCCCCTCCTGTCAAATCCAACATGACAGCTCCGTGATGGAGGCTGAGACAGCCTCTTAAATTGAGGCAGCAATGATGGATAGCTCAGGCCTTCCCTGCGGGCAAAGAGAAGGCTGCTTTTTGGACAACCCAATTAAAATACAGCACCAACTTCTTCTAGTGGACCTTCTGCCAGAACTCTCTGGAAGAGGCATGGATATTCTAGCAGTATATTAAGAAAGAACTGTGATACACAGAATCAACTGCACAGCTCAATCCATTTCTCCTTTGTGTCTGCTGATACAAAGAGAGCAGCAGAGCATCTGAAGGGGTTGTTGGATGTGGAAGTGGGATGGCTGAAGGAACTGAGAGCCATCAGATGGATGCTGGGTGGTCTCTCCTTCCTCCAGAGGAAAGGGAATGGATTGGCTCTCCTGCAGCAACCCAGGGCTGTGGGCTTCCCACTGGGGATGCAGGTTTGGTCACAACTGTTGTATTTAGCTAAAATTACACACTTAAGCATGTATACAAGAGGGATTACTTCCATTTTAGCTCTGCCTCTAATACATCAATGCAAATGTAAACTTTTGGTAAGCATAAGGAGATGGAAAGGGTATAGGATTTCAAAGCAATCATAACAGGTTACATTACTTTTGAGGAATCCATCTGTATTCAATCCTTCTCCTAATGTTCCCTCTCCCTGACAACTCTCTTCAGCTGGCTCGTATCACTATTTGAATGTTTTGTGCCGTGCCTCTGAAGAACGCTTTCAACATCTATTAGGAGGAAAACATTAAAGGAACATGGAGTCTAACAAAAAAACCTGGTCACTTCTGATCTGGGAGGGGAGGCTGCTTTAAAAGGGATTCAGGCACACTCAGAGCGATTTGAAATGTCAGCTAAAAACCTCACATACCGAGCTCTATGAGCTGATAAGGGCAATAAAAGGAAAGGTGAAGATTTAAAGTTAGACTTCACAAAAATTCCTGCAGACTTCCGGAATTTTATTTTATTTTTTGAGACAGAAAGAGTAATGAACGTTTCTGAAACAAACACAGAACATTTCACACATCACAGAAATAAAGCTGCACGTCTCTTCTGCAGCTCTCAGTTGCTCAACCCTCAAAATAATCACACAGGGAACAATTATAACAGAGAGCACAGCGACCCAAGTAAGTCAGCCTGACCAGCTGCCTTTTCTCTGCATAAAGCCCTCCACTGATCACTGTATATCCTGGTAATGCTGACAAGGGCCAAAACTGCTGTAGGAAACCAACAGCTATCTCCTCAGGGCTTCCCCCTACCTGTTTGGGGTTTATTGGCTGCATCCCATCCCCAAATCTCCCCTGCTCAGAACAAGACCAGCACACAGCACTCTGGACATCAGCACCATCAGATTTTGGAGCTTCAACATGAGTGAGCAGAAAGGTGAGGTCTTGTCCAGTCCTCTTGCCCTTCCTGGAGTTCTCACTGCATTGTGAATCTCTAAGGGCATCCTTTTCCTTCCAGCCTGGGATCCCCAGTATCCCTCACACAGCTTCTCCTGGTGGATATTTCAATTTTAAATCAAAGATGCAAAGTCACCCACTTTTGCCATACATACTACTATTTGCCCTATGCAAAAAACACAGGGCTGGTATGCTCTGGGGAAGAATTGCATCACTTTCAGCATCCACAGTGGGAGGAAGATCTCACTGATCCTGCCTGCAAAGCCAAATCCACATGGCACTCCCTTCAGTTCTCACCAGTTAGGTTCCTCCTTCTCTGATGTTCTTCATCAAGCATGGGAAAAAACCCCACTAAGGCAAGAAGGAAACTTCCTTGAAGATGAAAAGGCCTCTAGGCAACTAATTCCTGTAGAATTTAAATTTTCACTGGAGGGAACAAGTTGCACAAGACTCTGTTGGCAGGTCTGAGAGACATGGTCCTCCCAAGCCTGCTCGCAGTTCCAGTGTGGCTGGAACAGCTCCCAGTTCAACATGGAAGCTGATCAATCCATCAGTTTGCATTGCTACCGTCTCCTCCAGCACTGAGTTTTTATGACACTGACATTTTCTGGAAGACAGTTTTTACTCCAAGCTGTGCTAGAATCCAGGCAGGCTGGCAGTCCTCTTGTGAGGGTCCCCCCTGCCTGAGGGCATCTCCAAACTCCCTGCTGGCATGGGGGGCACCTCCAAAGCCCTGTGCTATGAGGAAGCAGCTGTTTGAGACACTGGAACAGTAAACCCAAGGAGATAAAAGACTCATGAAGCTGATAACCACAAAACCCCAAAGCATTCTCCCTAAGTAGCTCTTCCAAAAGATTTCCTCCCGTGACATTCCCTAAACCTTTGGGCACCAGTGTTTCAGTGAGCAGCTTATTTTTAACACAGGAGCAATCCCATTTTCTAGATGCCATGAGGCTTCTGATAATCACCCCAACTTCATGGGTTGCCCTGGAAAGCTCCAAGCTGCAGGAGTTGTGGGGATGCTGGCAAGGCCCAGAGAAGGATACCCCACAACGGGCTGTGCAGAGACTCCAGATCTCTCAGCACAGCCAGTGGCAGGTGGAACAGCTGCGATGCCCTCCCTGCTGCACAGCAGGACACAATTCCTTCCCTCCTCTCTTGGTGGGTGGTGTTTGGGCTGAGGGATGATGACCCAAGACCGCAGATCAGGGCTGCAACTCAGTAGGACTCAGTTACTCAGTCTCTGTGCACCCACCCTGCTTTTTCACACCAACTTCTGACAACTTAGTTCAAATTCTTACAATCCTGTGTTTCTGAATATGACTCCTTCCAAGAAATCAGCACTAGGCACTGCTCTTATCTGGTGTCTCTGGTCATTTTGCCTTTGTGACTGGAAGGATAGAGTCTAATGCTGAGACATCCTTCCAGCTCATTATTTTGACATGTCCCATTTATTCAGTATGAAAAAAAAAATCATTTTTTTCCATTTAAAAAGCTACACACTCCCATCCAAGAAACAAAAAATCCTCCCAGAGTGACAGGTCACTGAGTCTCCAGCTGGCCAGACACGACCAGTGCTCTCCTGCTTCCCAAACTTACATCCACCAACACGCAGGGGACTGTCACACCCTTCACACAATTAATTCCACGTTTTGTTATCACAATCAGTCAATCAAATTAAAAGCTGTACGTGCTAAGCTTATGATGCATGAGCCGAAGCAAATCCCTTCAGCACGTGCTGACGAGGGTGTCCGAGCGGCAGGGTCACCTTAAACAAGGGCTTACACAGCACCCACCACGGAGTCTGACTTACCAGATTACATTAATCCACCACCTGAACAGCAAAGTCTCTGTCTCCAACCCGTGCTACCAACAGCCATCACAGAAGGGGCACCACACACTGAGCATAAAACCCTGAGAGGTGTCCCAGAGCACGCAAGGCGTTCCCCAATCCGTCATCATGGGAACGTCTCGGAGCTAAGAACGGGAAGTCTAAGAAGATGCAAAGCTGAAAATTTTGACTCCTGACTGGATTTAACCTGCACTCAAGATGCAAAATCTGCTCAAGAGGATAAAATTAGGGATTTAGCCGATAATTTGATTGCTGGGGTTGCTCCACTTAAAAATCTTCCCAATTACTCCGGGTTCTCAGACGCTGCTGTGCATCTCAACTTTATCACTGCCAATGTCAGGCTAATCACATGTGTTCTAGGCAAGGGCAGCTTCTTCAAAGATCACATCAATTCTGGACAAGTTAATCTGTTCTTTGAGGTCTCCAGATGGCTCTTGCCAAGAAAGTTCCCTTCCAGCCCTGCAGCCAGCGAGCACAGCGGCCCCGGCGCTCTGCAGAGCATTACAAAGGAACCAGATCAAAGTTGTGTCTTACAAAAAAATGAAATCTGAAGTTTGAAAAGCAACAGCAGCCTGTCACTTGTAGGCTTAAAGACGACTTCTGCATGCTCCAGCTATCAGGGAATTTATGATTACAGTCTGGCTTTTAAAGGCTGATGAAAAAAAACGACGCTCTTTAGTGCTCCTTGCCTTTGCAAATCTGTATCTTCTTCCCTGTGTATTCATCCTCCCACGCCAGAGGAAGGAGGGAAATAAATAAAAATGTAACTAAAAGTACAGATAAGGACTCTTCTCTTTTCTTCTAAGGCATTCAATTCCATTTTAGGACTACGCAGAGATTATTTTATGGGGAGCTTCAGCAATTATTGTGAAGTATTAGAGTTACAAAACCTAAATCCAAGATTTACCAGTCTGAGTTTCCAGTTTCTCCCTCCATTGCATTTACCAAGGACATGCCACTTCTCAGGCAGGACTTTAATTGCAACCAGTAATTTAGATCACAGGATACAGCAAGGTGGGGGAGAGAATCTAGGAAGGAAGCTGAAATACAGGAAATAAAATGTTTGCCTTAGGAGGCAAATAAAGACTAGATAGGCTAAATATTGTGGCTGTATTGCCCTATTGCCACCCTCACCTTCTTAGGAAAGGCTTTCAGACAACAGGATGAAACCACTGTGTTCCAAGAAAACTGCAGAACTAGTCCCTCAAGATTTGATCTCGCAGTGCACCTCCAAACCAGCCCTCCCAGCTCCTCCTGCCCAGGGAGGCGAGGCTGTGCTCACTCATCACCCCAGTGCCATACTGGATTTTGTCCACCACTTACAGATCTAAAACTAAAACTGCAAAAATCCGACTCTGACCAACAATAAAGTCAAATCCTTCCTAAAAACAATGCACGTCTTCCCTAGAATAAGACCACAAGCCTCATTTACTTAATAGCTCAAAGCATAAGAAATTAATTAAAATAAGAAAGAAAATGTGGGCAACACAATGTCTGCACATCAATTAACAGGACACTTGGATCATCTTCCTGAAGTAAAATGAATGTTGCAGAACATTTTGCTGCCTATCTAACAATAACAGGTATCTGCCTAGATTAATCTCAATATATTAGTCTGAATTTATACCATAACATAGTAGGTTTTGTTTGTTTTTTTAAATGATGACATGATTCATATTAATGCTTATGCATCACGAAAGGCTGACATTAAATAGGGACATTTTCTATAAAATATACAGGATATTTGGCTGCATTAATTGTGACTGAACCAGAGCCTCACTGCTTTGGAGCAGCTGGGCTCCATCAGCCATCCAAGAGCTGCTGTAGTGGCTTAAGCTACAAAACCAGGGCAAAGCCAGCATCCTGTGTGCATTTTGGATAGCCAGGGTACACTGCTCCCACCCACAAGCCACACTCACCTCCATGTCCTGGCCTCTCTCACACAATACTCCATAGGAGAATTAATTTACTATTTTATTGGAAGGAACAGAACCAAGCTCATGCAGGGTTAAGCCCTGAAACGAGTGGGATCCAAGTTCTCACCCCCAGCTCTCTGACCCTCCAAATGTGCTCTCCCTGGGCCACAAGTATTGGGCTGATAATGCAGTCTCCTTCCCCTGCTTCAACTGGGAGCTGGGCAAGATTCAGCAAGAGGCTGACTGGCAAGAGCTTTCCACTCTGCCAATTGGTTTCTTAGACTGAAAGGACATCTATGTTTAATACAAGTGATTTTATACATAGATATGTGTGTGTGTGTGTATTTGGTTAAGTGGATGAACACGCAGAGTAGCCACTTCAGAGAGCACATGGCAGTGCCAGCTCCCAGCTCGCTGCTTTCCTGGGTGACTGACCCAAGTAAATTTGGAGGTGTGGAGAGGGGACAGGCTGTGGGTCTCTGCCCCTTGGGTTCCCTTCCCTGGGAAGGCAGGCAGGGCTGCCAGGAGGTGTAAAGGAGCCCCAGATGAATCGATCCTCCCCAGAAGGGGGACTCCCATGTCCCAGATGGAGTGGCCCCAGTGAAGCCCCCCAGAGCTCCATCCCCCCGTCCCTCCTGCAGCCCAGGGCGAGGGCAGCCCAGCCAAAGGCTCCACACCCACACAGCACGGCTCCCAGCCCGGAGCAGCCCCCTCGCCCGCCTTCGTGGAACAAATTACTTCCAAATGCCTGGCTCGGAGCAACAGGGAGGGAGGGAAGGCCAGGTTTGTACCTGGGTCTGCTCACGACCTAAAGCAGGCAGCAGCTCCACTTAAAAACACCACTGCCTGCAAACTATCAAATTAATCCCAGGATTTCAACAGCTTTTCTTCATTATTTTTTGTCTCAACCAAACCACAAATTTACTTAATGACTAAACCAGGCGAGCGAGTACTTTGTTTTCCAGACAGCAGGAACGTTTCTAACGGGATCCAGGTTTTCAGAGCACACGTTTACCCCGCGTCAGGCGAGGCAGAGGCTCCGCTGCCGACCAGAGGCGTTTGATGCTTTTTTTAACTCCCCCGAACCTGCCAGCACCGTGGTCGGGGCATCTCGGAGCCCTGAGCCCGAGCAGAGGCGCTGAGCGGGGCGAGGAGGAGTACAATAAGAACACTGTGTTCCAGGAATGATTGAATAAAGGCAAGAGCATGCTTTTGGCCAGCAGGACTCAGCGCTCTAACTCCGTCTGCCGCTTTTCTTCTCTGTCTGAAGCGACGTTGTTTGTCCACGCTTCTCTGAAATGGAAAGTATTTCCTCTCGCCTGCTCGTTCCAAGGAAAGATCTGAGGAGGCCTGGTATAACCAGCAGAACTGGGGATTCTCCAGTGACTCCACTCTTCTTTGCCAAAATTTCTGCTCGACAAGAAAGGGCTTACAAGAAAGAAATTACGAGCAGATTTCTCTGCAAGCTCAGTAACTTAAGACTAGAGCCTGCAGAATGAGTAAGTTTTTGGATGCAAACGAAGCATCCAGCTTTGGCCAATGACTCCAGATCATTCCCTTCCTTCCTAAATACCTCCATAGCCTCTGGGGTGTTCAAAAACGTGGGACTGGGTGGGGTCACCTACAGGTACATGAATCACACTGGGGAATGGGAGCCACTGGAAACCCAGGGCTAAATAAGACTACAGGGGATCAGTCCTTCCTTAAATCCCCAAAGGGCACCAACCCAGCACTGCAACCCATTGCTGCGTTGCTTTCAGGGATAAATTTCCTCACAGTTACATCACAACAGTGGTGCTGCTGATGGCTGAAATGAAAGGGGAACATATGCCACTCAGGGGGGCTCTGTTTTACAGAAACTCCTTGCAGCTTTGACATTAAACCACTTGCCTGTACCACTGGGCCATGTAACACAAGCTGAGCTGCATGACCACAGACTTGCTAGTCTTGCTTAAATCTCCTTTGAAACAATGGCATGAAACTCGATAGTCGTTACCAATTTACTGCCAACAAACTTGGTATTTTAATGATATTACAAATTTGGGTGGCAGAAGACACCAGCTGAGGTAATATTTTGAGCACCTACGAGGCACCTGATTTAGCACCTCAAAACGACTCAGGTTTGCTCAGGAACACCTTTGACAAAGCCCTACTAATGATGAGGTGGGCAGAATTAGCAGTAATCCTGCACAAAATAAAAGACTTTATTTCACTGATTAAGGTCTGGCTCCCAAGGCACATGAAGAGAAGAGGTCTGCCTCCAAGCAGAGGCCCTCGCAGGTGTCTTAACTCCGACAGAAATGATCCAAGAAATTTCCCCCATTGAACAAGAACCTTTGAGGTGAATGAACTCTGACCTCAGCTGGTAACAAAACCAAAAACGTGGAGGGCTGGCAAGACCTGGCAGAGATAAAGCTGAGAGTCAGGATTTAATAGTGCTCCCAGAGGGGAGATTCAGCTGATTAGAAGCATCCTAATCTTCTCTCTCAGTGTATATTAAAGGTCAAGAAGTGGGATCAGATATTGGCAGCACATGAAAAAACAACCCAGTCGAGCAAAAGACCTTCACAAAGACGTTTCATACCTTCGCATTAAAAATTCCTGCAAAGCCTTATTTAACTTTACTTCTATCTAGGGAACACATTCAAGTTTAAAGTCAAGAGACCATTAGATTGGGACAGAAAAGAAGTGCCCCCGCAGAAGACTTCTGCCTCCCATCAGTACTTTATAATGAGCAGGAGTTCATAAGCATCAGCTGACTGCAACCACGACAGATAAGTAGGTCTCAGAAGTACAGCACCATGAAACAGAGCTTCTCCAGCAGTCCTCTGGAGTCTCACAGGCTCCCCAAACGGGGTCATTAAAGGATACTTGTTGGATCATGTTAACAAACGGCAGGCTGTATCAACAACAACATACTGGCAAGCTGCAAAAAGCTTTTAAACTGGCTCTATTATTTATTGCTCAGCTCTGAAGGGATGTCAGCATCACAGCAAAAGTATAAATCCTAACTCAAGTCTCCTGGTCTCTACTGGGAGCTCGTAATCTGACATTCCCTTCCCAGCTCAGGCTGACCTGGCCAATACAATACCAGGACTGGGGCACGAGGAGGGTGCACTGAGTCACGCTGTCCTTGTGACAAGGCCCACGAGGGGTTGACAGCAATGACAAAGCCTCAGGAGAACTGAAATAACAACCACTGGAAGGAATGTAAAACGCAGAAACTGTGTCTAAGGGAGACAGATGCCCCTCTTTCCTTTTCTACACATATTTACTTTATTCCTCTCTTAAGAGTTGAGCATACTAACACCAAATAACTTGCTGCTGTACCCAGAAAAGAGGCATACAGAGGGAAGTCAGTCTGTGAAGCTGCTACAGACAGCCCTCCTTTTAAATAAAGATTAAAGTAACCTTTCCTTACATGCTGAGAATGAAGTATTCTTTCACAATCCTAGTTTGGGGACAGTCACCAAACCTTGCATCTCCAGCCAGACCTGAAAGTCAAACCATCAATTCGTGCATTGAGGTGACACAAAGTCATGTTTTAAAAGGGTGAATGAAATCAGTGGATTCAATTTCCCATTTCTTGTGGCTGTTCCTTTACAAATGGATCTAAATTTGGTGGCTGATTGGCAAACCCAGAGCAAAGAATTCAGCAGTGAGAAAGATGGAGACCTGCACCCAAAGACAGGTGGCTCAGAAATACCTATTTACTGCAAACGCCTTGACTGTCACTAGAAGGACCATGTTGGGCATCCCATGCCCCTGAGGGTCACACATCTCCAGGGCCATTCACTAAATAGTCCAAGGTGCAAGACCCAGTTCACCTCACTGAAACAGGTGGGGGAAAATGTAGAGAAAAACAGCTGGGGAAAGAAGGGAAAAAAATCAGAAGAGTTGCTCACAAATTGCACAGGAGCTCACAAGCTTGTTCCTGGGACATGACAATACCAGAAGGTCCAGACAAACTCCAGACCAGAGGGATGAAACACCTTTTACTGTAGCATAAGAGCAGCAGGGCAGTGTTTGTGAGGCTTATATATGTGATCCATCCCATTACCAGCTTTGACCACTGCTCAGGCAAATGCTGTGCTTGGTTTTTCTCGGGGCACTTCACAGCAAGTGAAACTTGACTTCACAAGAACTGTGCTGGGGTTTGTTGTTATTTTTGCCTCTGAGATTTTTTCTGCCTTGGTTCTCATCCATTAGAACAGGCAGATATATGGGCTTTTACCTTTATTACGCAAATTCCCCAGTATCTTTTCATCTGGTATGCATTACTGAGGGCATATATATGAAGTACCATGTCCATTTAAAGTCCTACAAAGGAGCTGTTTGAACTCTTGTTCCATTCCTATGTATCTTTATACAATTAAAACCAGTTGACAGCTCCACATGGGGAAAAAAAAGTGAAAATGCAAGCAATGTGCTTTATGTTCTAAATAAATTAGCCACTGTTCAGATAAAAGATGACTGTATTTGTTTTTCCCTCTCAGTTTCTTAAAGGCAGAAGGTTGGGTGACCAAACTCTCTCTTCTGTTGATGTCTCTTTACTCCCTCTAGAAATTCTGAGTACAAGGTACTTGCTGACACCCAACTAAATTCAACAGGGGAGGAGGCCCCAAAGACACTGTGATAATCAGTGAAATTGGGGAGGTGTGGAGAGGACCATAAGAACTCTGGATTACAGATCTCAGTGGAAAACCTACACAGAGAGAAGATCACCTCAACTGCTCCAGCTCCAGCTGACAACTTCCCAGACACAGGATACAGCACAGGCCCATGGCAAGAGCCACAGTGGTGGAGATATGGTTTAATTCTGCATTTTGGATGGCAGTGAGTGGGCCTAAAATCACCTCCAGCTGACAGGATGTGTTGCTGCTACCATTTTCTTCTCCCATAGCAGGAGCAGAGCACTAGAGCTTGTCTGACCCACTGCCACACCCTGTAATCATCCCAAGCAGAAATGAAATCCCGTGGATGAAGGAGAAGGCTGTTTTCTGTGTATGGCCTGGAGCACAAGAGCTGTGAAACACTGGAGCCCATCTGTGTGACACAGACACACCATCTGTTCCAGAGTGCACTTGGGCCATCCCATACAGACAGGCTTGCATTGACCAAGTAGGTAATACAAAAATGCCTGTCTGCTTTAGATGTTTTCTCCTTAAGACAGCAGAGAAAAGCAACTTAAAATTCTGAAAAAAAATCATCATCTGCTCACCTCTCTAGTGCTGATGTCACACTGTTACTGACCCTGCACTCCTCTCTGCAGAACTTCATCTGCTCAGGGCACAGGATGAATTGATTGGTATCCTGATTTTCCACCCTTTTTGTCCTTTCCCATCACCCAAATCTCACGTTAAATGCAGCATTATTTGCTTGGCTGGATTCCTCTATGACAATTTTCACAAGTGAATCTTGTATTTATCTGTGTTGCTACTCTGGAGGAAGGGAAACCCATTATCCTCTTATGCACAAAAAGCCAACTGCAATGCTGAAACTGTCAGAAGTTTCTCAAGACATGGGTGCTGAATTTGAAATGCTCTGGGTCTAACACTCAGCATTTTTTGAGGCTTCTGCCTCGATGCATGCTCAGCACATCAGTCTGATCTGGGTCTTAAGTAGCAGACACAAAGCTGAGGCACAAAGGATGACTCTCTCCCAGGGAGAAGAGCTGTCTCCTGCATGGCTTCAGCAGAAACCAGCACAGAAGCACCTCTGTTTTCCTGCTTGCACCTTCTGCCTCTTCCACTGTGAGGCCTTTTAGTGTTGCAAGAGATAATGCCACATGGTATCACCCTGCATCAGACTATGCAGACCATTCTGTGCCTACATGGGGAAAGCCCCAGCCCCTCTCTCGGACCAGCTCTGTGGGCTCCCCACAGTCAGGGGCAGCTCACAGCCCTCCTCTCAGCAGCAAACAGGGGGTTCCTCCTCTAACCTGCCATTCATTGGCACAAAAGGGAATTTCACCCTGTTACCAGAACTGAGTGGGTCAGCAGTTCCTCCCTCCAGCCTGACAGGCTGGAACCAAGGCTGAGCAGGGAGTTTCAGGCAGCACTGCAAAACCACTTTCCAGTTTCCATACCCTGGACAGCCTCACCTCTTGCAAGCTCCCAGCACCTGTCACTGTTGGAGGAGCTCCCTCTCCTCTCCTCCTTCCCCAAAAAACCTTTTCTCAGCTGAGTGCCTTTCCTGGAGGATGTGAGAAGAGAGCTGGCTCACCTAATGACAAGTGCTGGAGACTCCACGATCAGAAGCAGCAGCAACAGGAATTGCAGTTTCCAGTCCCTGAGGTCTTAGCCATGAGCACCATCAGAGCAAATATACTTTTCAGATCCTCTAACTGCCAAAATTTTAAACCATCTACTACAGAGCCTGTGCTGTTGTCACAAGCTTATAATTCAATCATATTGGATGGATCCTCACAGGACAGCAAAATGTATGTTCAAGCTGCCAACATCCCTCCCACCTCCAGCAACCCACTTGCCAAATGATACATCCCCGCTTCAAAGTGGGAAAACTGGAAGGTTATCAACGTAAAGTAAATTGTAAGACTCTGACATGAGCAAAACAATGTAATTTCCTCCCCCTCTGTTTTTACTAAAATTTGCCAAAGTAATTCCGCCTTAGGCAGAACCTCAGCGTGGAAGAACACCAAACAACACAGTCTGATAAAGATATGAGCAACTACAACAAAGTTTTATATAATGGGGAATGTTGGGCAACCCTGACTGCAGCCACGGCTGCCAGCTCTGCCTATGGAGTAAATGAGCAGCGTTTTAACATCGCTGTTAACCCCTCTCCAAAACTACGAGCGAGTCTGTAACATGACTCATAATATCCTTGGCACCCACTCTGATCGCAGAGTTGATGAAAGCACCCGTCCCCGAAGCCATGTGTGAAACCTGGGGAGGAATTAATCAAAACATGCAGGAGCTTGTGACACCGATGCCTGAGCCTGCACATCTGCAGCTGCAGCGGTGACACTCCTGTGTGACACCATGTGACAGCACAGAGACTTGGCTGCCAACCTGTGCTGCCGGTACCTTGGCACACCCAGGGAAGAGGGAACAGCGTTTGCCAGCGGTTCTCATCCCAGGAGCGATCTGTCTGGGCTGTGTCTTCATCCACAGTGTGATGCAGAACTCACAGTGAGCGAGGCAGTGAGGAGACTGCTCTGTTGTGTGTGCACGTTGCTAAGGTGCACTGGCATCATCTTCTCGCTCAAGACGGGAACAGATGGCTGTGCATTCTGCAGATGTGTTTGCAGCTTTAAGCAACTAATAAAGGAATTTGTGAATTCCACTGTTGGTGACACGGATTCCCCATGTGCAGGATCATTTTGTCATTTGGCCATAATGTCTGACCTCAAAGCCTTCAACTTCACAACTTCTCAACCCTGCCACTGGAAGCCTACCTTAGTAGAGGTGAGCAAGCAGAATAATTAATGAGGCTGCTTTCTCCAGAAGGAAGAGGGCTTTTCCAAGCAGCTGCTTCCCAACACTAACCTTGCAAATCCCCCCCCTGCCCTGCAGGGTGTATTATCTGGGAAAAGTCAGGCAACAGGTTGAGGCAAAGAACTATCTGCACAGTTCTCTGACTGAGGCCAACCCCAGGTGATGAGGAGGCTATGCATGTCTGCAGGAGGCTGCTCTGGGGCCAGCAAGAAGAATCCTCATTTACTGTTGGAAATGAAGTTGCACCCAAAAAAAAGTTGTGGGGATTTCATTTTCTGCTGCAAACAGAGGAGATCCAGGGCCACAACAGCTCTCAGGATACTGCTCACAAAGACTTGGACTTCATTTCTGGGAAGAACAACGTTGCTGAGGAAGACTTTTGTCCCCTTGGGTGTTTAGGGCAAATTCACAAAGTGATAAAACCCTGACACTGACCTTCAGTAAAACGTGGTAAGAATCCAGAGGAGAGAATATACCCCCAAAAGGGTGCCTGCTCGAGTCCTGGAGAGGAGACATTTTCCTCAGTCCTAATGAGGACACCAAGGACCATGATTCAATCAGGAGGAGAGGATGTGCTGGTGATCATCAGACCCTAGAAAATCCCTTCTGATCCTGATCAACGCCACTTTCCCAAGTGACAAGAACTAGCAGGCCAAGGTCACCTGCGTGGCTGAAATGCAGCCCTGGAGGGATGACTGAAGAGCGGTGAGAGACAGGGCTCTTCAAACAGAAGTCTGAAACGTGTGGAACTGTTAGTTCTAGAGCAAGAAAAGATTTTGACCCAGTTTCAGATTTTAAGTCCATCTCCTAAACAAAAGCAGCTGAAGTTTAAATGAGCCAATTCTGCAGATCATTATGTTGCTATTACACAATTCCTTCTAATCCCTGAAGTGTGGAAGATGTGCCAACGCCAACCCAGGCACATCTTTGTCATTTCAGCTGGACTTCCATCCTTTCCACTAAAGATTTCATTCTGCTAAACCATTCTTGACGAATGCCAAACACTAAAATCTCCCAAATATTTATTGTAATTTCTTTGGCCACACTATCACAAGTGCCTAAATTCCCCTTCTCAGTTGGAGAGCTATCTAGACCAGAGGTCTCCAAATCTTTCAGCCAAATAAACATCACAAAGGCTCAGGAGCCCCTATGAGTAGTAAGGGAGAGATTGTTTGTGCCACAAAAGGAACAAAAATGACCAGCCATCCCCTGCTGGCTATTCTCCTCCCCTAAGAACTTGGTCTAATCCCCTCTACCCTAGAGTCCTTAAAAAACAATGTGCCAAGGAAAGGGAGTAACTGCTATGCATACTGATTCCCCCCAGCTTGGACGTGGCTCGTGGAGGACCACTGCCAGCCAACTGCTAAGAGCAGCCCCCTCTGAGCTGCTGTGCTAAGGCAAAGGTTGCTTTCCATCCTTCTGTCTTAGGGACTGCCCAAAGAAGCTGTCAGGACTGGCTGCAGCTCTCCTGGGATCCTGCAGCAGCAGAGCTCTTCCCACATCATCTCTGGGTCTCCTAAACTCAGCAGCTGAAAGGGCTGTGGAGCCTGCAGACACTCTTGGACCCTCCCTGAGGCAGCCCCAGAAGCAACTCAGGCTCGTCCAAACATTCTGGGGAGAAGAGGATGCAGTTAAAGGAGCACATTCCTGTTTGTCTTCCACGGCTGCTCACACAGCACCCTTTAGGTGAGGAGGTACACACACTCGCTGCCTGCCGTCTCTACAAGAAGCCACAATTGGAAAGGTAACGTTACAAACCTATAAAAATAAGGTTTTACTGCTGCTGACTAGCTGGGACATGCAGAACATGTGTTGCAGGGAACATAGCATGATTTTATTAGCAAACACAAAGCCATTCATGCAGAGTGGCCCAAATGGGGTGGGTTGAATTAAGAGAACAATAGCAGTTCATCAGATGGCCCTTTCTTTCACATATGTCTTCAACTTACTGCACTAGCAAATACTTAAAGCAACTTGGAAATATATTTTCATTCAAAGAGACTCACGTTATTAACACATTAGATTAAAATCAAACTAATGGAGAACATAACCTATTCCTGATGCTGTTCATTAAAAGGCTAAATCGAAACCATCAGCGCTCAGTCAGACTCCTCCTTTTGGAAACTCACTTGTGATCAAGTGACTATTTGTCTGATTTAGAGCAAGCCAGCACTTTGCAGCTCTCCTGAGACTAAATGGGATGGTCTTTCAGCACTGAACACTGCCCAAGAGCGTGGGTCAGAGGAGAGCTGTGCACCCCACGAGCTGTCCAGGGGAAGATGGACTCGGGCTCAGGCCAATCGGAAGGGAAGAAAGCCCCACCCCGTTGCGTCAGGGGCTAATGCTAACCACGTTTCAAATCCAATCATGGATTCCAGTTCCCCAAATAACAAAACAATAGACACCAAAGAGGAAAAGTGGAAACTGCTGCTTGGGGAAGCTTGCCATGACATGCTGGCTGGAAGTGTGCTGGGACTAAATCCTGCTGCAGCCAGGCTGGGGCTCAGCACGCCGAGGGAGCCTGCAGGGGAGGCGAGGCTGGCTTCCCCGTTCAGAGCTGCCTGCTGGCCCAGCTGCCTCCCTCCCTGTTCAGCTCCAGCTCTCCTTGCAGTGCCCACTCAATTCTTGGTATTTGTGCTGCTCACTCACCCCAGGGTGGGAGGGATGAGAAGAGCTGGGGAAGTCTGGAGACGGGCTTGGGAAGGAGAGACTTCAAAAGACACACAGCAGGCACTGGCTCCGACTGTCCTTGTGATGGGCACCCCTGCAGTGACTTCAGGATCTACAGCTGCCTTGGTCTTGTTTTATGCCTAACCATTTTTAAGACTTGTACTCTGCAAAACAACGAGGTAGGTGAGAGAGATGCTGCTGGTTTAGGAACAGCCAGTCTTACTGTTCAAGTCTTAAATTACAATTAGACACCAGTACAAATGATAAGGCAGCATCGCCCTGGCTTAACCTTTGTCATAGAATTCCTAATCTTCTCCAAGATTAGATTTTTGTTCAGCCCAAGGAGCCACTAGTCTGCAGGGGGCCAGGCCCACAAACACAAATTAATTACATCAGCTGTAATTCACACCTCTGGATGTGTTTGAAGCTACTCATTAAGTTCTTTTGCATAAGGCAGTTGGGGGGGGAAAAAAATCTAGTAGTGTATCACACTGAACTACAGATTTGTTTTCCAGAAGGAGCACTACACAGATATCACAAGTGGTGAATTCAAGCAGACACAGTGTGTTTCAGCACAGGTCTGTGTCTATCAACTCGCAGAGGCCAACCAGATGCCTCTACAGTCTGCAACAGCAGCAATAAAACAGGCCCAAGGAGAGCTCAGCTCATCATTTCATCAGTCTGCACCTCAGAACTCAGCCCCTGTTCCCCACCTGGGCTCAGAGACAGAGTTTCTCAGCTGCTGCTGAGGGACACCCCTGCCCACCATCCAGTCACACCAAAGGAAAGCTGAAATGTCACCCAGGAAGATGCTGTTCCTCGAGGGCTGGAAAATCACCCAACCTAACACAAGTCGCCCACCAAGCTGAGCAAGCAGGGACCTCCAAACACCACCACTGTGCAAGCAATAAAGGAGAAGTGTTTTGGCTATGGCAGCCTTGAAAGCATGACCTTGAGGGAAGGAGCACAGCGCTGCCGGCAGGTCTGTGGAGAGTGAGCTCGGCATCACAGCTTCAGCCAGAGGTGACAGACCCGCGGGCAGGGCAAGGGCAGGTAACTGGGAAACTGGGAGAGATTTGGTCAGTCCCATGCTGGTGGCAAGGATAAAGTCATTTTTGTATAATTCACTAGAAAGAAACTGCAGAGTGGCTTGGTTTGCTCGCAGGAGGACAAATTCCCCATCGCACAGGGCAACGGCTGCTGCAGGGAGAGACCCAGCCGTGCCCGAGCAGTCAGCATGGCTGAAGCCATACAGATGGCCCTAACTCACACCATGACAACATCCCAAGGGAAATCTCCATGCTTCCAGCCTCTCCCTGCTTCCTTCCTGCTCCTTCAGCCGGGGCACTACAGACAGAGGAAACCACTGGCAGTTGGGTGATGGATGGGCAAAACCTTGGCGTGCATGAGACGATCACCACCCAGGGGCTGGTGGGGACACAGTGGCCCTAAGCTCGTTCTGCTGGGATGGCATGTCACAAGTGCCCCTGGCTTTCTGCTTCCCATCCAGCAGGGTGGCAGGGGCAGGATGGGGTGGGGGAACACAAGCTTTAGCCATTTTTCCAAGTTCAGTATTCCTACAGTGACCACACTGCACAAGAACAACTTCCAATCCAACTAGAAAATGAAAAGAAACAACCCAATGCTAAGGACTAATTGCTTAAGATAAAAACACCCCTTATCTCCCGAACGATTTCCCTGACCCTTTGATGCATGGCAGTTCTCCTCTGAATAAAAACGTGAGCTATTTACCCAGGGTGGGATTTGCATGAGGGCTGTAGGTGTGTCAAGGCAAGGTCAGTAAGGAGAGAGGGTGTTGCTTTTTATTTTTTTTTTTTCTTTTCCTAAGGCCAATAGCTACAGCTTGGAAAAGCTAGCAAGGAAACTTCCAGGCCCTCAGATTACCCTCCTGGTCTACAAGAGAAGCAAGAAACTGAAAGTCAAACACAGGCTGAGAACAAATGTTCCAAGTTAAATACATTAATCAATTAGATAATTGGAGTGAAAACGCTGCTCAGTGCCTCTGTGGAGGCTGAGAGAGGTTAGTGGGGAGAGACAAGGCAAAGCTGCAGAGAGGACAGCTGTCCTCCACGAGGCACCGAGGTTATGTGGTGGTGAACACTGAGACATGTCAGAAAATAAACATCTCTCTTGAATTTGGGATTTTTAGGATCAAGCAGAGGCATCTCCCAGGCCCATCTCCAGAAGCTGCTCCTTAGCACTAGTCCCCCATAAATGTTTGCCTTCTGGAGCAACAGCCAGGTGGGTGCCTGTGCTCTGTCCCCTCCACACCTTCCAGAAGTGAGCTGCTTTCCACAGAGGGGTGTCTTTGGGATGGCAAAGCCCTCCACGTGTGCAGGGATCCCGCAGGACCGAGCCCGGGCAAGGACTGTGACCACCTCTCCCCACGGAGCCTGCCTGTGGACCATCTCGGCTACAAGGACCCGATGAAAGGCCAAACTCTTTCTTTGCATAGCCTGGAAAGAATGCCAGCAATTCCAGCGCCGGCAGTCTCCCTGCCTGCCATCTCCCGTGGCTTTTCAGCACAAATGCCAGCTCCATACCCCCCATGAGGGAGTTATTTCAAGCATTTTCAGCCCATGTTGTTGTGTGCTGAGGTAGAGTTGGGCGTGAAGAAATCACTCATTGAGTTAACTCTGTTTTACTCGGCAAGTGGAACAAATTTCATCACCCCCTACAAGTCCATTCTGTTTTCTATTTATACCGCAGCCATTTGGTGCAGGACTCAGGAGCAGCAGGAACAGGTGATGTAATGCACTGTACAAACAGCATTCTGTTCATACAGTGGGAAAATAAAGTGCATTCTCTTGGTTTCTTTGATCACGCTTAAAACAATCAGATTAGAAGTCACAGATAACCCAATACATGGAGAGATGAAAGGGCTCTGGAGAAATAAATCACCCAAAGTTAGATATTAAGCAAGATTTCTCTCTCAACAATCAACTTATCTGCGGAGAGAGGAGGAATGACCATGTGGTTTCAAAATCCTGCCAGGCATTTTATTTATTTTTATAATACCATAAAGCTACTCCACCCACTTTTTCAGAATGAACGTTGCATTACACAACACATCAAAGGGACTTTATGGCCTAAATTAAGCAATAAAATAGTTGAGATTGTGCGTTATGCTGAAAATTGGCCTGCTCCTGGTGCCTGTGAGATGGGAGGCGAACGCTGCGTGTTCACAGCACCTGAAAGAAAGCTCGGGGCAGCGTGGCCTGAGGTATCAAAGTGTGTGGCACTTGCATTTAATAGCCCAAAGTGAAGTTCGAGGCTGTTGGTGCCCATTGTGGTTGTCTCTTGCCCACGGGATGGTACCAAGCCAAGGCATGGCACGGGATAGCTGGAATGTTAACAGGATATAGTCCTTCTCATCCATAACCTTTAAGGTTTCCTTTCTAGGCAAAGCTCTGTTGGAAGCTGTGGGCTTCATGGATGTGGATGCCCAGCTCTGATAGCATGACATGCTTGGGAAAGGATGGGAAAACCCAAGAGGAAAGGAGTTGGTAGGTTTGAAGCCCAGTTTCACTTCCCTCCATCTGGCCATCTCCTGCCTCTCCCACCTTGACCAAAATGACACAAAAAAGAGAGGGAATTAAAGCCTCTCTTCAAATAGTTCTTGGCTTGCGTGCATTTTGAATTGAAAAATAACCAGAAGCTGGGATACCTAAGAGTGGTGTGTTGGTGCTAAGTGTTGATTTTGCAGCTCTGCCTCATGCCCTTCCACAGAGAGGTGAGAAATGAGAGGATATCAAGAGAAGAGAAAGTTGGCACATCCCATCGCTCCGAAGCAGAGCAGGGACTAGGCAGAGTTTCCATTAGAGCAGCCTGGGAGGCACAAGAAAAGTCAGTTTGCAGTGACACATGAGCTGGTGGGACCCACACTGTGGTGTGTCCTTTCCTTCCTGCTCTCAAAACAGGGTTCAAAAAAAAAAAAAAGAAGGTTTTAATTAATTTGGGCCCTATCATGATTTTCTGTGGCCTGACTCATGGTGTTTGATCTCCCAAGGCTGGCGAGGTGTTTGAGCCTGCCCTCGGAGCCCCCGGCGCTCCAGCCAAGCACCAACAATGACTAGACAGACTTCGGTGCCACTCCTTCCATCTATCAATAGAGTCACTGTTGGGCGAGCTGACTCACCGCTTTCCCTGAGAACTGGTCGGCACCGCTTCGCCATCAAACGAGCAAAAATAAAACGGAATGATTCTATGTTTGCGGAGAGTTAGGCGAGCAAGAAGAGGGGTTTTTATTCCAAGGTTTTGTTTTCAGGAGGTTCCTCCAAAGAAAGCCTGCGCTGCTGCTTTTGGGCGGCAGAATTGGCCAGCAGCTCCTGGAGGACACACTCCAGTGGATTTTGCTTCTCAGTCACGCTCTAAAGGCACAGCGAGGAGGACACTGGAACCTCCAGACTGTGTGGGGGGAAAACACACACCAAAGTTCTGGAAACCCCAGGTATGGAAGCAGAGTTGTCCATAAACCAGCCGTGGCACAGCACCCCCCAGGGCCGCAGTGGGCAGGGAGAGGGGTTTCCATTCTCCCCTTGTGTCTCTCCACCCCCTGGCACAGAGTGCAAAGCCCCAGACTGGCCGAGTCCACCTCTGTTGTGTTTTCCTTCCCTCCTCCTGAGCACCACACTTGGGTCAGCACAGCCAAGGGTGGAGATAAAGGAGGGGTGAATGAACCTCACCTGACACTTCTATTGCTGCTGTAAAATTCAAAATCCACGGGGAACTACAAAGAGTTTCCTGGTAACCTCTAAGTTCAATTAAGTAGTAATTCCATGTAACACCAAGGACAGATACAATTTGGGAAGATGATGACAACAAAAGCTTCAGCGTGACTGAGCATAACACAGACCCAATGAGAGAGAGTTTAGACCTTGTCCATGCAACATATCCCCCTGCCAAGTCACCCCAGCACCCCAGACCTTCCCACCCATGCCCTGATTCCAGAGGAATGCCAGCATGGTTGGGTCAAGGGTGGACAAGCAGCAGATGGGACATGAGGAGCAGCTCCCTGTGCAGAGATGTCATACTGGGACAGGACATGCTTTTAGTCTGCAGGAGATCCAAGTTAGGATGATCCTGTTCTCTGCAGCCAGGTACCAGCACACACTGATGAGAACTGGGATTCCCAGGGACCATCACACACCAAGAAGTGGGATTCTGTGTCTCAACTGGCTCCCTTCAGGCCGCTAGGCTTTAATTAACTGACTTCTCTACAGCATTCATGAATGCCAGCAAGCTCTAAAATGTCTCCTGATTAACTGCATTTAAGCAATTAATTCTAAATCAGCCCATTCCTCCTGAAACTTGATGTAATATGACCGAATAAAGAGATGCCACTACCTTGCTGAGAAGACAGTAGCTGTCTGAAGAGTGTTTTAGGAAAGCATAAGCCTGACTTCTGCACATAAAGACAATATTTAAGATTTCTAGATTCTCTGAAGGCCTCTAGGGCTTTACAGGAGGGACCAGTCTCAGGACAAACAGGTCACCTGATGCAATTACAAGTCATGGTGGAGTCCCCAAACTTATCTCGATCAGACACTCTTGATTTCCTGTTTGCGGCACTGACAAATAAAAAGCTCTACGTTACAGGTAATTATACTTCACAGAGGACAACAATTAAGAAATAGCCAATTACATTTTACAAGCGCAGGATAATCAAAAGCTTCCTCAAATATCTCGAGTTGCAGTAAGTACTTAGAAATGGCAACTCCCAACAAATTGCAGGTAATTTAGAGCAATTGACACAGATGACATATTTCCCTATCTGTTCTCAAAACCTTCAAACTCAGTTCTGAAAAACACTGCAGGAGTTCCCGGAATGTATCGGGGATGATTTCTAAAAACAGGTCATCACCCATTTCCACGTCAAAGGTGAAATGCAGGACTCGGGTCACCACAGTGCAAAGAGACATTCACTACCAGGAGAACAGATTTTAGCTCAGGTGTTTAAAAAATGGGAGGATGAATGCATACCAAGCCTAAGTAAAAACAGTATCTATTCCCTGTATTTCTGTTATTTGAAAAATATGCTTGGCTTTAATAGTGCATAATTTGATTTAAACCTTACAGTTTTAAAGGAACAGTCACCTGAGTCACCTGCTTTATTTAAAAATCATTAAATGACTGAGAGGAAAGAAAACATGCCTTTTTCATTTTTAAAGCTTAACCTTTTAGACCAAGAGGTTTAAAAGCACCCTGAGAGGAGCAGAAGAGGAGATATAGACAAGTAAGTGACCCAGTGGCTGACAGAGTACAGCAATTCCAGTCTTTTTGGGGGTGAGGGGGAAATGTTTCTCTTTGCTTATATGCCTTGGCCTGCTGGAACTGGAGTTTTACCTCAGAGCAGAGCTCTTGTATTGTATTTGACAATTCTTTACAGAGATGGCTCCCCGTGTCCTGGCCACCAGTGCAGCTGTTAGTGACATTACTTCAACCATATGGGCATATGAATTTCTGCAGGGCTTGTTGCTGCATAAAAGCTGATGAAGTCCCTCAGGATGTGCTTGGCAGTTAATTAAGGACTAAAATCACAGAGAGAGCAGATTAGTCCAACCTCCAGCTTGAAGTGGGACTACTGTCAACACCAGGTAAGGTGGCCACAGCTTATGTTCTTACCCAGAGCATGAGTATTTCAAGAAATCTTGTGAGAGAGGTAAAATCCTGATTAGCTGTAGCCAGATACTGAAACAGCCTGTTCTGATCTTGCCTCATAGGGACCAAGGGAAGAGCAAGGAGGAAGGATTAACACAGGGAAATCTGACAACATGCTTGAAAGAGCCTGGGACAGGCAGCAGCACAGCACAGCAGAAAGCAGGGCTCCCAGCTGGGGAGGGCGCTCAGTGCAGAAGGGTCCCTGTAGGACAGGGAGAACTTGTGAGCACCTTTTTAAGTGGTGAGGAAGCTGACTCTTTAATACAGTTTAATAATGTTTTGTTTAGCTATTTGTTGGTTGGTTGTGAATGATGAGAGAGAGGAGGGGTTTGGAGCGATGTGATGTTTGGTGGAGGTGGTTTTGATGTTCAAAGCAAATAAAACAGAGGATGAGTGAATAGGGCAAGAGGTTTTCTCTGAAGGATCGAGAAGGGAGGGGGTTTATAGGTTGGGAGGTGCATTGGTGTAGGGGTTGGGCTAGGTGTCAGAAAAAAGTGGGTTATGTTGATTGCTTTGAGCTCAGGACAGTTTTTGTAGAGTTTCGGATTTGTTGAGTGAGTTCTTTTAGTTGCAGAGCCAACAATGGTTTTTCAGGCCGTAAGTCCTGGGTAGAAATTAGGTTGGAACCTGTATGACATATTTTATGCCTTTTTTGGGTGTTTGTTTTGATTGGTGGTTGCATCAAATCCCTCTCCTTGTTACGGAGTGGCAGGGTCAGTGTTAGTGTCTCTTGTGGGGTGTTTAGATCTGCAACGCTTATCAGGTGACCCTAAAAAGAAGGGGAAAAATATTTTCAAGCTTTATCTCCATCATAACTGGTATGATTAGAAAGAGACCTCTCAGCCATACTCCAGAGCTTATTTCTTTGTCCTCTGTGCCAAAGGCAGAGTAACCCAATGTTATACATCCTGTTCACACTCAGCTATCGCTCAGGACTGAATATACTCTTGTCTGACAAACCTGCCTGGTTTATTAAGTCACTAACTACACTAGTTAGATAATTTCAGATGCTTGCTCTTACAACCCCGATTTTGCCTACTTGGCATATCAATGTGTGTTCATTCAATTTAGAAAGAAAAACCATTTTTAAAATTCAAATTTTAAAGGACCCACGTTTTTCTTCCCTGCTAATTGCCTTCTGCGGCTTGGCAACACCTTTGTGGACAATAGGTGTTCCTGCCACTACTGTCCCATCTGGAAGGAGAGGTTTGGCTCCTGTCCCACGCTCTTTCTTCAGCTCAGGCTTCCAGGAGGATTTCCAAAGCTGGGAAGTGAGAGGATGATGCCTCTCCATACCACCCCAGGCAACATACTACACCCAAGTCCACAGCCCATGATGGGCTACCTGGGAGGGTTTCTGACACTGCTGGTGCCAAGCCACAGGTGGCAATTAACAAAGAAAAAGGGTTGCTTGTAGCTTTGCTGCTGGCAGTGTGGTTGATGGCTCTGGACAGAGCAACTTCATGAGGTGAGAGAGACAGCAATCCATGCGGAGCTGACTCAGGGCGTCACCACCAGGAACCAAAACCCAGATGACCTTGCTGAGTCCAAGGAACCGCTGCCTCTCAAGTGTATCCTACCACTGGGAAGACAAATCCAGTGAGCTGCAGGACGCATCTACCCTTCTGAGCATGTGGAAGAGCTGTGGGCAGGCACTGGAGGACTGCAGGGTCAGAATTTTCACTATAAAACCAATGGAATAGCAGCTCACTTGCTACAGCTCCAACCAGCCACCTCTCCCAGGCAGGGAGTGCCCAAGCCTATGGTATTTGGAAAGGACAGTCATGTCTCAAGAAGAGAAGACATGGATGAGTGTCAGGGAGACAGACCAATGTGGGGCCAGCTGATCTTTCTGCCAAGACTCCTGCAGGAGCAGAAAAGCCTCCCTGAGCTAATGCTAGAGCTGCTGGCAGCAGGGCTCAGCAGCAGAGGGGCTAGAACAAGCACTGGAGTCTGTGCCTTCCTCTAATTTGCTCATCTCTTCCAGCAAGCAGCGTGGTGGAGCAGGGGAGCTTGACTGGTGAAGTGTCCCAGGGACTGGTGAAGTGTCTCAGGGACTGAGGGTGCCCTGTAATGTCTGGAGCGGACACAGCTCGAGCTGCCAGTCTTGGAGACCCTTCCCCAGCTCTCCCTGCTCTGCTGTGGTGGAGCAGGTGCCCATGCCAAGGCTGTTGCTGGAGGAAAGTGCACCCTGAACCTGATGAAACTGCAAGGCGTTGGTTGCTGTGGGTGCCGCTGCCCTCCCGGCCACACGGGCACGGGCTCTGCCCTGCGTGGATGTTATCTGGGCAGAGTGCTGCCTTGGCATAAAAACAACAACAACAGCCCCCAAGAGTTTTCAACCAGCTCAGTGTAGCACACCTCCGATTTCTTGGCAATCGTGGAGAGAGAAGCATGTGACAAATGCCCCTCTCCCCCAAACACAAATACTCAGTTTGGCCCAGCTGGGCAGAAAGCACCAGAACCTGCAACAACAGGACTACAGGGAAAGCACCACGACTGCCAGCACGCCTGAAAACAGATGTGGCCAGCCTGCTGCATCCGAGAGGGACCCTCCCAAGAAAACTCCCTCCCTTCTTCCCTGGATCCCTACAATCCATACAACAGGTACTGCTGGAAGGCTGGAACAAGGGGAGAGCAGACGCAGCCCACGTTTGGGTGTTGTAGCTGTGGGTACACAGAGCTGCTCCCCCACCAGTCCCATCAGCCTGTTTGTGTCATCAGCCTTTGCCACCACCTGAGCCTACAGAGAACAGACCTGCAGCAAACAGTTATTCCAGTGGTGTGAGCCTTGTCTGGCCCATCCTAGTGCCAGCCACTGCTACAACTGATTCCACCTCACCAGTGAAAGCTCTGGAGACAGCAAGGCCAGTGGAGACAAAGGTGAGCTGGGTTTACCTTTGAAGGGATTTAGATCTGGAGCACTCAACACAGACAAACTGCTGAGCCAGCCATTTACTCAGGTGTATAAACAGCACGGGTGGCAAACGCCGGCCTCGCAAGAATTCTCCTCCAAAGCTTAAGAATAAATTCAACATGTTTTTAAATAATTACAGATGAATCACCTGAAAAAACTTCCTATATTTTATCTGCACTGGCTGACACTGATCGTGCAGCTGTTTTGTTTATACTGTAATTACACGTTCCCACCTACTTGCACTCTCAGTGTGCAGCTGAGTACCTCGGGTAGCAGAAAACCTACAGGCTGACATTTCCTTCTGGCCTCTGGAAGTGACAGAACAGTTAGCACAAAACTTAATTTATTTGAGGTGGGGAAGGGGGGGAAAGAGAGGCCACAAGTTAATTTCCCTTAGAAGGCCTACGGTCCCCACCCAGAAACCTGTACACAAAAGAATACTGCCTTTAAACTGGTAGGTTAGGTCTGAGACCAGAGTGAAGGTTTGTCAACCATGACAAGCTCCAGCTTGTTTAACAGTCGACCGGAGGGTTGAAAAGTCTAATAAAACCAAAGGGCCTTCCATAACAAAGCTGCTGCCGCTTAAGGAGAACATTCACACCCATCCAGCAGGGCTTTTTTCAAACGTGCAGAGGTACCTGGAGCCTCCAGAGTGAGCAAAGACACATCAAAACCCAGGAGCTAGAAACTGAAGCTGGAAAAAACTGGAGTGAGCAGTAAGAAACACACTGGGAACAGCGAGTCACTAACCACGGGAAGAGATAACAAAAATGCTGCATGACCTCCCTCCCATCACTTGGATGCCTTTCTAAAATAGACACTTCAGCCTGACCACAAGTTATTGTGCAAGAATCACTGGGTGAAGCTGTGTGACCTGTTATCTCCAGGATTACCAAAGGAAAGTTCTTCCCATGCCCATTTGGAAAGTTTCCTCTCCTCAGGAGGAAGGCTTACGGATCAGTCTCGGCAGGCTGTGCCAGCCCTGTCTAGGAAGGCCCAAAGCCACTGCTCGGGGACAGGAGGATGCTCTGGCTCCTCAAGCCTTCCAGCTGGGCTGATTTCCCCAGCGCTCCAATGCCCCTGGGTCACAAACCTCACCGGATACATCCGGAGGGGGAAACCGCGCAGTTTTACAGCGTGACAAATCCTACACTGCACTGACACAGCCACACAGCCTTTGCTGCCCATTCCCATCTTGTCCTGCCAGCACTGGCCTGTCTTGAGGAAAAGAGGCTGGAGGAGCCTTTTCAAAACAGCTTTTCCCAAGAGAGGTAAGCCAAGTTCCCCTGAATGTGCAGATGTTCAGAGACACTAAATATCAATATTCCCACAACAAAGGCAGCCTCTGCCGTTTCTTTTCCTGGTAGAGCCATGGGCCAAGCAACAAAGGACTTGTGGTCTTCATTCAGCACTGGATCAGCAGAAGACACATGCTGCACACACCTGAAGTTGCCAGCCTACCCAACAGCTTCCTTCTGTGGCTTTGCTCAAGAAGGAACATTTTTCATTCCCTAAGATATAAATGTTATGACAGTCACATGGACTGAATTAAAAGTACAAAGACCAGACTTCTTAGCCAAAGACCTCAAATTTTATTAAACAAATAAAAACTACATGCCCTTGGAAATCCAATCTGGGTCAGGCCATAAGGAGAGCAAGAAGGTTCCACGGTCATGTTTTACAACCTTTTGAAGCAGGAATGACTCTGATGCCTGAAGAAGGCACTTCGTGCAGCCATCTGTACAGAGCCTCCTTTTCTCCAGCACACTGCAAACGTTACAGTGCAAGAACTTGCTGTCTCTGCCCAGGCACTCGTATTTATACACAATAAAGGCCTTGTGCAGGAGATCAAGGCTGTATTTCATTGATTTGACACGATGGTTAACCTGTGAACTTTGCCCCTGCTAATAGAATAATTTCTATTTGTTGATTCCTCTTTTGGGATCCTCGAGGGTAACACTCGCTTCATCCCAGCTCTCATTTGCATGTCTGGTGCCAAATGGTTTTACAGCTCTTACTTCCACAGAACAGGGTCAGGACAAAGGCAATCAAATGCAGTAGCTACGGCTGCACACGAGGGCCCACACCTCACCTGTAAATTCCAGAAGCTCTCCAGCAACTTGGCTCCAATTCATACTTTGCTTGTGAAAGCTTGGAGAGGTCACAGAATCACAGAATGGTCTGGGGTTGAAAGGACCTTAAAGCTCATGCTGTCCCACCCCCTGCCATGGGCAGGGACACCTCCCACTAGCCCAGGTTGCTCCAAGCCCCATCCAGCCTGGCCTTGGGCACTTCAGGGACGAGGCAGCCACAGCTTCTCTGATCCTTGGCTACTAAACAATCAGATAAATCTTGCCCAGTCCAAGAGGCTGATTGCCAGCCAAGAAAAAGACCAGATTTAGGACTGAAAAGGGCAGACCTGTTAAAAACTAAAGGTATGGTTTTCCAGCAGAGCTAACCCACCTCAAACACGGAGTGTTTGAAAAAAGGCAATCCCACCTCCCCAAGCCTACTGCTCTCCTTCCAGCCCAAGTATTTCTCTGAACACACAATGGATATAAAGGTCAGAAAACTAAACTTCCAGAAAAAAAAGAAAATTAAGATGAAGAGAGGAGGAGGACTGACTCTAGTCTACAACAGGACAAGGAATACATGGGAGTTGGAGGGCTGACAGTAAGTTCTGGTCATTAGCTCTGCAGATCCAAGGACTAACATGAGGCCCTGCTGGTAACCAGTAAGTCTCACTGGGGTATTTCAAAGAGGGTTTTCCCTCTGGCTATAGCTTTCCCTCCCTCCACTGCTTTTCATCAGAATGGATGAAAGGTCTTCATCTATTAGCTATTTAGATCAGATGAAGCCCTTCAAAAAGCTGATACTTTAAGGACAGGCTCTATCTTGGGAGCCAGGGGACCAAAAAATTCCAGGTCTTACCACAAAAGTGTACTCTGGAGTCTTCAAAGGTAAAATCCAATTTCCACGTGGGTTTTATAGAATTCAGATAATCTGACTTAAAACTGCAACGGTTCTGCTTAAATTCATCACTGCCTTACAACAGTGAGGGACCCAGACCAGGCTACGAGCCACGATGGTTTTGCTTTTACACGCAAGCATGACCTGCTACAATTTAATTTCTGAGCGTGACTTCAGGCAAAGCAGCTTCCTCTGGCACACAGGAGGGGAATCAGGAGTGTCCAGAAGAGTTAGACCTTTCCTGAAGCTCCCTGAGCTGGGCATTCAGGGCTGCATCAGGGAAGGAAGGGGCAGCTTTGCCCCTCATAGAGACAGCACCGCAGCCCCCAGAGTCGCTCACACCTGAGCCATGTGTGTACTGCAAAGGGGGAAAAAATGAGCCTTTTAACAAATAAAACACCTCAAACCCAATGACTGCTGTGGGAATTTGCATTTCCAAGAGTGTCATCTTGTAGAGTCCAAAGCTGCACTTCCAAGTGAAGCAGGCATTAATTAGCTAATTTCTGGCGCTAGGATGGATGGTGTCAGACGTATTTTGTATCTGATAAACTCAAAAGTGTAGCTCTCATCTGGTATTGTTCCACTTCCAAGTCACATGCACTAACCCAGCAGCAGAGCTCCGACGTCCCAGTGCCATGGAGAGGTGGATGAGGTGGCACCAGGGACCCCCAGCCTCGCCCACGCCGGGATGGCACATCACAAGCTGCTCCACCCTGCCCAGCAAGGCCCGGCTGAGCAAAACCCTGCTCTCCACCAAGTGTCAAATCTCTTCAGAGAGATGCTCAGAATTATATTCACCAGCAATTTGACTTTTTAATCATTTCAATTACTGTGACTAAAACCCTTCAATCGGAACAAAACCGGGGAAAAATAACCCCTCTCCTTCTGAAGCAGCCTGCCTGGCTTAACAGACCATACCAAATCGTGAAGGTTTTTGCTTTTGTGGTCTTCACATATTTCATTTAATGCAGATAATTAACCTCAGTTTCTAATTTCAAATCCTCCACATAAGGAAGTGAAGTGACTGAATACATTCACTGACAGATGGAAAATTAAAATATTACTACAGCTTCTGCATGGCTCAAAAGACAGGGCCTTGCAAAAGATCTTTCTTCTTTTATTTGACTGATTAACTGTAATTTGCTTAATGGATTTAAGGATGAGCCTAATAATCCAATGATATATCCAGGAACTGATTTAGGATATCAGCACCTCTGTTCTGATTTTTTTTAAAACATAGCAATTTCTGCACTACACACAGTCACTTCTGAAACCAGGTTTTTTCACCAATTCTAATAAAATCGGGCCCATGATTTATTTCAAATGGGTGGTGACTGCATGACTGGCCTTGCACCACACAGCCACAGTGCTGGAATTGCTTGGAGCACCCTGTGAAGTCCCAAATCCAGGGATGACCCACGACCAGGTGTTCTGGCAGCCACTGCCCCAGCCCAGCGGGCAGCAAGGACTTCCTGCATGGCCTGGGGAGGTGGGGAAGTCACCAGCTCTACCCTGATATGGGGCCAGCGTGTGTTTTCCTGGCACCCTCACACCCTTCTCAGCTCCTTTTCCACCAAGAAAGTCTGGCATAACAGGATTTCACAGTCTGTCTCAATAGTTAATAAATCCAGGATCTAACAGACTATTAAAGGAAAACATCCAAGAGGCAGTCATTTTTAAAACGTCCAATGGCAACTAATTATTCAAGGGATTAGTCCATTATAGTAACAACAAAGAAACTCTTAAAACATAAAGCCAAGTTGAACGGCAGATCAAAACCAAGGTGTTCCCACCCCGTGGCCCACCTCCTGGGTGCACTTCTCAGTGGCCTCGAGATCCCTTCAGCTCCCACTCAGCCTTTTTAGCACCCAATTCTTTCTAAAACTGGGCAGAACCCAAACCAGTCTGACTCCAAATGCAGTATTTCATGATCTGTGCCATCATTGTAAGTGCACAACAAAACAGGAGCATCGCCAGTTGGGCTGTGGCCCTGTCCAACCCACCAAGCCCTCCAAGGACAAAGATTCCCTCCCCATGGCATCATGCTCCCAAGACTTTTTTCCACCAAGTCCCACCTGAACACCCCCAGCATGAAAAGGAACAGGACATAACTCCCCCTTCTGTGTTTTAAGAGGAAATAGTCTCTAACCCAAATAAAAAACACAACAAGGTTTTGTTTGCTGGAGGAGGGGAGAAAACTCTATTCATTTATCAAATGAGAGTGCTAAAAGCTTAACTACCTGTCTTTAAAGAGAAGCCAAAGCACTGATCCATAACCAACCAACAAACACACCACTTCTTCATCATGATTTGTGTGGAGGGAAAACTATGGGCACAAAAGGTATTCTTCTTTAAATAAAATCCATTTTAAAACTTGGCAGCCGCCAGCATAAATACTTTACACTGTTAATGTAATGTAAGCATTTCCACACAGAAGTTTCATCAGCTTAACAATATATTTTAAAAAGCTGGCTTAACTTCTGTGCAAAACCACCATCAGTCTCTGTCCTGTGTATCTTACAGTGCTCCAGCCACTAAATTACCACTTAGAGCTGTTAGCATCAGACCCTGCTCCCTGCTGGACTCACTAATGTCTCTCAAGAACAATGCAGAACCCAAACTATTCTTCTGCAACTTATTTTCTTTAAAATTGGAAATAGCCACCGCTCTGCATGGATTCCAAATGGGGTTCTACTGATTACAAACGATACTCTGGGCCCAGCAATCTTAATTCAAGATAAGCATCCAAAACTTTTCTTCCTGCCTTTACATATGGGTTTAACATCCTGTAGCTGCTTTTTTCCTGCAGACTAGCTCTCATGAGGCTCCAAGAGACTAACTCCAAGATGCACATGCTGCCTCTCCAGTTCAAAGAAGAATCAGCAAGAGGGCAACACATCTTTAAACTTTCTGAACATGACTGCTCCTGCACCAGTGTTAGTGATTTTGCATCCCCAGTTTTCCAGCCGGTCGGTACAATTAACACCAATTCCTTCACCACACGGTCTTGAGTCAGAGGTGTGCAATTTAATTATGAACGAAGCAGCCAACCTCAAAATTAGGGCTGCCAGCTAAACTTCAGCCAGCTCCTTCCTGATGCAGGCCCAGTTTCTGACCGCTGGACCGTTGGTGCCACCTGAGCCACGGGGAGATCCCGCGCCTTCCCTGAGCCAGCCCACACCGTTCCTCTCTGCCTTACCTGGTCACTGCATCCTCCCAGGCCACAGGCTCTCACGTCCCTCTAAAGCCCTCTCAGCTTTCCTCCACTTGCCTCCTCTGCACTCCCTGCTTTGAAGAAGTGCTGGCGGTGTGTCTGGGAGAGGGTGCCATTGTGTGGGCACAGGCACAGGGACTCTCCTGGTGATGTCCACCAGCCTGGTGGAGAACCACATCACCCACCCTTTCCATTTCAACCACCAACACTTGTGAAATGCTGTGAGCTTAGTCAGTTCAGCATTGTGGAAGTTAAAGCTTGGAGCCAGCTTCCTTTAAGGAAAACAGCCCCCTGTGTATATCAGAGATCCCGCTGAGAGATTTCTCCATCCATGCCCAGCAGCTCCACCAGCACGCTCCTCAAAACCCAACAACTGGAGGCTTCACCCACCACCATGTGCCCTCTCATCACCATCATCCAGGTTTCCTTTTCAGTGCATTGTGTGCTGCATGAAATGGGTCAAACCCCAAAACAACTGGCAGAACTGACCCAAATCTCCCAGTTTGTTTCCAGGAAAGATGAAGGCAGAGCTGCTGGCAGGTAACACCATCTGCTCTTCTCACCTCCCACCACGGGAAGGAAGCAAAGGCAACGGCTTTGGGAGTGGGAGGGCAGCCCCTTCCCACGCAGAGCTAGAGAGACAGCAGAAGGAACCCACCCCAACCACAGCCAGCACCAAACACCAAATTCCCAACTTTCCAGGACACGTGTGTTCCCCCGGGGCACTCCAAGCCCAGGCTGCGGGGCAGTTCTCGGGCCAGGTCTCCTTCCTGCCCCGCGGATCCGGGAACGCCGTCCCGGCGTGTCGGAAGAAGGTTAATGAACGATTTAGCCGCCCTCACAACCACGTTAGTGTCACTTTCGGAAGCCGCGAGTTAATGCCCGAGATCTTCGGGGGTTGCCCTCTTTGAAGTTCACTGATCCATAACCAATGTCCAATTAATTTGCAGGAGCCGAACCATAATGACTATTGGCCTTTTCCGACGCACACAAAAACACAGCGGGTAACGGCGATGCTTTGGGCTTCGGGATATTCTCAAATGTGCCTCCACGTTTGCACACCTTCAAAACATCCAACACGAGGAACGGGCTGTCTCCTGCCCTTTGAGGAATTTTTTTGTGCTTGCTCTCCCGAGAGCAGAGCCACCGCATCGAGATTTATGAACTTTCTGCTGCAAAAAAAACTGGAGCTGGTTCAAGATGCTCATTTGCTAACAGAGGAATACTTCTACTGCATTCGCTTATATTCCTCTTTATTTAGGGTTTCCATGGAAGCCAAGGAATAGAAGTTCAATCTCGGGAAGATTAAACAGGCCCTGAGATATAATGCAAAACAGCTTATTTCAACATTTTCCAAAGAACAAAACTGAGAAATTCTTCCACACATACGCCAAAAAAATGGAGGTTTGTGGAAATTTTCAAAAGAAATTGGGACCCAGCTTTTCAAATGCTGCACGCAGCCATCACTGCCTGCTGCAAGCAGCTCCACCAGCATCCAGCACAGTTCCTCAGGTGAAAAAGTACATGAACAAGAAGTCTGCAGGATAAAGAAGCTGCAGCTTCAAAACCAGCTTATTCAGGGCAGCTATCACTATACAACATCCGGGAAGAAGGTTAATTCAACCACAAGATCTTGCACAAAGGGGAACAATCACCTCATAAATTAGGATCTCAGCAGCTTTTAGAAGAAAAAAATTCAGATTACTCAGTTCAGCAGCATCTTCCATGGTGATGCTCTGGATGATACTGGAGCTGACAGATCAACATTTAAAAAACAAAGTAAATCCCTTATCTTCAGCTATCCCAAACCAAGGAGTGACTCCTGCTCTGGTGAGAATGGTAAACATTTCCATGCCTTTCTACCCCACAGGTCAGCAGAGTGTCAGTAGCCACAATGACAGCCTGTTGGGCACTACAAATTAATAGCCACACATTCTCTCTGATCTCCATCCCCCAGGTAAAGATTTACTTCATTTTGTTCCAATCTGAAAATGCCCAGGACCAATGAACTCTACTCCAAAAAGCATCTATTTCACAGCACATTTCTTAAACCATTTTACAATCTGGCAGAGGTATATTCAGATAATAGGTAAAGTGCACTTTTCTCCTGAAGTTGGAGCTAAAATCCTGTCCCATGCAGGATTTGCTACCTGATGTAACAGGGTAACTAAACACAGCTGACCCTCAAGTAAGTTACTTTCAATCTCAACACCATTATTGCCTAAATAAAAAGATACTTAAGTCGTAGTCTTTTCTAATGCTTCGTTTCTGGTGAGCACCCAATCCCTCAGTGAAAATGCACTTCACAACACATCCAAGTTTTTATGAACTCCATGGGAAAATCCCAAGAGACCGGGATACGTTTTTTCTGACTCCTGATTAAAACAGCAGGAGTCCACACAAATTCCTTGGGGGTTTTTTTTTCCCCCCCTCAAAGAGTTTCACATGCAACATCCCCTCCTCAAAATCTGTAAGAAAACAAGACTCAAACGGAGAACATTTTGGGAGCTGAAAGGCGCCGAGACCTTGCGCAGGGCGGGATGCGCTTCCAGCTGCCAGCCTAGAGGGACGGCTGAGGAGATTAAACACAGAAATGCTTTTCATAAGGCAGGAGGCTTTGAAGAGGACAGTTCAGCTACTTCATTTTGTAATCTTCACAAAGCGTCGGATTTTAGCCTAAGCAGGTCTTAAAACAAGGAGATTTTATTTAAAAAAGGGGAAGGAAAAAAAAAAAAGAAGGAATGTGTTCTGGCCGGGTTCTGTTGATTCAGCAAGGGTTAGACACACACACGCTTATTGATCCCAGAGAGCTCCCTGCTAAGTTAATTGTCTGGAATTTTAACTGAGCTCTCAGCAAGTTTCAAAATCCATGTTGGCTGGAAGTGGGTGGGGGACCCAGAAAAAAAAAAACAGGCTGCAAAACTGTGCAAGTCCTCCAGTTAAAAAGAAAACAGCAATTACTTTCATGAAGGGAAAAGCTGCAGCAGGGAATGGTTTTAACTGGATTTGGGGATTCTGAGTCTGACACCGCTGTAATTCAGTGCCGGGAATCTCATTTGCAAAGCAGGACCATTACCAGGGAGCAGTGTGAGTGCTGCCTCATTACCAAGGGGAGGGGATCTCCTGCAAGCTCCTGACAACAATTTCTACACAGAGAACTGTTACCACCAGCTGTACCTGCCCACATTACAGGACCTCAGCACTGACCTTCTGCTGGTGCAGGCTAAGGTCAGCCTGACTCTGCAGGTAGCTCAGCTGCACGGGTGTGCCTGAGGGCTGCCCATGGCTCTGCTCTGCCCACCAAGCCCTACCTGCCTCCAGACCACATCCAGCAGCAGTTTCTCCAGGGGACAAAAGCGCTGCAGGGATGATTTGGCGCAACCAGACGGGAACAGCCTTTAAACACCTTCAAAACAACCCGCGACTCCTTTCAAACAAAGCCTTGCGCTCCACCAAGCCACCCTGCAAAGCCATCTCGTACCGGTGCGGGCGCTCCCCACCACCTGTGGTCCTCCAAAGCTTCCCATCACCCCCACGGTGGCTCCCCAGCCCACTGAGGGGCCGCTGCCCCGGCGCTCACCCACCTGAACTCCCTGCCCTCGCTGTAGCGCCGAGCCGAGGCCGCGCGTTGCGTGGCCGTCTCCAGGAGCAGCTTCTGCGTGAGCCTGCTGGAAGGCGCCGAGTCCCTGCTGGCCTCGGGCTCGGCCTCTTGGTCACACTTCCACTCCTCGTCCTCGTTCAGAGTCGGCAGATAACCAGGTAGCCCTTTACCTGTCCCAGACCCTGAGCTCGGATCGCTATAAATTTTTGGACTTTCCCCACCTGTCCTTGTGTACTCCAAATAAATATCCGACTTAAGGAACAAAGGGTAGGTATTGTCTTCTATCATGCACTGAATCTCCGTTTGGGCCTGGTCAAACATGTCGGGGTCAATCTGCAGTTTCATGACACAGTCTTTGATGAAGCTTTTTGTGGCTGGTTTGATCTGCCGGGACACAATGCCATTGTTGTCGAGGATGTATTTTTTGTAAATGGCTTTTGCCAGCTTGAGTCTTTTTTCCTCGTTAGACACACACGGCTCCAGCTTCCTGAAGCCGCTGCAGGCAAACCAGAAGTCCAGCAGATCCGCACAGTCCTCCTGTTTCAGAAAAGTCCTGAAGAGGTTGATGCCATCTTGATCATCCAGCAAGGAGTGCAGCGACTCGGCCCACTTTAGGTAGGGTGGTGTTGGCGAAGCACTCCCCTCGGGCTCGTACCCCAAATCCAAATCGGAGCGCCTCGGTGTTGCCGTGGACGTCTCGTTTCTAACCACATCGCTTTTACCGGAGTAGAAACCATGGCTAACTGGCCTGGGATCCGTGGACACGAGTTCCCCTTCCTCACCAGGAACTGGTGGTCTTGGAGCATCTTCAGTGAAGCTTCCTCCGAGGTCCAAGGGGAAGCCTTTCCCCTGGATATTCATTTTTCTGGTCCTTGCTTCTGCGGGAACAGTGGCAGACGAGCTCAAATCTCAAATCACCAATATGTGCAGCTCCAAAGTAAACAGGTTTGTTTGGCTGAAACAGACGAGAAAAAAATAAGCGAGTATCACTGGAAATAAACACTCTAAAGGTAACAAACCACTGGTTCTGCTCTGCACCATTACTGCACTAACACCTCTTTTTCACCAGAATCAATGGCAAAGCTCTTGGTGACTTCTGAGAGTGCAGAACTGGGCTCAAACCAGCCCCAGGCTAAAAATGACAGTCACAGAACATCCAAAACTTTACATCCAGAATTCAGCATCAATGACAGAGCTGATGCTCCTCTAAAACAGAATCCAATTTCCCAACACCGGTGGTTTTACATGACCCTGGGATGTGGCAGTCCCCACATCCAAGAGATCCACACTCAGGCACCACAGGACACATGTCATTTTCTGCACTGCCACCAACTCTCACACAGAGGACATGCACCAGGTCACACTACAGCAACACCTTTCTATCTGGCCATCGATTTAGGAAATTCTCATACCCAAACAGGAATTTAAGGCTCGTGAAAATTATTTGGAAAGGGTATCCGGCTAGCCCTGAGAGCGGGGCTGCACCTTAATCAAACACAGGTGGCTTTCGTCCGCTCAAGTGACATACCAGCGCCACATTCCTGGCAAATCTCTGCGTTTCAGAAACACGCCGCGTCGCCTCCCCTCGCTCTAGGGGAATCCAGATGCATCGCTGACCCTAATATTTTGGGCATCTGGACTGCATTCTTGCTTCAGATGGGCATGTTAGCACAGGAGCTCACTTCTGCCACTGCTTTTTGTAGGCAAGCCATAGGGAAAAGGTTCATTTGGCGCTAACAAAATTGCACGCTACGAGCCTGGGAAAATTTCGGGTCATCAAAGCAAGATGAGAAAACCACGCTGAGAAGGAAACCTGATCAAGTATGACGTTTTTAAAGAAGAGCAAGGAGTCAATATGGAGGATGGGAGGTGTGGGGAAGGAAGGGAAGGCAGGGAAGGGCAGTCCCTGCGCTGCTACTTCTGCTGCTCGACAAGGTAACTTCATCATTTAAAGCCAGCAGCAAAAGCCTTGTTTTACAGAACAGCCGAAGCCCCAAGTACTGCAGAGCACCAGCCGCCTGGCAAATTACTCCTCGCGCTGGATTAACTCGATTGCATGTGAAAAACACACCAGGAAAGACACATTTTAGCTCGCCCTCCCTCTCGAAGCTCACCCCAACCTCACGGAACATGTCTTTGGGATGCTACACCGTTTTCCCCCCCATTTTCTCACCGCGGCAGAACCGAGACCCGCGGCGGGTGCCGTGCCGGTGTTCCAGCCCAGCTGTCCGTGCGGGGCAGGGCGAGCCCCCAGCGCCGGCCCGAGCCCCGGCCCGAGCCCCCTC
>VXBX01007701.1:3209943-3232167 GCA_013400415.1 Scytalopus superciliaris | reverse complement strand
CGGAGCGGGGCGGAGCGGGCCCGGCTCGGCCCGGCACGGGGAGGCGGCGCCGGGACACGCGGGGATGGCCGGGGGCGGGGGGAGGCCTCGAGCCCCGGGAGCCGCAGCACATGGCCGGGAGTCCGGGCAGAGCCCCCCAGCACATGGCCGGGGATCCGGGCAGAGTCCCCCAGCACATGGCCGGGGGTCCGGGCTGGGCTCCGGAGGGTCCCAGCACATGGCCGGGAGTCCGGGCAGAGCCCCCCAGCACATGGCCGGGAGTCCGGGCAGAGCCCCCCAGCACATGGCCGGGAGTCCGGGCAGAGCCCCCCAGCACATGGCCGGGGGTCCGGGCAGAGCCCCCCAGCACATGGCCGGGGGTCCGGGCTGGCACCTCGAGGGCTGAGCGGCTCCAGGGGTCCCGCTGGCTCTGCCGAGGGTGCCCGAACAGCTCCCCTGAGCACCCCAGGCAGGGACAGCCCCGGAGAGAGCCGTGCTTTGGAGACCCCCAGGGCCTGGCCCCGGGGCTCAGCCCAGGAAAGGCACCAACCCTCAAAGCACCAGCAGCCTGCGCTGCTCTGTCCGTGTCATCCCAGCTCTGTCCCAGCACATCCCAGCTCTGCCCGCTTTGGGCCGCACACCACGGGCCTAGGAAAGGAGCAGCGCCATGGCCAGTCCGGCAGCCCCCCTTGCCTCCCCCAGCAACTACAGCTGGGTTGGAACCCCCGAAGCGTGTCCGGCTCCTCCGAGCTGGGCAACTCTGCGGCAGGGAGAGGCGAGGGACTGTCCAAGAGGTGGCACTGCACGGACTGGAACGGGCCACGCAGTGTGGAGACTCCCCACACTGGCCATGGGGAGCGTGTCCCACCCTGGGGCGGTCGGTTTTGGGGAGCCCCGGCTCTGAGCCTGTCCCGGAGTGACAGGGGACACTGCGGGGAAAAGAAGGGGATTACCAGATGCAGAGATCAAACGAGAGTAGCGTGACAGGGAAGTGCAAAGCCTGCTCCGTCCCTGGAAAGCAGGGACAGGCTCCGAGCCAGGCAGACCCCAGGTACCACCTCAAAAGCTGAGCATGCAAACAAGCCGCAAGACAATCCTTTAAAAATCAGAAATTACTCGGAATGATTTCCAGCAGGGATGGTCTCTGCTTTCTTATGCAATTACACTATTGCACGTGCCTGCCTCCGTGCATTTAGAGAACACTTTTGGAAACGTAACATATTTTTTCAGCTTTCTGAAAGGCACAGAAACCCACCCTGGGCAGTGGCATTCCCCATCCCACCCCGGCACAGAGCCCAGCAGGACGATGTGGCTCCCTATGCTCTTTCATGTGAACGATGCTCGGAGCTGATTTACATGTAGCAGTGCAATACTGATCTCAGGCGTAATAATAGAAAAGCTGATGTGGGATTCAGCTGGTAAAGAATTAAAGGATGGGAATATAATTAATGCAATCAGCCTAGTTTCCAGAAAATAGCTCTTGTCAAACTCTGATGTCATCCTTTGAAGAGATTACAAGTTTGGCTGATAAAGGTTACGGCATAGAAATAATAGACCTGGGCTCTGTTCAGGCATGTGACTTAATCCATATACTATTCTGATTAAAAATTAGCACAATACAACATCAAGAGGGACACCTTAAAGGGGCTGGGAGCTGGCAAACCGACAGCCATCAATGGGGAATCCCTGCAGAATGGGAGTGCGCTCAGTGGGTGTCCGGGCTTGGATGGGAAGCCCAGTGCTATTCAGCATCTCCATCAATGGTCTAGAAATAGATTAAAAAGCCCTGCTGAGAAAAACGCCGGGGTGAGGGAAATGAGAGGGGCAGGAGACACGGACGAGGTCAAGGCAGCTGTAGAAAACTTCACAAGCTGAGTCCCCGGCAAATAAACCATGGTTGAATGCGAGCAGCTGTGAAAGAGCCTGTGTGCTGAGCACAGGGCCCTGCTGCTGGAAACTCGGGATCTGGCTAGGGCCGATTGGCGTGGGGGGAGTTTGGGGGCAGGAGCAGCAGGCTCCCCTGGGGGATGTCTGGCTGAGACAGGGCTGGGTGCTAAAGCAGGAGTATTCCAGCATCTGCGTTTGGAAAGCATGCTGAGAAATTAGGAGAAGGTGGAGGAGAGTTAAGAGCGAGCCCTGCTTTGCAGCGGGGTGGCTGAGGGCCTGCAGCTGCCCAGCAAGTTCAAAGAAGCCCTGGAGACACCTCCATTATAGCACTTCAGTCGCTTCATGGGTGAGAGACCATCAGGTATTAGAGAGTTTTTCATCTCCCAAGAGAAAGGCCCTGCGAGATTCATGGCCCGAAATGAGCTCACATGGGAAACCAGAGCCAGATTTCTCCATGGCAAGGAGAAGAAGGAAGGTGTGGGTGATGAGTTTGGGTGCACCAGGGTGCAGGTGGCTGAAGGGCTGGCCTTGACATGCCTCATCTCAGGCAGCCATCCTTCCCTGCAACCTCTCCTGATTGGGATTGGGATTGGCTTGGATTGGGCTGGACCAGGGGAGGTGAGAGAAGTGCCTGGGGCATCTCTTGCACCCCCCAGCTCGGGAGGCACAGCCCAGGGTGAGCAGCCAGCACTCATCCCACCCACAGGCACACTGGGAGGCAGCAGAGGGGTTCCAGACCAGCCAGCAGCTCCCTTCCAGCAGCACAGGATGGCTCTGTGCACATTCCCAGAGAAAGCAGAGCCACTGCTGCCCTGCTCCAGCAACAGCAGCCAGGCAGCAGCCCCTTTGGAGGCTGGAAAAGATGTATTCCTGCAGGATGATGCCACACCTTCCTGGTGCCTCACCATTTTCTGCTCCCCTAGCAGGGCTGCTTGTGGCTGAGAGAGCCACAGGCTGGCTCCCTCTGGAGCCCTTTCCCTGTCTTTTACACATCAGTTTCCCCATTCCAAGAAGTCTGGCAGAGCACAGGGACCAGCATCAGTTACTTCCAGATTTACCTCAGGACATCAAACAGGTTAGAAACTAAACTGAGCATCCCTGGCTGTGTGGGAGAGGAATCAGCCTGCGTGATCTTTCTACAAAGGGTAGAGCCCAATAAACCAAACCTGGCCATTTCTCTCTTCATCAGCTGATCCTGTGGCCCTGCCTTAAGCCTTCCTAGAAGTGCCACAGCCGAGATGGCAGCTGTGTTTTAGTGCCAATGCCAGTGTCACCCTGCAGCTGAGGCTGGAGCTGTGTGACCCTGGGATGCTGTACCCTTCCCTTCTGCCTGGAAGAGCCAGTAAATTCTGGACATAGAAGGACTGGGCTGCATCCAGGCAGTGCTGGTGCAGGGCAATTCCAGAGCCTCCCTGCAAAGGGGTATTTTCTGTAGCACCATTAACTCCCTGCCAGGCTGGCTTGGGAGTCACAAGCCTTTCAGGACTCCTGTCTCAGAGGCCGTTGAGTGCTTGGATGAGCTTCAGCCCTGACAACAGTAATTCCAAATGAATTCTCCTCTTTCTAGTGACTCATGGCCTCCCCAAAGCAAGGTGGGCCTGACCCAGTGCTGAGGTGTGACCACTGATGGGCTGTCAGCATCCATCATGCCCTTCCAACAGCAGGGATGTGTGAGCCGGTGTCCCTCCGGCACGGGTGGATTTGGGATGGAGTGCACTAGATGGTGCTGTTCAACCTTTGGCTGCCATTTAAGAGGCTCCTGCAAGGCGTTATTGGTGCCAAAATTCAGTGGTTTTTTATTCAAAAACCATTTTGGAGCTGGAGGAGAAATAGAAATACGCTGAAGCATGAGATCCTACACGGATTGCACACAGAGGCATGTCACCTCAGAGGGACACGTGTCACCTCCCACCTTGGGCTGGGAGCATCCTCAGTTCTGAGGCAGGAGCTGGGGTTTGACTATGTGAGCAGTGATGGCCAAAGGGGCTGCCAAGAAAAAAATGTCCCAGGCTGGAAGAAGAGGCTGACAGCTCTCCCGTGCCCTGCTGGCAAGATGATGCTTGCAGAACAGGAGGAGGAAAATGTGTTGGTGGCCATGATAAAAGTGTTGGTGTTGTGGTGCCAGGAACCAAGGGCATTCTGAAGGGCTCAGCTGGGATGAGGCACCCACAGCTCAATGGCACTGCTGCCAAGAGGACGAGCAGAGCCCAGTTTGTTACACGGGCTTCTCTTCCCACTCCTTCTGTCCCAGCCACCCCAGATAAAGCCTGGGTTCCCATCCCAGCCCTGGGCTCTGGCAGCTCCCAGTGTGATCAGAGGGACCCTTTGCCTAGGTCTGGCTGGGGTTTGGACCTGAGCAAACCAGCCACGACATCAGCTCCTGTTGTCACTTCCTGGGTTGTGGCACAGGAGAGGAGAGACATGGGTGCCAGGACCTTGTGTCCCCCAGCCCTCCCCAATTGGCCGCTGTGCTGCTTTTGGGGAAGGGTTGCCATGTCAGACCCCTGCAAGATCTGAGACCCTGCTGCATCCAGGACCCCACAACTCCCCTGGTTTTGATCAGCCTCCTCTGCCAAAAGCCATGACATGCTCAGCCAGCACTGCCAATTCACGATGCTCCTCATGCCCAGCCAGTGAAGGCAAACCCCCCTCAGTGACACCCTTCTTGCACCCACCTTTGGGGTCTGCCCTGGGTCTGTGCCCCACATGCCTGTCTCTCCATGCTCCAGACCACCAGGCTCGCTGCTCCTCTCCAGGGACCAGGGGTGGGATGCTCTCCATGCACGTCCCGACAGCGCCGCTCTGCAGAGAGAAGAGAAGTCAGCTCGTCCCTACTGGGGCCTCCCTGCCCGGGAGATCTTTGCAGGAGAGCTGGGCCAAGCAGGGACAGTCCCCCATTCATGGGAGGGGATCCTGCTCCCATAGTCCTGAAGGACACACTTCATATCTTGGCCCTCCATAAGATGAAGATGGCTGGAGTGGGCTCTGCTCTGAGCATGGGGCCTCTGGAGAGGTTATGCCGACTGGAATAATCCCGTGAGGAAGCAGCAGTGTGGGAACCAGGGGGACATCCCTGTGCCTGGTTCCCAAACACCACTGCAGAGCCAGGGCCCACCCACCTGCCCAGGCCAGTCCTTGCTCGCCCTGTGCTCTGGTGTCCCCATGGCAGGACAGGGTGAGGTGGGTGCACAGTGGACAGCATCTCTGGGTTGGAGCACAGGGTCCAACTAGTGCCTCACATCATTGGCAGCTGCATGAAAGCAACTGGTCCCTGGGACAGGGTTATCCCAGAGCAGCCCATGATAATTCAACCTGCTTGGTTCTGCCAGGAGAGACGGATCTCCTTTATCCAGCCATTGGTGACCATGACCTGGGCTACTGGAAAGTGGGAGAAGGCTGGTGCAGTGTGGAAATATCAGCTGGTTTGCTTTCACAGATCTGTTTTGCACCTCTGGGCTGTATCTCCTGGCTCAGATGTGGTCACCAGCCTGGCTGGTGAGAGCCAGCTCCATGCTCAGTGGTGCCCTGCAGACTTCCAGCCTCATCATTTGGGTATGACCTCTACCAGCTTGGAGAGCAAGCCCTGGTCCCCACGCTCCTGGCTTGCCCCTCCTGGAAGATCAGCTATCCCAGGGAACTGGCAAAAAGTAAGGTCTGTTGATCATATTTTGGCCAATTTTCAACCTCTGGTGACCAGGCAGTGGCCAGGTGTACACTTGCTGCTGGTTTCTCCATTCTCACGTGGGATGAGTCTTGCTGACGGTGCCCCTGCTTTGATGAGGCTCTTCCCAGACCTGAGGAAGGCGGTCAGCGAGCTCTCTATCGCTCAGTTTTGGTTTATTGTGAGTCCACCTAGTGGCCCGCGGGTTTATGGTCAGCTTTGCTGCATGCAGGGAGGCCTGTGAGGACATCTCAGAAACACTGGTGCACTAGGGCAAGCTGTAGAAATCATTTCCCTGGCACACATGCCTGGCAGGTACAGTTTAGGTCTCAGCTCACCATTGTCCTTCACCAGGAGAGCTCCCAGCCCACGAAGTGACAACAGCAGCTGAGGCTGTGGCTGTTTTGCTCAGGTCCAAACTCCAGCCAGACCTGGGCAAAAGGTCCCTCTGATCACACTGGGAGCTGCTGAGAGAAGCCCCATGGCATTTTCACCCCTTATTTCTCCTGCAGAATGATTTTCTGTCTCGAGCTCCTCAGACAGGGCAATAGGTGCCACAGCTGCTCCTCTGAGTGATGCTGTGCCCTGAGGAAGCCTTGGCTCTGTGTGCCCAGGCAGCCCAGCAGGGAGAAGCTAATTGCTGGTGGCAGCTAATTGCCAGTACCAGGCTCTTGGTGGCTGCCTGTGTCAGGCATGAGATCATCCTCTACCAACCAGAGCCCTCACTGGGCCCTTTTGTGGCACAACACGCTGCACCACAGGACCAGGTCTACTCTGGGTCAGGGGGACCACCCAGCCCTGGCTGGAGGACCCCTACTCCTGGCAGGGCACTTCTGAGAGCCCCTCTGCTCTTTCAGCTGTCTGGTAAGGCGGCCACAGACTCTCCCTACCCCTGCTGGGACTCCAGCTTCCAGCACCCCTTTCCCAACCTCCCACTTCCCAGCAGCTCCTCCAAAGCCCCAGCCACAGGTTGGGTTGCCCTCCTTTGCCATCTCCTCTGTGAGGTGGACAGAGCAACCAAGCTGTGCCCACCCCCCCAGGGATGGCCACCCCTCCCAGCTGAGCTGGGATGGGACCCGTGCTGCTGCATCACCAGCGCTCAGGACAGGCACCCAGGGTTAAGCACAGGCGGGTCCTGGAGCCCCTCCACCTACAGTGACCTGCCTGAGGGTGCACCACCTCTGGGAAAGGAGGTATCTCTGCAGGGTTCCTCTTCCATGGAGAGAGTGAGTGGAACAGTGCCAGGAAAGGCTCAGCACCGATGGACACAGTTGAGGTCCTGACCAGGTAAGCCAGGGTGCTGGGCCCAGTCCAGCAGGTCACCCAGGGTTTATCTTCTTCCTTCTGCAGAGAAGAGTCACGACTGATGAGCTGGGGGTGCTCAGTGAGACCCATTTCCCCATGCACTTGGGGAAGAGCCCCCAAACTCTCCTGTTTTAGCTGTTCCAGTACAAGTCCAGCCCGGGAGATCATCTTGGCATTGAGTCATCTCAAGGCTTTCTGGCATGAGGCAAACAGATGTGGAGGATGTTGGTCTCATCCTTACACAGAACTGGAGAAATTGCTCCCAAAGTCATTCACTGTGGGAAGAGATTTGGAGGGATCCAGGACTTGCTCTCCAGCCAAGGCAAACCCACCCTTGTGCTGGATGTCAGCCATGGGATTCCCTGTCCCCTTCTGCTGGCACTTCTTGAACTGTCACCTGTGCTCATCACTTGGCAATTCTCTGCCCTGGGTGTGAATCCCCAGGCTGCCTCTCTCCTAAAATCCCCTCCCCTTCCCATGCCAGGGTAGGCAGGGGAGCTACAGGAGAGCCAAGTGCTCTCCAGGACAGGATTGCTGGGGGCAGGAAAGTCATTGGGTAGTGATCAGGAACCCTCTTCTTCTCTGGGGAGGTGGCAGCAAGAATCACTCATTGGAGACGTATCAGGCCAGGCAGGTGTCTCAAGTTTTGAGTGTCCTGTCTCCTTCTTGGGCTCTCTTCCATAGGAAATGCCTCCCAGTCCTTCAGCCCTTGTCCCTGTCAGGACACAGAGGCTCCTGCCACCCCCCTGCTCTGCAGGGCTGGAGCCACCATCTTGTGTCCAGCCATCTCCCACCACTCGTGCTTGTGCCACCCGTGTCCTTCAACCTGTGCTGCTCTTCTGCACCACGGTAGGAGCTGACAGCAGCCTGACCCCTGCAGCCTCAGCCTGTCTGACCTCAGGGCTCTCCTGGTGTTCTCCCAGAGGAGACATTCCCACTCTGACTGTCCTGCTGGGCCTTCTCCTATTAATGCATCTCCTGCCAGAATCACTTCCATGGACAAATGTTGGCTGGCACAGTGACCAGCCTCCAGAGAATCCACGGCTGGCAAACGTGAGCAAGTCTGGCCTTGTATCATCTTCCATCCTGATCCTCTAGAGTAACAGTGGGCCAAAGCAGGAGAAAACACAAGGCAGTGGATGTACAACACCAAATCTTGCCAGACCTTGGACCTGGCCTCTTCTTGTGGCAGCAGTTTCCCCCGTGTGCCAAGGCCATGCCATGGAGAACATGTTCACAGAGGAGCTTGACATGGAGTTTGATTTGTCCTCCCTTCTCTGACCCTTCCAGGGCTGGGAGGTGGGGTTGGTGCCCATGGTCTGGAGGTGACCACCTGGTGGGCAGTGTCCCATGAGACCCCAGTCAATGCCACAAGCCATCCCAGCCTGCCTGAGCCTTCTCCTGCAGTGGGATGTGGAGCAGAGGTGCTTGCCCAGGAAGCCCATGGCTCCCTTTTCCCATTGCACAGGTATTTTCAGATCTCCAATACTGAACATCCTTAGCTCAGCCTGTTGAGCTTAGTCTTGCATTCAACAGCTGCCCAGAGCCTTTGTAGCCCCTGCCATGAAACTTCTGCCTGATGGAAATGGATATTTCAGTCTGATGTCTCATTCTCTGTCTCCTGGGTGGTTTGTGCTCCTCATGTGTCAGTCTGGCCTGGCAGCTCCTGTGCTGGGCAGGCCTCTGGATGTGGAGCAGCTGCAATGATTGTAGCAATGGGCTGGGTTGGGCAGCAAGGTTCAGTGAGCCCTCACTGTGCTTCAACCTTTGGAAAGATGCTTCTTCCCAGGTGGCATCCACATCTCTGACTCCTGTCCCTTGGATCCCTTGGTGGGTCTCAGGATGGACTGTCCAGGGCTGGTGACTCACAGCTTTGTGCTCCATCACGGTGTGCAACAATTCCCTGCAGAAGCTTCTGGCATCGGCCACTTTAACCACACTGGAGGGGGACAGGAGTTCTGAAGGATTCCCAGTACCAGTGAGCACAGCAAGAGGAGAACAGCTCAAGCCAGGGCTTGCAGTGACAACCAAATCCCTTGGAGGCTGTTTCCTCCCTGGCTCGCTTGTCAGTGCCCTGTTAGCACCATCCCAATGTCTGAATGCCCTATGCCCACCCCAGAGAGCACCTGAAAGTGCAGTTCCTCCTCTCCCTCAGGAGAGGGGCTTCTCCTCTCTGCTATCCCTTATCACAAGGACCAAACCCTGGACAAGCTCTCTGGGGTCTTTTTGTCCCTCCATTGCTGTGTCTCCTTCCCATGGTCTTACTGCAGATCCTCATGGCTCCACCTGAGCCGCTGACTTTGGACAGCACTGAGCTTCCCACAGCAGGAATAAGAATATTTCGGACTCAGTAACATCCTGGGAAGACCATGGGCTCCTGAGTGAGCTCAACCCCACTGGAGACCACAGTTACTTTTCTACAGTTCCCTGCTGGCTCAGCCCCATCCTCCTCCCATGGCCAGCGGTGCCTGTCCAGCCCTGTATTTCAGAGCCGTTTTCAATCACCACAGACTCAGCCTGGCCATCTCTCCCCTCCTGCCCCGCTGTGGGCCAGTTGTGGACCCTCACCCGTCCCTGCCTGGGGGGAGCCCATTGCTCAGGACAGGCCATTCCCAATGCCTGGAGGGGGCAGGTGCCCCCCGCTCACCTCCAGCATCCACAGCTGCCACCTCAGCCCATCTCAGCTCAGTCCCACCAGCTCCCACCTCCTGCTGCCCCAACACCCACATCACCTGGGCCGTGGCCACGTGGTCCCCACTCACGTCCCACCTGCCCTTTGCTGCCGTTGGGTTTATTTCCTTTCCAGGTTCCTCGGCTCTGGTCTCTGCTGCTCCGTGTTTGGAGGACAAGCTCTACCCAGGCTCCACTCTCCACTTCTCCCTGGCGGCGCTGGAGCTTTGCAACACGGACAGTTCTGTTCCTGCATCAGTTGGATCCCGTGTCCTTACGGGAAGGTGAGTCCCTCCATCCCAGGGCAACAGCACCTTCCCAGGGTAAATCACAGCCAGCCCAGGATGGCTATTTTGGGGGGAGCCACCACAGCTGCCAACACCCCGTGGGAACCATCACCCCAAAACCAGGCCTGGGACAAACCTGGCCTTGCAGCCGTCACTGCCCCGGGGAGGAGGCGAGGCCTGAGAGTCCCAGCGGGGTCCCGGCAGGGTCCCGGTGGGGTTTTAGGGCCGTCCAGAGCTGGGAACATCCCTGCCCTCTTTGTGCTCCCCTGGAAAGCGGCGCAGTGCAAATATCAGCCGGGTTCTTTGAAATGAAAATAAAACTGATAAAAGTCGGGCAAATCCTCAGCCCGGCCCCCGCTGCTGGCCCGAGCAGTGGCTCTTTCTGCCGCCGAGCCGGCTCCCGCAGTTATCAATACATTATGTATGCCGGTGTCCGTCGGCCAGAGCCTTTTGTTGATGCTGAATATGTCCTGGCCAACAAAAGTGGACTGGATTAGCCACAGTGGATTAAAAGATTTTCTTCTTGGAGTTTACCTAATAATATAACAATTGACATAGAAGGTCTCTTTGAACCCTACACGACTCTCTTATTTTGCCATCTGTGAGTTTGCTCTCCGTGCCGCTGATGGGGCGCCCGGCTGCCGGTGGTGCCGGTGGTGGGAACGCTGCCCGGAGCCGAATTTGTCGCCGAGCAGAAGAAAACAGCCCGTGTTTGAAGGGAGGCAGCGGGAAGGGAAAGTGGCACAACTTCTGTCCTCCCGCCTTTGTCCTCGGCCCTGCTGCTGGTGGCTCACCAGGCTGGCGATGCCGCGGCGCCGAGAGAGAAGAGACCCAAGGAGTGGGCTCAAGCGGTGGGGAAGCCACTCGCTCATCTGCAATTCGAGGTGCCTGGAGAGGTCCCAGACGGAATAAGCTCCTTTATTAACCATGAATTTTGGGAGAGTTGCCGAACTGCGAGCCAACAGAGTTCGCTCGCCTCGGTTTCCGCCGTTGGGGTCTGGCCGCTGTCCGTGGTCTCCATTGCAAGATGGGTCAGGCGGCGGCGGCAGCGACACCGGGAAACATGGAGGGCAGTGGCAGCAGGGGAGGAAGGCTCCCCCCAGCATCCTGCGGCGCTGCCGTCGCTCGCCCCCTCCTCCGGCACACCCTGGCGTCCCGGCCTCGGGCTTTGATCTCATCCAGGGGGGCTCCATTCACAAGTCTTTCATCGCAGCCTTTGGAAATACCCGTCCTCAGAAGTCGCCAGTAATGAGATGGGGAGACGACGAGCAATTTAGGCGCCGCTCTTTCTCGCTTGCGTTTTTTATCTCCATATCCCCCCCTTTTTGTTTTTTTCCCCCCTCTTTTTTTCTCCTTTTTCCTTTTTTTTTTTTTTTTGCAAAGACACTTCTGGAGCGGTGCCGACTTTGTGTGGGATCACCGCACCACCCCAGACCTGCCGGGGAGGGGGGGCAGCAATATGGGGCTCGTGCCTCTCAGCCGGGGGCCTTTGATGAAGCTGCTTTGCGAAATTTGATTTGAAAGGCCTACGATGGCAATTTGGGGAGAATGGTGGAGNACAATGAGATGGGGAGCGTTGGGATTCTCACCTGCCCGGGCGTTCGCAGTCCGCCATGACGGGAGCAGCCGCCCTGCTTGCCGCCGGCCGCAGCACTTTTTTTCCCCAGACTCTTGAACCTATTTCCCTTTCTTGGCAAGTGCGTGGCTGGAAGATGGGAATCTTTACTTTATATTGCAGCTTGGGCTTCCCAGCCTGATTGGCTGCAGCCAGGACCAAATGCTGGTCCTTCCATCCCATCGTCACTATGGCAACCGGCCCCGTTAGGCACCACCGATTTACTTATAATTGCTGGGTAAATAGTCAAGACAGGCCGCTTTCATCCCACACCCAGAGATTGCTCTTCCTCATCTCCTTTTTTCCCTACTTTTTTTTTTTTTCGCTTGGAGGAGAAAGCCCTGAAGAGCGGCAACACTTAGGGAAACTCTTTGAAGGCTGTTGCAGAAAGCGGTGCCTCCCTTGGCCAGCCCTTCCCATGGCTCCCACTGCACAATGCCTCCATGCCAGGGCTTCCCTGCACCATCACACCTCATCACCATCAGCCCTCACCATCACCCTCTTCCTCCAAGAAGTGGCACTGGGTGTGGATGCATGACACCCTACCAGCCACTTCTTCGGTCTGGTTCGTTCCAACAGCCACGATGGCCTCTTCCCTCTTTCCTCACTGCTGCCATCAGTGATTCCTAATCAAGGAAGGGAGATTCCTGCTGGGGAACTGACACTGCCCAGCTCAGCCAACCCTTTCCTGGCTCTGCGGGACCTTCCGGTGGTGCTGGGATGGGGAAGTGTGGCCCTGGCCATGCTCATCCCTGGGATACTGAGGGGCCACGTTGCCTTCATGCCAAGCCATCCCAACGCAGATCTGCAAGGCAAGGGAGCCTCTCATCACTCTGGAGGTGTTAGCAGTGATGGACAGAGTGACACGCACAGCTCTTGACACCAGAGCCGTGGATGTGGCCATGGCTGGGTGGGTCCTGCAGGTGGGAGTGCAGTGCTGGCTCCACCCTCATGGTCCAGGGGTGGATGCTGCAGCCAGAGAACAGCAAAGAGCCCAGCCCAGCCTCACCAGCTGAAACACCCACATGGCACCTGTAGCACACTTCTGCTCCCACTGGGCATCGCTGGCACCCAACAGCAATCCCAGGAAAATGAGGAAAAAAAGGTCTGAGGGGGAATCTAAAGGCTGAAAAGGTCTGGGGAAAATGGACAGCTTGTGGGCAGCAAGGTGAGAGAGGAGCAGGGTGGGCTTGAGGGAAAGGAAGCCAAGGTCATCTTCTCATTCCCTTCTCACAGCCATCAAGAGGGAGGAATCCTTCAGGGCAGCTGCAGGAGCACTGGGAGATGTTGCCCAAGCTCCTTGTTTTGAGAGAGGAGAACTGGGGGATTCCCACCCTGGGGAGCAGAGAGGAGACAGAGGTGATCACAGATGACAAGAACCCTGAGAAGAACAAGAACAAGAACCCCAAGAAGCTGAGAAGGGAGCAGCAAGGAGGCATCTGCAGGGCTTCTGGGGGGAGGAACTGGTGTGTGAACCAGTTAATCCTCAGACAGCCCTACCTGCCCACTCCCAAAAAGGGCTGTTTGGAGCCTGGCACATGCCATTAAATTTCCTTTTCACACATTCCAGGGAGAGCCCAGGAAGGGCAGTCACTTTCTCCCACAGCGAATTGGCAGAGGTGCTCCTTGAGAAGAGGCTCTGAGGACACCTGAGTAAATACCCCCGAGCTTGGAAACTGGGATGACTGTAAAGGGAAGCCTGTCTCCTAAGAGCAGCCAGCCTGGAAGGTGGCAGTAGGAATGAACGATATCCACAACTGTGCAAAGGGCTGGTGACAAGGCACTCACCCTGGGGAAAGGGGCTGAAGCAGCTGCTGCTGACACAGCTGGTCCTGGGGCCAGTAAAAACAGCCCACCCGGGGCCAGGGCAAGCAAAGGGGGGCACCAAGGGCCGGGCTCTCATCACCCAGCTCGGGCCATCAGCCGCCTCCAGTTGGCTGGGAAGGCTCAGCTTGAACAAACATTCCAACCCCGACCCAGCCAAGCAGTGAAGCAGCAAGTGGGTCCACACCAGGGACAGTGCCACAGCCCCAGCTGTGCTCCGGGTTAGGAACTGGCAGCAGGTTTGGGAATCAGGGGCAGCACTCCTGTGCTCTAGCCCTGCCTGGGACTGCTCTCCTGCTTGTGCTTTCTCTCTCTTTCAAGGGCAGCTCCTCTGTGAAGTGCCGTGGGGCTTGGCTAAACGGGGATTGCTTCCTTTCCCCTGAGCACAGGCTGGTACCCCCCCAGCCACCTGTGGCCCCCCAGCAAGGGGAGCTTCACCTCTGCTCGGGGCTGGGGCCGCGGCCCGGCCATGGCGCAGAGCCCTCCGAGCATCCTCCTGCTGTTCCCATGGCAACTCCCCGGCTCTGCTCCGAGCCACCACAGCTTCAGCCACAGCCACAGCCAGCACAGCTTTAGCCACACACACCCACTGCCCAGCTCCCATGCCAGGGTCCTGCTACTCTCCACCCTCTCTCTCCACTGCTGGCTGTCACCTCCTGACACCCAGAACCTCCTGGTCCCTCCACAAGGGACCCACTGCTTGTTCCTCCTTGCAGAGAGGGGCTCCACAAGCTCCCCAGGAAAAAGTGCATCCCCAGAGCCCTGCAAAGGCCTTAATTCACCTCTTTCTGCAGTGTATCAGCCAGGAAACAAGGGAAAATGAGTAAGAGGTGACAGCATTCATAGAGGAGAGGGGAGCTCAGCAGGACAAACAGGGCTGGGTACAGACCTGGGTACAGGTGATTTCTCACCACCAAACTCCTGCATCTCCACATCCCAGGGCCACCTGGCTGGAGGGAAACCTGCTATCCCAGTGCCTGCATCTAAGGAGATTTCCCCCAATTTCTGGTGCTGGCACACAGGTCCCACACTTTAAATCAGTGGTAGAGACCTGCTCTGAAAAGAAAAAGCAACAGCCACTGATTTCTAGAGGAAAAGTCTCGCAGCAAGACTTGAAGCTCAGAGACTTGAAGGCTGAGAGATTAAAGTGTGAGAAAGAGAAGATCCCAGGTGTGGTGGGCTTGTACTGGGAGCAGAGTGTGCTCCATTCCCAAAGCCGGAGCAAGGCCAGCTTAAAGTTAGGAGTAATAACTTTCCACCCCTTGAAACCTCCCAAATCCAAGCATGGCTTTTAGGAGGAGGATTTAATCAAACTCAGATCTTTGACCAGCCTCAGAAGTGGATGGGCAGTTCCTAAGGAATAAAGTGAGTGGACACACAGGTATTGAGGGGCTGTGGGTGCAGAGTCACCCCACATCCTGCTGGGAAGGTGAGACTCAGCTGCGAAAACCCACTTAGTCTCCCAATATGTTCAGGAATGTGTGTGCAGGTCCCCTGGGAATAAATACCTGGTTGGAGCACAGAGTGGGCATCCCACAGAGTGTTGGGAAGGGCAGGGCGGGTCCAAGGGCTCCACAACAGCTGGGAAGGGGGAGGTGGCTGGGTTTGCTGAGGATCTCTGGTTGCTCTGGGCAGTGTGAGGACTGGCCAGGAGGAGCTCAAAAGCACCTTGCAGGACTGTCTGGAGGGTTAAAAGGCAGAATCCAGCCTTTATAAAGGCCCTCAGGGAAAAGCCCAGCCTGGGTGTACAGCAGGGAGCTGAGCTGTCCTCCCAGCACAGAGCAGACTGCTCCTTACAGGGATGAATAATCCAGGGATGGCTGGCAAACACCAGCACGATGGTGGATGGCTCTGACACGTGGGGTGAGGATGCAGCTCCACAAAATGCCTGCCCCATCCCTCAGACCCCCAGGCCATCCCAGGGATGAGCTCTGCTGCTGGAGAAGCCCACTTTGTGCTGCTCCCCTTTCCCTGCATCTCCTGTCCCACGGGCTCCCTCCACCACCTCTCACTCCAGCCTGGGGGGCACATCCCAGAGACCACCAGGGTGCAAGGACCTTCTCTGAGCAGCCCCATCACGGGGCGCCCACAGACCCTGTGAGCAGAGCCCTGCTCCTGCCTCAGAAATGCCATTTTCTGTGTTTGTGAGTGCTCTGACTGACCTGAACCAGCACCATTTCCAGCGTTACCATGGCAATGGCTGCCTGCAAAAGGCATGCAGTGGATGCACAGAACAGAGTCTGGCCAGGCAAAGGCCCCTGTGGCCACTCTGGAGCTGACATTGCTAGTCCTTGCACCCCCAGCCCTTCCTCCTGCAGCCAAGGAGCCCCCCCTGAGCCCATGGTGTGAGGCAGGAGCTGGGGATGGAGGTAACTCCCCATATCCATCCATGCACCATGTGCACAGCTCCCCTGGGCCAGAGATTGCAGCAGGAACACATCAGGGAGTAGAGGCTTTGGACAATTAATTTGCATATGTAGATTTTAGTAGTAGTTTTTTTTCTTTCTTATGACTCCTTACCATAAAAACTAAGCTCCTGTGTCCCTCTCCACCTCAGCCTCTCCTCCTCTCTCCCCAGGCTCCATCAGGCTCTGTTCCTGGCTGCAGTCTGGTCTCAGTCTGGCTGTCCCCTGAGCCACGTGTCCTGTGCTCTGAGCCACGAGTCCAGTGCTCTGTGACCAGCCACTGTCAGGCCACCAGCTGTGACCCAGCTGGCTGTGCCACCTCCAGGGCTGGGACAGCTGGCTAGCATGAGCAGCGTGCCAGGAACCAGCAGGACCTGCAAAGGCAGTGGTCACCACCCCGGGGCAGCCCCAGGGATGCTCACACAGCACTGGGTTGTTGCTGCTCCACTTTGCTGGGCTCCGGGTGATCCAACATGCAGCCCAGGGTTCCATCCCACCATCCCTGCCCACAGCCACTTCTGGAGGTGATGGCTTGGCCCACGGGACAGTTCCTGGGTGGGTGGGAGGAGAGGGAGCACAGCCTGTGGCTGCTGGAGCTTCAGGCAGGGTGGTGGCTGCCCATACCCCGGAGGAGGGAGGGAGCAGAGCTACTGGCCTCCCTCTCCCCCTGCCCAGACATGGCCCTTCCCCTCCAGCCAGCACCTGGGAGCTGGTGTTCCTCAGGCCATTATTCACCCCCTCCTCAAGCTGGTGGCTGATGTGCAGGGAGGAACTGCATCACAGGAGCTGCGGCACACAACAGTGAGCTTGGGAGGACCTCTGGAGGTCTCAGCCCAGGCTCCTGCTCTGAGCAGGGCTGGCTGCAGGGCTCCAGGGGGTCAGGATCTCCCCCTGTTCTTCTCAAAACCTCCAAGCACAAAGGTGGGACTGCTTCTCCAGGCCCTGTCTCAGGACTGCACCACCCTCCTGGGGAAGCTTTCCCACATGTCCAACCTACGGCCTCCTGCTCTTCCCTGTGCAGTGAACCTGGCTCCATCTCCATCCCAAAAATCCAGAATGATTTGTCACAACTGTTGCACACTGGCAGAGCCACCAGAACGCTTATCCGTCACCTCTAAACACCACAGAGCAAATCCCAAGGAGTGAGCAAAGCTGTGGGTGTGAGCACAACCCCAACATGCCAGCCCAGCTGTCTGGTGGGAATTGAGCCCTCTTGGTCTGAAAACAAACACTGCAGCAATATTTGAAAGAGTTTGCTGGAATTGCCCAGGTGAGTTCCTGACTCTCTCCTGTTCTTAATAAATGCCATAGGATGGGAAATGACTGTCAGGCTACATTTTGGCCTGTGCTGACACTAGGTTTGGGATGATCCACAGCATTCCTAAAAGACACATCCTTTTGCAATGGCAACTCCAAACCAAAAGGCTCAAGCTTCAAGGAGGGAAAGGACAGGCTCACCTATGAGAGCAGCAGGAAATGCAGAGACATGATGCTTTTGCTCATATTTCAAAAAAAATCCTCTGTTTGAGTACAGAGAAGTTTGCTGGGAATTTACAAGGAAAATGGTATTTAATTCAGGAATGTGCAAGGAAGTAAGTTTGTTGAGAAACAGCGTTAACCTCAAACCTGCTGTTTGGATCCATGACTTGCTGGGAATAACAAGTGAGGCAGACAAAATTCAAATGTTTGATGAAATCATTGAAATTATTTAAGATACCAGCTAACACTGACCTTGGAATTCAGAACTGTGCGGTACACGTGTCCTGCCACTGCTAAACAGCAGGAGTAACCCAGCCATCCCCCTCAAGGCCTTTCCAGTTTGGGTACTGTCTCCAATTAACCTTTTTCTCTGCTTTAATATTTGGCAGTATTGGGTTTGGAGCTGGTTCCACACCAAGCCCCTCCACAGCCAGCACACGGGATCAATTATCACATTCCAAGGGGCAGCTGGATATTTGTGGCTTGCTGGGACTATTAAGGAGAATGGCATGTTTTTGTCACCTGAGGAATGAACTAAACAGGAATCCCTCAGTTCTGGATCAGCCTTCTACCTCCCCAGTGCTGGTGGTTGATACCAGCACACGTACATTCCCAGCCTGCTCCTTGCCTTCCTCCCATTGCTGTCTCAAGGAGATCATTTTCACTGTTCCCCCTTCCAAGCACTGCTGTCCCAGCCTTGTCTGGAGCTGCCAAGCCCAAGGTGACCCTGGGCAGGCTGCTCTGGCACTTGTTGGTGGCTGTCACCTCCCTGCCAGCTGCGGGTTGGTGTTTGCAGTGCACTCTGCAGCAGGGCCTGGGATCCTCAGGATCCTGCAGCATTCCCAGTGCCTGGCCTCGGGCCAGGGGCAGGAGGCTCTGACCTTTGTGGAAGCCTGAGGCAGTGCTCAGGTCCGAGCTGTGCTTGGCAGCCAGGCCTTGCCCTTTCCATGTCCTGGTGTGGATTTTCAGCCTCAAGCTGACAGCACCCAGCTTGCATCCGTGGGTTTGTGGCATCTGTGCTTCCTGGGAATATGTTGTAATGGAAAACTGTCAGCTCCCCTGAGCCCCCTTGTCAGGGAAGTGCAAGGACCCTGCCAGACTGAGCCCACCTAGACAGGTAAACACCCCCCAGACAGAACCAAACTCTCCACCTGCAGTCAGAGCTGCAGGTGCACCAGTGTAAAACCAGGACAGGCAGCAGAGCACTCCATGAGAGTGCATCCCTGGGGGGAATCTCCTGCCCACATCCAACATGGGTGGGAGGGAAAGAGCAAGGGGAAGGTTTCTCAGCAAAGGCAGGATGAGAGAACAGAGGGCTCCAGCTCAGAAGTCGGGATTCTCCACATGCCACTCCCCACAGAGATGCTCCTGCAGTGCCTCCTTTAGCTCCCCTTGCCCCCAGTGGGACAGGAGCTCTCCCCAGGTCTGGCCAAAAGCTTCTTCAACCCCTCATCCCCCACCAAACCTCCCTGAAGCAGCAGATCCTGCACAGTGAGCAGCGCTGAGAACAGTCAGGCCCAAGGACAGGCAGTACCAGCCCTGCACTGGGGAGGGCACAGCCAGAGCTCTCATTCCTATACAACCCCTGGTACAGAGCAGCAGCTCCTAATTGCCCCCTCAGCCATCCCAAAGAGCCCCCTCCCCACTGAGGGGCTGTGAGGGAGCTCCATGGGGCTGAGAGCAGGGGCTCAGGGGGCCAGGGCTGCACTGGCACGTTCCAGCAGAGCCAGGAGGGGGCCAGGCCAGAGCCACGGGCTGCAGCTTTGCCGGGAGCTGCATTAAAATGCATGAGCTGCGCTGGCCCTAATGATGAGCAGAGCTGTCAAACAAGGAGCTTGTCCCAGCTAATTATCTCTAACGAGGGCAGAGTGTCAGGGTCCCCGAGGAGCTGGGCAGCAGCTTCCCACTCAGCTCAGTTGCAGCAGAGAGAGAAGATAAGCAAATGGCATTGTGCTGGCCTAGCTGCACAGTCATTAATTAGGCAAATGTGACCTTCTGTGCCAGTTTGCTCTTGAGAACCTGGACTCGCTGGAGCCGGGGCACACAGGCAGGCTGCAAACATCTCAGCTTCTGCCCCCCAACCCATCCCCCCTGCACCCCCCAGAGACAGCACAGCCCCAGCCAGCCAGCCCTACCAGTCAGGGGCTGTGCCACACTCCCCTGGGGGCTCAAACACCCCTTGTGAGGGTTCCAGCCCCTTCCCTGTCCTAAAGAGCAGAGGAGAAGTCTGGTCTTCATGAAGTTCTCCTGTTTACATCCCATTCAGCTCAACCATGTCCCTCACCCCAAGGCCCAGCACAGCCTCTGTGCTCCCCCAGAGACCACCTCTCCCCCAGATCTTTAAGGCACTGGGAATCTCCACTCCCCTGTGGTCCTACTCCATCCCAGTGCAGAGGGAACCAGCCACACACTGCTCCACAAGCCCAGTTTCTCTCTCCTCAGTCCTGTGGCTCACAAATGGAGCACTGCACTTGCCCTGATGAGGCAGAGAGGGGGAACATGTCTCAGTCCAAGACATGGTTAAGGAGAAGTCTCTTCTGGGGGCAAGTAAAGATTCAGAGATGCAGCTCACCCAAGGTCCAGCCTGTAAGCTCTGTGCTTGTCCCTCCCCTCAGAGCTGAGGGGGAGGGGCTGGTTTTGATCCACCCAGAAAGCCCCTGCAGGACCAGCAAACTTCCAAACAGTACCAGGGACTCACAGTGCTGATCACCATCCCGTGAGTGTGGCAAGTGCTTTGCAGTCCCTTGTTGCCAGACAGCAGCAAAGGCTTCAACTCCCACTTTGACCATATTTTTATAAAACAAAAGAGTTAAAAGTCACCAACTTTGAGCAGAAACAGTGCTGTAACCCAGGGCTTAGTGAGCTGTGTGGCCCAGACCCACCTGCCGAGGCAGGGGTTTGGGGTCACACTTTTGGGGCACAACCATCTCTGCTGCTCAAGGCTGGGGACTGATCCAAGTTACACCAGCACTGCATCTCACAGCCCCTGCTATAACACACTCATGAGCAGTGAGGATCAGAGAAAAGTTTACTGACAGTCTCAAAATGTATGTTACATTTTATATGGTGATTGAGCTCCCAACAGCAGCCAACTCCTTGCACAGGCAGAGCCACACTCAGTCAGTCTCACACGAGCACTCTCAGAGGCCACAGAGCAGAAACTCTTTGCTCAGCCCACAGGAACAGGTCCTCACTGAATTTGGGCTGTCATTAGACTTCAACAACGTGCTCCTGGGCACACTCTTCATGTGGCCCCTTCCCCATCAGTGTGGTTCAGGCAGCAGACCCCCTGAACCCCACAGCTGCATCCACAGCAGGGCTTCTGCTCCAAAGGTTTCTTTCCTTCTACTGCTTCTGCACTGCCTGCTCTTTCAGCTGGTTGACAAGCTCCTCAGCATACACCTTGAAGAGTGGGACAGGGTCCTGCAACAGAGCAGAGGACACACCACTTAGAATGAGCCCGAGCAGCAACAAGGGGGGAAGTGCAATGGGGATCCCAGGTAAAGCCAGAGGAAAACGTGAGCAGGCTTTTTCCACTGGCTGATCCTCCAGCCACAGCTGCTGCTCAGCTCTGCAACCCTCCCCCAGAGATGACAGGAGGGACATTCAGCAGCTTCAAAACATCAGTAACTGCCAGGGATCCCTTTCCCTCTGAAAAGCCTCCCTCCTCCTTGCCCTTGCTGCCCACCATCAGAGCTGTGCTGAAGCATGTGGGTGAACACAGCCATGAAGCAGCTGGAGCCCCACAGGGTTCAGGGCTCAGGAGTGCTCAGCCTGATGCAGCCACGGCCCCTCAGTGCTGAGCACTGTCCCAGGAACTCACCTTTTTTTCCAGGAGCCTCTGTTTTTCTATGGCTTCTTCCAAGCTCAAGCCAACCCATTCAGCTTCCTCTTCTGGGATCACAAATTCCTGTGGTAAAAGAAGGAGCAGGTGGTACAGTCTTTGCAGGTGACCAAGATGCAGATCCTCTCTATGTCCAGCACACAAACATGTGATCCAATGGAGAAATCTTGAAACACTTCCCTAATTTCTGGCAGCCATTTCCCTTCTCTCCTTTCCCCTTAGTGGGGGTCCTCCTCTATCTGATGTGCAGTTGCAGCCCCCCTTTGTGCAGTTCTGGGGCTGTTTCTCAGCACAACTCCATGGACTGTTTCCACACTGCCAACCCCCACCAGCTCACAAAGCTGAGCAGCCCAGGGCACTCTGAGCTCCTCACTGCAGGGTCAGTACAAATTCTCACTGCTTTGGCAGTGCCAGCTCCTACCAGTGCTTATTGCAGACCCTCACTGACCTCAACCACAGCAAAAAACCTGCTTTGTGCATTCCTGAATGATGAGCACAGGGAGACCAGAGAAACCTGACGCTGTTGAGATTTTCTGTGCCCATACCCTTCACCCTCAGGGCAGGAGCAGCAAGACTGGCAGTGACCAGGGCACCATGAGCCTGGCCAAAGAGCAGGGCAGGGCAGTGCAGGCCAGGCACCCACCTTGTACTTGTCATAGATGGCCTCTCTCCTGGCTGGATCGTCGGGGTGCAGCTTGGGGTCCCTCCGGGCCAGGCGCAGCAGCATCGTCCGCTTCAGGTCCATGCCCAGCTTCGAGCACAAATCCACTTTGGGGGTCTGGGGGAACAGAGCCTGGGGTCAAACTGCACCAGGGACCAGCTGAGAGGCAGCACACGAGTCTCCCAGCACTCAGGCAGCTTCTCCACGCACTGCAGAGGCTCTCAGGACACGTGTATGAAAAGGGAAAGGCCTGCTGGGTTTGCTCTGGGGCCAGTGTGCCCCTGGGGCTGGATTTTAAAATCAAGGGCTCCACTCAGAGGGTGTTAAAGGCTGGGAGCTTCAGGCCTGCACCACAGCAGTGACAGCAGCAGCTGTTCAGCCTGGAGGAGACTGAGGGGAGGCCACTCAGACCCCTGCCCTGGGCAGGCTGGTCAGTGCCCAGCCACCCTCTGGGGGAAGAACCTTTCCCTGAGATCCAACCAAACTGCCCCTGGGACAGCTCCATGAGTATGTTGAGGCAGAACTTCATGTGCTTTAGTTTATGCCCATCACTCCTCTGCAGCTTTCTCAGAAGAGGCAGTGGAGGGGCAGGGTCAGGTGGGATCTC
>VXBX01007701.1:3191277-3208967 GCA_013400415.1 Scytalopus superciliaris | reverse complement strand
CGGCACGGCGGCCGCGAGGGGCCGCGCCGCGCGCGCGGGGCGTTCGGAGCCCGGCGAGGGGTGGGCTGTAAACTAAACTGAACTAAATTAAACTAAAGCAAAGTTAGAGTAAAATAAACCGGGTGGGTTCCGCCAGGCTGGCGCTGTGGGTGTCAGGGGAAGGTTCTCCCCCCCCAGGGCCGTGTCCCCTCAGCCCCCCCGCTGCTGTCCCAGCGCAGGCCCCGGCGCTCCGAAGGCCCCGGGCGGGTTCGGTGGGTCCCTGAGGGTCCCTGCGGGCCCAGAGCCCCTCACCCTGAGGGCAGGGCCCGTGGGGTGTCCCTTTCCCATAAACACCCCAAACCCTCGGGCGTGCCCGACCCCCCCAGCGCTGTCACTGCACCCACCACGCGCCTGCCCGCCGACACCACCACCTTTATTAAATTATAAAACCATAAGCTTTAAAATTTACCGTATAAAATAACCACAGGTATTAATTAACAGCAAAGAAAAAAAAAATAACCTTTTTTTTCTCTTTTTTTCTTGTTCCCCAGACACAGGAATTTGCTCAGATTTTACCCAAAATAATTAAACCCCCCCCCCCACATGCCTGCAGGCCGGCAGTGTGGGGGGGAAGGGGGACAAAGCAGAATTAACAATCAAACACAAAATAAACAATCACGTCAGAGGGATTTCTCACCCCAAAGCTTCTCCTGCTTCCAGCACAGAAATCCCTGAAGGGAAAGGCCTGATGAGGAATTATTGCTTTCTATGGTTAACGTGTGGCACCCGGCCACTCCAGTGGCACCAGGGCACACCAACAGCACCCAGGGCACACTGGTGGCACCTGAGTCACACCAGGAGCACCTGCCCCCACTGGTGGCACCCAGGTCACTCCAGTGGCACCTGGGTGCCACCCAGAGCACCTGGGTCACACTGGCAGCATCCTGGCCCCACTAGTGGCACCCATGTCACACCAGTGGTGCCTGGGTCACACCTGAAACACCCAGGTCACACTGGTGGCAGCCAGGTTACACCAGTGGCACCGGGGTCACACTGGAAGCACCTGGCTCCACTGGTGGCACACGGGTCAGCACCCAGGTCTCACCGGTGACACTTGGGTCACACCAGCAGCACTCAGGTTTCACTGGTGGCACCTGAGTCACACTGGTGGCACCTGGGTCACAGTAGGAGCACCTGGCCCCAGTGGTGGCAGTCAGGCCCCAGTGGTGACCCTCTGGCCCCAGTGGTGGCAGTCAGGCCCCAATGGTGACCCCCAGGCCCCAATGGTGACCCCCAGGCCCCAGTGGTGACCCCCTGGCCCCAATGGTGACCCCCAGGCCCCAGTGGTGGCAGTCAGGCCCCAGTGGTGGCCCCCTGGCCCCAGTGGTGGCCCCCGGGCTCGGACGGCACGGCTGTGAAGGAGCGGCGGTCGCTGCCTCAGCGCCGGGGCCACAGCGCCGCTGTGCAAACCAAGACGGGGGGAAAAAGTGCCTAAAAGTGGTAAAAGTTGGAGGAAGCCCTGAGGGCCCCAAGTCCCCACTCCCACCGTGTTGTCCTGGATGGCAGCAGCAAAATGAAACACGGGGGACACGGGTGAAGGGGGGATGACACCGCTGGGTGCAGACAAGGGTTCTTTGCTTGTCCTGCATCTGCTTAGAAAGGGGGAGTTTGCAGAGGAAGGGGAGGCAGAGGGATAAAGTGCAGAGCTGAGCTGGGCGCTCTTCAAAGCAAAGAAACAACCCCGAGGAGGCAGATCCTTCATGGGTAACTCTTCCCTCCCCTAAGCCACCTGAGGGGCTCCCAGCAGCACACACGAGACCAACCAAAGCTGGAGTGAACCAGCAAGGAACGAAGGATTTGAGCCCTTTTCTGTTGAATAAGGATGGGCAAAGACAACTTGCCTGGTTGCCAAGTTTCTGCTCTTGCTTCCTGCGTGCCCTGAAGTAAGGCTAAGGTGAGACAGATGCTGCAGAGGAGACTGTGGCCACCTGGGGAGACCACGGTGATGCTCCTGGCTGGGGTGGGACACTGCTGTGGCCTCGGATCAGCCAGGACTCTGCAGCACATCCAGCCTCTGAGGCCCAGCAGGCTGGGGGAGCAGGGCTGTGCAGCTCAGGCACCATCCTGACCACCTGCACTGCCCCAGGCAGAGCTCTGCCCATGTCAAACCCCCCAAAAGGAGGAGAACACTGAATCCCTGAACACTGGCAGCCTGGCTCCTTCCAGAGCTCAAGTTAAACTTCAGACTAAACCCTGAACTTCTGCAGGTTTCACAGCTCTGGCTGAGGTGCTGCTGCTGCCTCTTGCATGTCCCCACATGGGGTTTTTTCACATTTCTGCCAAGTCTGATCCTGAATCCAGAGCCCAAGTCCCAGCCTCATTCTTCCACCCAAGAATCAGGACCAGGTAAGAGCAGCAGCACCTGTTTCACAGAGAGAGAGGCTCCAGACCCCTGTGGAGGCTGAGGCCAAGGGCCCAGCACTCCCAGAGACCAGCTGCCTCCCCCCCATCAGCACCAAGGGCACATGGCAGCATTTGCCCCCCAGATCAGAAGAAATGTTTCTCTCTCAGGATCAAATGCTGACTGCAGGATGGCAGGGGAAGCCCCTGTCCCACAGTGCTCTGACAGGACAGGGCATGCAGAAGAACCCAGCAGCCAAAGCCTTGGCTCCAGCTCAGCATGGGCTAAGCCCAAGCCTTGTGGATGCAGCAGGGGGAAAAGAAGGGTTGGCAATTTCCCCCAGGGCCATGGGAAGGTGGGGGACAGGCTATTCCTTGATCTGGAACCATGAAGAGCCTGCCCCACCCCAGCAGAAAAGCAGAGGTGGCCTCAAACTTGCCTCCACAAGACCAGCCCACACGTTCACCTTTAAACCCGGCCCACACTGCGCCCTCCTGGCCAGGGGATGAGCACGTAAGAGGATTGCAGATGTGCGAGGGGCAGCCCAGGCAAAGAGCAGCTTCCCCAGCCCTGCACCCCCAGAGAGGGAGCAGGGCAGGTCAGGTCACAGCATAGAGCTCCTCACGGTCGTTCTGGCAGATCTGATAGCGACAAGTGAGCTTCTGGGACCAGGCCCAGGGCTTCTTGTGCTTGTCCCGAGGAGGGAGCAGGAAAGCGACGCTGCAGGCCACCAGCACGTGCCAGATGCTGTGGGTGTAGTAGTAGTTCTCATTGGTTTCCATGAATGCATACACTGAGATGGCAATGAAAGCCAAGGTGATCCCTGGGAGGAGGTAGAAGACCCAGCGCTTCCACGAGGAGGGGTAGCAGTGTCTGCGTTTGGTTCCGTGGTGAACCTGGGGGGGTCAGAGCACAGGAGGGTTGAGCAGCCAAGCAGAGGCTCAGGCAGGGGCTGCCTGACCCAGGAGCATCTGCCAGCCTCCCAGCAACAGGGTGTGCCTGCTGCCCCTGAGAAATTCAGCTTCCCCCCCTTCCTGGACCCTTCTTTTGTGTGCAAAAGCTGCGTGTGCTCCAGCTGTGGCCCCAGAGCCCAGCACAGATGCCACAGGTCCTGGCCAGGGCACGGGCCACAGCCAACTGCTCTGGGACAGCACTGCAGCTCTAGGTGTGCTGAGACCCAGAACCAGGGGGTTCCTCAGCTAGTGGTGAATCCCTTACCCTGCCCCCTCCACCTGGGTGTTTTGAGGTGACCAAGCCGTGCCTGTGGATGGGCTGGAGCCCTGGGCCTGCTCTGCCACCACCATTCTCTGCAGGGGAGCAAAGGGCAGCACGTCCTGCCTGGCTGCCCTTACTTACCCACGCTGCAATCATGATGAGGAGGGCGAAGAGGCAGGGACCCATCATGTTCCACACCCCTCTGCGGTCCAGCTGCAGGGACATGGCAATTAACAGGGTCCCCAAGATGAAAAGGACCTGGAAAAGAGACACCACCACTACCATCAGCAGCTCACCCTCTGCCAGAGCACAGGCAGCCATGCCAGAGGCAGGGAGGACCTCTCCTCCTGGCCACCCAGCTCTGCATCCATGCAAGAGTCAGGAGAAACATCTTCAGAGGGAGAAACCAGAGGGCCCACAAACTTTGCCCCCAAACCTCAGTCCCTTCAGGCCCAGTCCCTCCAAGCATGCAGGCTCACAAGCCAAACTCCTGGGACAAAACAACCCACTGGTTTAAAAATCAGGGTGGCTTTGGATGACAAACAGGCTTTGTCACCAGGCTGGTCATTAAAATAAAGCGGTGAGAGGGCTCAGCGTGGCCACCTGTGGCTTGGCTGGCTCGGGGCTGGCTGAGCCATGCGGGGTTACCTGACACTCACGTATTTCAGGATCTTCTTCACCCGGGCCATGCACAGGATGGTCACCCAGATGGACACCACGGAGCCCAGGAAGTCACAGTACTGGAGCGTGTCGTAGTCCATGATGCACATCACTGCAACGCCTGGCTGGTCACACGCGTGGTAGAACTAGAGCCAGGGACAAAAGCGAAGCTCAGATGGATCCAGCAGCACCACAGGGTGCTGTGGGAAGGGGAGGCAGCAGAAGGCTCAGCCCAGGGCAGGCAGTGCCTCCAGGAAGCTCCACCAAACCACGGTGGCACTATGGGAAGCAGGTGAGAGCACCCTCCCAGCAGCAGCCCAGAGCTCCTGGGACATCACCTTCCAGGCAAAATGCTCCAACCCCATCTCCATCCCTGGGGTCTCACCCCCAAATATGAGCACCTGCTGTGGGGGCTGACAACCTCAGGGAAAATAATGCTCCTTCCAGCTCTGAAAGGGCAGGACATTTTGGAGCAAGTCCAAAGGAGGCCACAAAGTTGATAATAGGACTGGAGCATCTCCCCTACAAAGGCAGGCTGAGAAAGTTGGGGCTGTTGAGCCTGGAGGTTGTGTGGAGCCCTCACAACACCTTCTAGTATCTGAAGGGGGCTGCAGGGAAATTGAAGAGGGACTTGTCATCAGCAACCGTAGTGACAGGACAACGACCAATGGGTACAAATTGAAAGAGAGGAAATTTAGGTTAGATGTTAGGAAGAGATGTTTTACTGAGAGCGTGGTTAGACACTGGCACAGGTTTCCTGGGGAGGCTGTGGATGCCCCAACCCTGGCAGTGGGTTCAAAGCCGGGTTGGATAAGGCCTTGAGCAACGTGGTCTAGGGGGGACATGTCCCTGCCCACAGGACAGGGGGGTTGAGACCAGATGATCTTTAAGGTCCATTCCAACCCCTTAACATAACTCTGTGACAAATCCATGGAGGTGCTTGTCTAAGGATCCTAGAAGCTCCCTGTGGAGCTCCAGGATGGGCTGTTCCACCGAGGACTTCCCGATGCTCAGGGTGAGCTGGCAGGGGACCCGACACAAGGCAGTCCCTACCGTGGAGAAGAACATGGTGTAGGTGTAGACAGAGGCCTCCACCAGGTAGTAGCGATAGACAGCGACTGCTATGGCCGGCAGGAACATGAGGTTGCTCAGGGTGAGCAGGAGGGTGGCCAAGTTCTGGGCTCCGATGGACTGCGCCTTGGTGTCGTCCGTGCAGCTCCACCCGCCCCAACCTGCGGAGCAGAGAGGCTTGTGTGCATCTCACAGGCCCTCCCTTGTCCTCCCCCAGCACCCAGCAGGAGCCTGGGGTGCCTCAGGAGAAGCTGTCACACCCCAGAGCTGTGGCCAAGCCTCCTCTCCCTTCCGTGCTCCATCAGCCACTCACACTCCGCTGGATGGTCTCGTTACTCATCACGTGCTCTGCTGTGGGAAGTTGAGGAACCCCAGCAGAGCCCCATATCTGCTCTGAGGACATCCCCCGGGTTGTTCCCACATGGCAGAGGCCATCCTACACCCAAACTGGTACTTTCCATCCCTACAATAACTCAACACACACACCCCTTGCTGGTGGAACAGCATTCAAGGCTCAGATGCTTCCCGTGATGGTGTAAGCTGGATGCAAGATCTCTGCAGGTCCCAGGAAGGAGGGTGGACAACAACCCCTAGCACAGAGAAAGCCATTGGGCTCCTTTCCTAACACCTGTCACAGCAGGGCAGACCCCAAAGCCAGGTCAGGCTGCTCTGGGCTTTGCCCAGCTGACTTTTTAAGATCTCCAAGAATACTGTGGAAAGATGAACAGCTCTGAGGGGGAAATTTGTCTTCTTCACTTTAGGTGGAAGTTTCTTTGCTGCAGCCTGTGTCTGTGGCCTCCTGCCCTTTCCCTGGGCTCCCCCTGCAGAGTTGGCTCCAGAGTCCTTGTAGCCCCGTGGGCAGTGGAAAGTGCAATTTGATCCCACTCCAGCTCCTCTTCTCCAAGGTGAACAAACCCACTGTCTCAGCCCACGGTGACATCCAGGGCTGCACAGGATGGTGGGAGTGAAAATTTCCTAAAGGACAGTGCCTGGCACGGGGCACAATTCTTAGCCTCTGACTGGATACCAAGGACTGAATTGAGACAGTCTCTACAAACAAAAATTTGCCTTTTCTTTTTTTTTTAATTATTATTTAAATGATTTTAATTAAAGATTAGGATGATCGTGCCCTCCTTTGGAGGAAAGGAGGTCAGCCACAGGGCAGCTGGGGGATGTGCAGGCACTGCTCGGTCAAGGAGCAGAGTTAAAAGTAGCACCCATCCCATTCCAGAGTCACCAGAGGCCACACCAGCAGCTCTGCCCCTCCCTGCCAGGCAGGGCCCAGGGAAGCTGCTCTCTCTGGTTTATTTCTGGGTCACCAATATGCAGATGGGGCATTTTGCTGCGAGTGATTCAGCGGAAAGCTGTCCTCAGCCTGATTCCCCAGTTCTCTTGAGGTGCTCCATGCTTCCCAGAACCTGGCAGCCCTCAGGGAAATTAGGATGCTGCTCTCCATCTCGCTCCTCACCCATCATCAGCACTGCAGCAGGGAGGTCCTGGCTCAGGCCCAGAGCAGCAGGGAGCCACAGTTTGCCTTGTCCTTCTGCTGAGAACAGGTACATGGAGCCACCCAAGCACAGCAGAGCTCACCCTCCCTACGCCACAGACTGTGCCATCCTCTCAGGCCATTAAGATAATTAGCAGTTGACACAGATGTTCCTCCTCCAGGGGCACCTCTGAGTCTAAGGCTCTTGGCAGGAGACAGGCAAGGACTGGCCTCATCGTACCAGGAACCTACACAACAAACCTCCCTGACAGGCATTTTCAGGCACCCTGCTCTCTCTGGGGGTGCTCAGAAGCACCTCTCTGAGCCCTGGGACCCTCCAAGCCCAATTCCCCATCACCCTTGGGGTTTGTGCTTCCCCAGTAGCAGCCACGGCAGACCCCAGGCTCCCCTACCCAAATTCCACCCCCACCAAAACGTGTCCTCCCCTTGGGCAGGATGGCAAAGCTTCCCAGGAGAACACACTCACCAGCCTTGCAGCTGCAGCCAGCATAGAGGTACCCGTGCCTCCTCAGGAGGCTGCACTGCCCGTAGGGCCCGCAGTCGTTGAAGCAGGGGGTGAGGTACGCGAACACCGTCACTTTGGCTTCTGCACTGGTACATTCCCTGCAAGGACAGCAGCCCCCCTTGGTACCCCAGACCCTTGGGCAGCCCTGTGCCCTGCTCCCCAGGGTCCAACTGTGCCCTACTGCATGCAAGCTCCCTGCTATTTCAGGATCTGCTCCATCCCTCCCCAGAGCCACCCTCTCCACTCAGACAGCCAAACTGATGTCCAGGTGGGTGTCAGCTCTTCCCAGACCCCCATGGCAGACCCCACTGCCCACGACTGTCCACAGGACCAGTGTCACCAGCACTGTTTCATGTCATGCACTTGTCCCAGCAGGAAGGCAAACTGCAGGAGTATGGGCACAGCTGCCTGCATCTCAGAGACCTCACAAAAGGGTAACAGCAGCAATTATTTGCCAATTTATCACCTCAAAATTCACTTTGGGAAGGGGAAGCTCACCCAGGCAGGCTCTGCCATCTGCAGTCTGCACAAGATGTGCCAGTTTGACACTGGCCAAGCTGTTTGGGTGCTCTCTGCCTCCCACCTCCTTTCCCCTCTGCACCACAGTTCAACAGGAGAGAGGAGCCCAAGGCCCAGAGGGGAAGACGGAGGGTCAGTTTTGCTCACACAAGCCCAGGGCAGTGGGATGTGGAGGCAGAGTGCTCTGGGCAGGCCCCAGGGCGGGATGGCACAGCAGACTCACCCCTGGCCCTTTGGGCAGAGCAGCTGCAGGGACAGGAACCAGTCATCAGTCTGCGGGTACAGGACAATGAGCGTCGCCTCTGCAGAGGACGTGCTTGCACTCAGAGGGTAGCCCTGGGAAAAAGCTGAAAGAAAAGAGGCTGCTGTGCTGTACCAGACTTGGGAAGAAGGGCTCACAACAATGCCAGGCTGAGACTGATGACACAGGAATCAGATGCTCCCATGGCTGCTCCCTCCCATGCTCAGGAGGCACCAGGGGGATGGAGAGGAGCTCCCAGAGCCTTGTTTCTTCTTACATCTTAGTGCACCTGTCTGCACAGCACAGGGCACCTGGAACAGCCTGTTGGCTTGGCTGGTCCTCCAGTGCAGAGCTTAGTTTCTCTGTGCACCAGCCATACCTTCACCATCCCCAAACCCCCTGCCAACAAGGCTGGAAGAGCCCCAGCTGGTAACCAGACCTTCCTTTGGTGGAGGCTAATTCCTGGTGGCAGACCACGGTCAGCACCCCAGCACTCTGGGAATGTGCCAGCACAAGGACTTCAGGAGGGTTTGTGCCAAAATCAGCTGCCCTGGGACACGCCATAAAAGTCCTGAGTTGGTTAAGAGCTCATGAAGTCTAAAAGCAGAGCCCTGAGATGGCACAGCTGAGCTGGTGGCAGTTGCCATCATCTCTCCTACCTGTGCTGCAGTTCCGTGTGGCGTTGAGGGACAGCACTGGTGAGGCAGCGTTCACACACGCGACCATGGTGGCATTGCTCAGGCTCACAGATGTCTGTACAAACAGAGCAGTGTCACAGCACCACAATGCCATCCCCCTGCACCATTTATCTCCCACAGTGAGATGGTTTGCCCACAGCAAATGGGGGCAGCGGGTGACGATAAATCCTGCTGGTCAAGTCACCCACTGATTCTGCAAGTTTCTGAGCAAACCACCCTGCACTGCCACCGTGTTATGTGGTGGCTGAAAGGCAAGAGACCCTCCTGGAGGGAACTGCCCCGAGGCTGGGACACTCACACATCACTTCAGCACCAGCACAGGGTGGCACAAGTCAGAGGCTGCAGGACATCAGGGCTGAGTCCTGCTCCAGCCCGTGGGACGTTTCATAGAATTTCAGGAGCCTGATTTTGGGCGGGGTCACTGAAGGAACCTGGGAATTAGTGACTTGGGCAGGAACATCCCAGGGTTCCCCTGCTCAGCCTCCTTTCCTGGTGGCAAGGTGCCAGGCTCCCGTGGAGAAGATGGCATTGCAGCTGCTTCCCATTTTGTCTCCTCTGCGTCACTGCCGCCACATGCCGCAAGCTGTGGCATTTGAATTGGAGCTGGCAGGTGGGACATGCTGGAAGCAGCTAAAACAGGCTCAGAGTGCTTTGCAGCAGCAAAGAGAAACAGTGCCACAACCCCTGGAGCGTGCTGAGCAACCCACCCGGGAGCAGGGACAGAGCCCTGCGGAGGGGCCCCAATCCCATCCATCCGTGAGCCCCCGCACCTTGTTGAGCAGGAGACTGACCACGAGGGAGCCCCCGCTGTCCATGCCAGTGTTGAGGTTGAGCAGAAGCAGGGTGGGGGCCAGGGCAGTCACGGGCACGCTGGGACCATTCAGGAGCCTGTAGCGCACCGACACCACATCCAGGTCCTCCCGGACCACGGGCTGGCTCTGAAGGCAGGAGCTCCTCTGGCCAGATGTGTTGTGTGGAGCCTCTCCAGCAGACTGGGCAGAGCTCCCTGCAGCTCCTGTGGTGCCAGGTCTGGCACCAGTCTGGCTCTGGTTTAGGCTGATGAAGTTAAGGAATGAACTGGCGCTTCCCGGTCTGCAAACTGTAAAGGGAAAAAAGGAGAGGAATCAGCACAGTCAGGATTGGCACCTCCACCCAGGCAGGGCCTCAGCAGCTCCAGCCCTCCAAGCCATGGCATGAACTGGGGTGTTTCAGACGGTCTGTGCACTGCAGCCCCTGAAAGGCACCATTCACTGCAGGGGCAGCATCCCCAGGAAGCCAGACAGCAGTGCAGTGGGTGGAAGCACCCTGGAGCTGCAGGGAAGGGGGAAGAGAAGAAGGGATAACACAGTATCCTCAAGGTACCCAGGGAGTATTCAGTAGCCAGCAGCAGAGCTCAGCACTCAGCTGTCCCATAGCCACAGGCTGCATAAAAGCCTCTCCCAGCTCCCCAGGCATGAGCAGACAAGGGTGAGCAGGAGGGAGAAGCCAACCCAAAGAAGCCAGAGGCACAAGACATCATGTTGTGGCAGATGGAGCTGAGTGTGACAGAGTTCCACTGCTGGAGCCTGTCCATTGCTCCCAAAGACTCTAGTGCTCCCCTCTAACACCTCTGCTCACTTCCAGCACACAGGATAAATCTCTGCTTTGAGAAGGGGATGGCAGAACCCCCAGCAGACTCACTGTTGGTGAGCTTCCAGCAGCCAAACAGGGATTATGGTCATGTAATGCCATGCAAAGGTGCCTATCACAGCCACAAGGGACTTGTGACCCCTGAGTCACAAGGTGTCACCTGAAATGGCAACATCCCCTCACTACAAGCCCAGACATTTCCCCAAGGAAACCTCTGTGAGATGGTTCCCTGTCCATAGCCTGCTTGTGGCCAATTGATAGTCAACACAGCATTAGCATCCACCCCAGACTATTCTCCCACCAGACTTTAACCCAGCCACTGCGTCCCAAACAACCTTTGGAAAAGATCATTGTTTTAGAGACCCTGAACTTTTCAGGCATTTCCAAAACAGGCAGCTCCAGCAAGTACCACTCTGGAGTGAACACTGGAGCCTTCACTTTTGCCCCCACAGCAACAATTAGGTTTTGGGCCTCCAGGAGGATGCACCCGGCACTCTGAGGAGTGCAGGCCAACACAGCCAGGCACCCAAAGGCCCAAGAGAGACACAGCAGACACAAAGTTCCCTCTAGTCCTTCCCACAGGGCTGGGGAAAGCAGAATCCCACCTGTGAAAGAAGCCAGCATCTCCACCGACACGCTGGCATTGGCAGTGCCAAGACTCTCCACCATGATCTGCAGCCACTTCTCCCAGGGGGGCGACTCCAGGGCCAGGCTGCAGTTGGCATTCCCTGTGCAGGTGAGGATCCTCTGGAAGGACTGGGGCAGTGTGATGGAGCCCAGCACCACCCTCACAGCACACGCTTTCTTCTCACTCGTCACGCAGCTCCGCAGCTCGAACCGCATCCCTGCGGCGTGTTTGGGGACGAAGACCCTGCAGGAGGAGGGACCAGCAGTTTGCAGAGCTCTCACCCTCAGTGTGAGCCAGCCATGACCCATCACAGGCCCCAGGGCTTTGTGGCAAGAACTAGATTGCCCTGGCTGGTGGTGTGAAAATCCTTCCCAAGGGAAACGTCCCAAAGAACTGAAATTCCCACAGTCGAACCTCTGTGACCACTTGGGAAGACTCGGAGAAGGGTGCTCGTGTGCTCCCCGTGCAAACCCTGCCACAGGTGCAGGGAGCTCAGCAAACAGGCTCAGAGACCCCCCAGCTCCAGCCCCACGTGGGAACAACACATCACAGCTCCCATGGGAAATCCCACCCCACCGTGGCCCTCTGCCCACCCGCTGCTCTCACTCACTTGACATGCAGTGGCTTAGCAGGCGAGACAACGGTGTGTGGCATGGCAACACCAGGCTCCAGGACAGGCATATCAGTGAGTCTGAGCACAAACATATCTGCCTGGAACATATAGGGGCATGGAGTGGAGAAGCCCTGCAGGAGGGGAGAGCACAGGGGTCAGCTGTGGCTGTGACGAGACACTCCGGGCAGAGCTCCACGGCCGAGACCCTCACCTTGACCTCGATCCTGCCGGCAGCCTCGGGCAGGTGGGCAGCGATGAACCAGTCCCCAGCAGAGGGGGTGGTGACATTCACAAAGGTGGTGTTCTGCACAGCACTGCTCAGGGAGATGCTGATGTTGTAGGAGGGACGGACGGTGGCGTTTGCGGGAAAGCGGGTGCCCAGGGGATTAATCACGGGAGGGGCTCCGTGGCGAAAGTGCCTGCCAGAGAAACCAGGACGTGACTCAACCGAGGGATGGACAGACACTGCCAACATAAACTGGGATGCAAACTCCTTGGAGAACACCCAGGTTTTCCTGGGATCAGAGAGGGAGCAGGCTGGAAACCCCCACGTTTTCCAGTGGAACACAGGAGCCCTCATTTTCCTCTGGTGAAGACTGGATGCTATTAGCTTATCCGGGATTTATTTAGAGATTGCTTTAACTTGGCTGATCATTAAGATAAGGATTTACATGGTTCCATCAAGCCTGGAAGCAAATTTCCAACACTTACTAAGGTTAAGCCCCAGCTGCAAGACTACTTCTTTACAACCATCAGCAAATTCCCCGTATAGGGGAAATGGAGCTTTCATTTCTAGCTAAGATCTGAGTCTTCCCATTTCCTCTTTTAAGGAGGGTAGACAGATAGACTAAAAAGATGCTTACAAAGAAGGCCCATATTACAGAGCTGAGTACACCAGCACTTCTGCTTTCCAGATAAGCAGCCCACGTTTGAAGTAGCAGAAACACACACGGATATTTACTCAGTCAATTTGGCATTTAATTAGTTCACTTTTGGACTGCACTGCAACAGAATAGAACAGGTCCAGCAAGCAAACATGACAGGTGATACATTATTAAACCTTGGAGCTTATCTGGGTTAGGCTTTATTTCTTAGGGGATCATTTAGCTGCTATCTTGTCCCCCACACCCCCAAACTACTGGAAACCTTTCTGGGAAGCAGAAAGCAGGAAGATCCTCTGTGCCAAGCTTCTCAGGAACAACTAAAAGCACTGGGCTGTGCCCAGGACAGAGCAGGGCAGCACAAGCCAAGCAGCTTCAGTCACTCCCAAGACCTCCATGGAGTGGGTGCCAGAGACTCACGTCTCCACGGGCACAACTTGCCCAGGAAGCTTGCTACCCATCAAAATTCTTTCAAGTTTTTGACCTCAAATCCTCCAGCAGCTCAAGTACTACTTTAAGGACAATTCTTGCACTGAAATTTGGCTTGTAATCTTCTCGTGCTCTTGTGTCCACTGGACATGACCTTCCTCTGCTACCTCTGTTCCACACACAGTCACATCCCTCCCAAAGTGCCCTCAGTCTCTTAGGTTCCTCTGTGCTGGGGAATTTCTCCACCTCCAGTCAGTTTGGGTCCACTCAAGCCCCTTGTAGTCCTGCCAGATCCTTTGGCACCATGCCAGGCACAGAAAGGCCCGGGAACACCTTTGTGCTTTGTGTGGGCAGCACAGCAGCATCACTGCAAAGCTCTCTCCATCGCCCCTGTGGGATCTCTTGGACATCAGCTCTGACAGGCAGCCCCATACCCACTGGCAGAGTGACACAAAACACTCCTACAGGTTTAAACACAGATTCAGTGTTTGTACATTAAGCTGAGGAACAGATGCCCAGCCTCCTGCAACCAACCAGCCCCACCATGAGCCACTGGGACAAGAGGACAGGATGCCCATGTGGGCACGCCCTGGCACAGGGACATACATACACTGTGATCTCCATGCTGGTGCACTCGGGTCCTTTCCCCCGGGATGCCTGCAGGAGCCAACGTAGCAGCACAGTGTCTTCTGGCACATGGAAGTGAAAGAGCTTGGCATTGCCATACCAGCTGTAGAAGGACAACTTCTGTGCGCTCTGAGAGAAGTACTCGGAGACATACAGGGAGTCTGGAAGGGAGAGAGCACAGCAGTTGGGGTGGGGGCTGCTGGGGACAGGCTGAAGGGCTTTATCCACCCACAGAAGCACATGGGAGGCTTAGTGTTGATGGAGAGGTCCCCTTTGTGTCCCTGATTTCTCATCCTAGTCCCACTAGATACATGGTGATCCATGATGCTCCTGCAGCCAGAACCACCCACACCCTTGCTATAAACCACTACCCAGAGCAAGAGAGCACTAAAAGATACCTAAACTATGCTCTGAGGGATGTGCTCTGAGGATGAGAGATCACCAGAGACACTGAGGAGGAGGAAAAGGCTGGCAGGAAAGGTTGATGGAATAGGCAGCAGCAAACCCTGGGGCAGACAGTGCAGAGCAGAGGGGTGCAGGCAGCACAGGGCAGCCCCAGACCCAAGCAGCAGTTTATGGTGCCAAGAGGCAAGAGCTGTGCCCTTGTCTGTCTGCTGAGTGCATGGGCTGATGTTTTACGTGGGCAGAGAAGGATAGGACAGAGGGGATGGTTTTAAACTAAAAGACGAGAGATTTAGATTAGATATTAGGAGGAAATTCTTCCATGGGAGTGTGATGAGACAGTGGCACAGGTTTCCCAGAGAAGCTGTGGATGCCCCATCCCTGGAAGTGTTCAAAGCCAGGTTGGACAGAACAGCCTGGTCTAGTGGAAGGTGTCCCTGCCCATGGCAGGGGATTGGAACCAGATGATTTTTAGGGTCCCTTCCAGTCCAAACTATTCTGTGATTATCCATTTTACCCAGCTCAGGACACATGTAGTGTCTCCCTGTGACACACAATACAATGAAAATTCATGTGCTGCAAATGTAACTCTGGTTTCAGACATACTTTCCAAACTCCAAAGATTTTCCTATCTGAGAAAGGCTGCTGGGATAGTGAGAAGAGCCCCAGGACAGGTTGAAAGAGCATGCAAGAGGACAACAGCTACGCAGTCAAAGTGACATGAGGAGTAACTAGATCCTCCATCCCTCTGCCCAGCTATACCTACAGATCACCCCCAGCCTGATGATAATTTCACTGGCAAAGTTATGCATTAATGGAACTAACCAGACTGCAACTGAGGGCTGGAAAAGAAGCGTCACACCAGAGCTGAGAAAGGGATCAAACTGCATGGAGACAGCAGAGCTAAGGCCATGCTGCCCATCAAAAAACAAGGTTCATAACACTCAGCAAGGGGGTAGAAGAGATGCCTTCACACCTCTGCAGAGTGCCTTCAGATGCTCCTTTTCTACTTTGGAATTCCCTGGAGAGGAGAGAAACTTTGGCACCTTTCAGAGCCAGACTCCTCATTTCTGTTAGAGAACAAGCAGCAAGCGTGGGTTAAATTGCCTTCCTCCAGCGCTGCACAGGGTCATGCTGGAAGCACAGAGGACTCAAGAAAGATGCCAAAGAAGGAGGAAAACAGTCCTCAGGCAGAACCAGATCCTTGGGATGTACTTCCTGCCAAGAGGAATCTAATCCTAGCAGGAACTACGATCCGTGCCCCAAAGCAGGACACTCGCTGGCCTGCACCCACGGCACCACAGAGACAGGAACGGTAATCATGGGTTTAACTCCCTGGCAAATTACCAAGCCAAAGCCTGCGGGCACCCTGCAAACCCAGCAGGGAAAGGAGGAAACAGGAAAGCAAGAAATACCAGCCACGCAGGCCAGCTGGAGGATTTGCCCGTGGAGGAAGAGCGTGGCCGCCTGACCTTGCCGCGGGGTCCAGCAGGGCTGGCAGCACCTCAGTGCACGGAGGCAGAAAAGGTCAAGGGGAAAGGTGAGCGCTGAGCAGGACAGCCAGGAGCCCACAGTGGGCAGGGGTCACGCTGCTCTCAAGGCCAGCAAGGAGCAGAGACCACAAAGGGGGCTTTTGAAGCAAATGCTGCGTGGCTGGAACGCCAGCGCAGTGCGTGGGTCCCACGGACAAGAACCGGCTGTGATCCCCGGCAAGCCCGGTGACATTTCACACGCAGGGGCCAAGCAAGGGAGCAGGCTTTCATCAGGGCTGCCTATACCCCCAGCATATTCCACATGCACTTGGCATGCTCCTTTTCTGGAGATGTTTGGGCACGGGATGAGGGTAGGCAGGGACACAAAGCATCGTTGGAGCTGGGAGAGCTCCAGTCCCGCTCAACGCAACAGGTCCCATCAGGCAACCTACAGCCTGCTGCTCCAACCCCACCAGCTGTCAGCCACGGTCACCACCCATCCTGCACGTCCTCAGGAAGCCAAAGCATGACTGGTGTGGTTTTTTGGGGGAGGAGAGGGCAGGCAGATGGCAAAATTAAAAACTCCAGCAATTGGCAGTGCTGTTTATTAAGGACTGGTCAATTATACAGAGAGAGCTCAAGCACATTACCAGGTCAAAGGCAAGCAGAGCTGCCCTGCCCACGCACTGCCTGTCCCCAGGTAAGCAGCAGCTGGAGCTGTGGACAAAGTCCACTGACAAGCAGCTTCTTATGGCAACAAAGGGCAAACCCCTGCTCACAGACTGTGCTGGGCACCCCAGAGCTGCACCAGCGAGCAGGTCTGTGACTCCCAGGGCACCTCCGCCTGGGCTGACAAGGAAGCACCTCAGGCAGATAAACGGAACATCAGCAGAGAAAAGCCAGAAAGACAGGTCACTGCCGGCAAGGGCTGTGCTCCGGCAGCCCATTTGCATCGAGAGAGAGAGAGAGACAGAGTACTCTGGTATTTGCTGGGCTCCCTACGTGTCCATCCCCATCTATTCACTCTGCTCCGCAACCCCTGGAAGGTCCCACTCAACTGTCCCATGATGTAAAACAAGCTTTTAACAGAGCAAGGGACCTGTCAAACGGATGCTGTTTTCATCCTCTCCCATGCAGATTTTACATAAGCAGATTTCAAACGTATTATGTGGAAAACAAAAGTGTTTTTAAGAGAAGAAACAGAAGGCGGTAGAAACCCTGATGATGCTGAGAGGAGACGCGCTATTTCAATTTCAGAGTAGAGAGTCACCTAATACAGCTTGAGTTTGTTTGTCCAGAGATGATCTCATGGTATTTTTAGAAAATAATACATTGACTGGTGGTTTCCCAGAGCTTCCCATCAAAGGGACGAAGCTCTCATTTCAAAGCAGACGCTGTCTGAAGCTACAGAGCTGATGCTCAGCCCGACGACGGGAGAAAAGACGGGGCTATGTGGCAGGATGTTTGGCCATTTACAATGTAACAGAAACCCTGTTCCTTTCTCCGGGGTCAAAAATCCATCGGCAAATGTTGCAGAGCGAGCGCCCCTCTCTCCCCTGGGGAGGAGCGGGTCTCCGGCAGTGCCCAGAGGTAACCCTGGGGAGGCATTCCCTAGGGAGGCATTCCCACAGCCGGCGGGACGGCGCCGGGACAAACCCAGCAGCGCACCTGAGGCGCAGGGAGCTCGGCAGGGTGGGAACCCAGCGAGCGGGATGCCAGAGCAGGGTGGGCCCGGGGCCATCCCCGTCCCGGCTCCCCGGACCGTGAGGCAGCGAGAACCACCCCCAGCACTGGGGGGACAACCAGCGGCGGCACGATCCGACCCCGCCATGGGGCGGGCAGGTGAACAGCCTCACCGCCCCACAGCTCCCCACGGCCCCACAGCTCCCCACGGCCCCAGCAGCCGGCCGGGAAGGGGCACAGCCCCGCGGAGCTCAGCCCCTCAGCGCCCACCGCTCTGCCGTACGCCCCGCTCCCGTCCGTCCCTCCGGATGCGCTGGGAGGAAAGTAACCTGAAAACAAGGCAAAGCCAAGGAAAACAAGCGCGGCGAGCACAGCAGAGCGCTCTGGGTCTGGCCTGACCTCCCGCCGCCCCCCGGGGATGCTCCCGCATCCCTGGGGAGGGCACGGAGCCACCCCACAGTGCCCGCCGAGCCGCGGGGCGCGGGGCAGCTCCCGGCGCTCCCTCTCCCATCGCCCGGCCGCTCTGCCCC
>VXBX01007701.1:3111484-3170302 GCA_013400415.1 Scytalopus superciliaris | reverse complement strand
GCCCCCCACAGCCCTCACACCGCCCGGGGGGCTGGCAGTGCCCCCCATATCCCTCACACCGCCCGGGGGGCTGGCAGTGCCCCCCACAGCCCTCACACCGCCCCTGGGGGGCTGGCAGTGCCCCCCACAGCCCTCACACCCCTCACACCGCCCCTGGGGGGCTGGCAGTGCCCCACATGTCCCTCACACCCCTCACACTGCCCGGGGGGGCTGGCAGTGCCCCTCGTATCCCCCACACCCCACACACCGCCCATGGGGGGCTGGCAGTGCCCGCCACAGCCCTTACAGTGTCCTCAGGGACCTGGCACCCCTCACACACCCTCTATAGGGGTCTGTGTGTCCCTGACACCCCTCACACTGTTCCTGGGGACCTGACACCCCTCACATCATTTGTGGGGACCTGGCACCCCTCACACACCCTCCATAGGGGTCTGTGTGTCCCTGGCACTCCCCCCTCCCCCTAAACCCCTCACATCATTTGTGTGTTCCTGACACCCCCCACTAACCCTAATCCTCACACTGTCAGGGTACCTGGCACCCCTCACACCCCCAAGATGCCCAGGGACCCCTCACAGCCCCTTGGGGGAGTCTGGTACCCCCCGAGGTTCCCAGTCCCCCCTCACACCCCACATTAATTAAGCCACATTAGTGCCAGGTGTTATTACCCACCCTGTGCCCTGTTGCTGCTCGTGGGGCAGGTGAATCCCGGGGGGTTTGGGAGCTGCAGGGGAAGGAGGAGGCAGGGTGGGAAGTGAAGGCACTGATTTGGGGGAGGTCAGGATACCATGAGCTTTAACCAGTAATGGGTAGAAGCTATGAAGCTTTAGTCCTGCTGTTGAATAATGGCCTGAAGGATGTTTAATTTCTCCAGAAGAGGACCATGGGACTGTGCAGGTGCCAGCATTGGTTCTCCCTCTTCCTCCAAGGCTCCTGATTTGGATTGGTGCCTGGGGCTGGACTTGGAGCAGTGTCAGTGCAGGGCCTCAAGGTGTGATGAGCCTGTTTGGCTTGGCTCCTGTGCTAACTGCTGTGTGTCCTGAGAGCACTGACACCCCTGCTTAGGTTGTGGGTCACTTTTTACCCATTAAATCTCTTTTCATTTTGATAGGTAAAATCTGAAAAGATTTTTTTTGGCTGACTGCTTCCTTCCTACCCCACTCTTGCTTTTTGTGGGTAAAGGATTTCCCTCCCTGTGACCGCTCGAGGGGCTTCTGTAGCATTGTCATTGTCCCAAAACCTGAGCAATAATGCGGGAATTACAGTGGCCAGGATTCTACTTTCCATTCTCTCAAAGTGCAAACTGTTACTTATGTCAATTTCTGTAAATATTTTACTTCGTCCTCTTCACCCCCTGAAAAACAAAACCACTTTCTCCTATTTTTTATTTGGTTTTTTTTGAGTGAGAATAGAAAAACACAGGAACACTTATTTAAGGAGATAGTTCCTTGATAAAGTTGTCTTTATCCTTTCCTTCAGACAAACCAAGAAGTCGATACGCTGTGAATGGCTCTGGTGACACCACAGAAGATCAAGATGGGGACTCCAGGTAGGGGGAAAACATTTCTCCTTGCCTAAGAGTTTGAAACAGAGGAGAGATGGTCTCCTGCTCTCTTGCCTCCTAGTTCCATTCTCTCTGACTGTGTAGAAGATAACCTGCCAAAAATGCTTTAATACCAACTTATGAACAAGTTGGTGCTTAATAGTGAGCAATGTCTCATCAGGGAATGCATCTGTTGTTTTCAGGACAAGGCACAGGCCAGGTGTTTTGTGCTTGTTAGAAAGGCAATATTACCCTTTCAAAACCAGGACTGTTAATCCTTTGGCAAAATTCCACTTTTCTTTACCTGCCTACCTCTAACTGGACACATTATTCAGTTGCCTCAAATTCTTCCCTAGCTCGTGTAATTGTCGTATGGAATTGCTGTGCACTAATGAATAACTAATTTTGTTTCTCCAGATATAGCTGCCCTTGTGTCAGTGACATAGTAAGAGGAAACTGAGACTTAAAGATAGTGTTTTAATTACAGGAAATCATTGGGTAACATTTGCACTGAAAATAGGCAGTGTGGTGTTCAGCATATGTGTACGTATGGATGGACCCTCTAATTAGTTTTTGGAGAGCATTTGAAATCTGCTTCATAGTTCTAAATTTATCACTATTAGATATGAGATAAATCTGGGAGGGAAGGAGGGTTTTTTGTCTCTTGGCCCATAGTTCAGTTGCAGATCTTTTTTTTGATACGTGTTTTAGTCTCCAGTATTAATAAAAGGGGGTAATTGCTGCTCTTCACTCAGATACCAAAGAAATAATCATCACTTTTCCCCAAAAAAGAAATGTAAGCTGATTCTTAACTTTATGCTTGAGAACAGTTTAGGTGAAACTAAAATCACCTATTACAGTAAGCATCATCAATTCATTTGGTTTTCCAGGTCTGGGATCTTATGAAAACATGTTGTGCTTGAGGTCATTTGTATCTCCTGCCTTTTCTGGTGCCTTTGAAACCTTCCAGTCCAGCCTTTGGGTGCATGTCCAGTGAGTGCAGTACAGACAGGGCACAGCTCCTGTGGGAATACATTTGGGAACTGGGGAAGGTGTTTCAGACTGGGCTGGGGATGGCAGGAAGGCTCAGTGCACATGTTTGCTGGGATTTTGTTGGTTGCTGTTTGAACCCCTGGCTCTGGTATTTCCTTACACAGATTAAGATGATTTTGGAACGATACCAACTTCTGTCTGATACTGATTCTTGTGGCCTCTGCCATTTTGGCAGGTTGGGCCAAGCCCTTCCTGTGTATCTGTGTGTGTTGGATGTGGCCTGTGTTGCTGAGTTAGTGTGATACAATATGTGGTTACTGCAGTGATGTAGGAAAAGCTTTTATCCTTTCAAATGATGGGCAGATGAGAAAACTGCTGCTGTTTTCCTGAAACTGGCTTTAAATAGAGTGAATGTGGGGGTACATAAACTATATTAAGCAAATACTTAGATTATTTCATTGTGATGGTGTCCAAGACACTGGGTTTGAAAGTTTGTGCTTAATCTCCTGGTCAGGTATTTGTTACCAAACTTATACTGTGTAACAGAATTTATTTGGATCTGTCTTTATCTGCCATGCAGAGGAAGGGGAAATAGAAGAGCAGCAGCATTTCTGTTGCTCTGAAAGTGTTAGTCCCCCTAAAGGCCACATACTGGGGTCCAGCACAGAACTTGTGCTGCTTACTTGGCTGGGCCAGATCTCAAAGTCTCTTTCAAAATCGTGTTTGTTTATTGAAAAGCTTTTTCCCAGCCCCGGTGTAATCAGCACTGTAAGTATCCTGCATCCCACACGACTGATGTGACACATCCTCTTCAGTGGTACCTGCTCCTACAGGAAAATGCTGATGCTCTTCTTTTAATGAGTACTGTTAATTTAAATAAGACAAGACGGCGTTTGTTGGTAAAGTTACTGTCTTTCACTGGCTGATACAGGTGGAAAAACAGGCAAGTTTTAGGTACACAGATGCTTCTTCCAGCAGAAAATAAAAATGCATCTTCAAAACCGTGTGCAACAGATTGCTCAGACTTTGATTGGTATCAGACTATTTTAGGAGTGGCAGAAGTTGGTGCCTTGTAGTAGAAGAGATTCTAAGGGGAGAGTGGAGATAAAAAGGTGCAGATCCCCTGGGGAGAGTGAGATGCACATGATTTGCAAACTAAGAAAGAAAAGGAGTTAAGGTGTATATATTTCTTTAGGGCCTCAGAAAGGGCAAAATCAAATCAGTTTAGGTGCCTTAACTCCATTTCCATATAACATATTTCTGTGCATAATTGGATTTCTTTTAGCCTCCAGTCTCAATTTCCTGGTCATTGTTACGCTTTTTGATTTATTTTTTTTTAATAGACAATGGCAGCCTATTCATGATAATCCTCCCTGCAGGTTACTGGTCTGTGTTTGCTTGCATTAATTTCTGCTCAATGGAGCTGTGTGTTTGGGTCTTCAGAATACAGATTTTACTTCCCCTTAAAAGCCCGTTGAGCAGCAGAAGTGGCTGAGGTGTGTTGGTGGTGGCCATGCAACAAAAAGGTATTCAGAAGACTGTCACTGTCAAAACAAATTTCCTGTCAAGTGTCTCTCTTTGTTGGCTTCTTCTCAGTCTTTCATCATTTGCTCTTTTTATAAACATCCTTCAGTTTCTGAGTCCTTTACCAGGAGTACACACACACACCCCCCAGCTTATGGAGGTGCCTGCCAGTCTCTGTTTTGTGCCTGAAACGTGAGGCACTTCCTCCTCTTGAAGCTGTAAGATAATGCTTAATAAATTGGTTTGGAATGTTTTTTGTAGCTTTTCCGAAGGTGGTGTAGTCAGCAAGCAAATATTCTAATGAAGAGACACGTATAGTAACATATGTTACACCAGACTTTGCATTTTTAGTGGCATAACTGACTAACTGGAGGAGGTTTAGCAAATTTGGCAGCACTGATGTCATTAATTGGCCAAACGCTTCTGTTATAAAAAACCCAAGTTAGTGACAAACAAGGATTTGACTGTCCCTTTCTAACAAACAGTAGTTCTCCTGTGATAACATTTCTGTCTCCTCTGTCCCTCTTTCACTGGCCTCCAGTGTTCTTCCTTGTATTTGTGTTGAAAGGCTTCCTTTCTGTGAGCCTGTGCTTTGCCATTCATCCACCCATCCCTTGAAACACCCTTCCTGTAATATCACCCCCTTTGTGTGGTTTGTCATTTAGGTTCCCTAAAGTTCTCTTTTCAGCATGACCAGCAGAAATCTGCTGTGTTTTGTATTAAATAAATGTTGGAGGTTTTCATTTTGTCTCCCCTCTCTACTGTGGATGGCACAAAGCTTTTATCAAATTAATTTTTCAGTGTATATTCGGGAAATTTGTTTCAGGAAACAAGTCCTTTTGTATCTTGTTAATTGGGGGGGGGAGAAAAGAGCAGTTGACTGTTAAAATGGAAACAAGTGTTTCTGATATAAAAGTGAGCACAGCTGCTGACAGAGCCCTGCTCTGTACAGCTGTTGGAAGGAAGGGTTTTGGATTCTTTGCCTGGAAAACTTTTTCTAACTGTGTACTTATTGCTTGGGGCAGACAGAGGGACAGGGAGTGACCTCACGTGTGTGCTGCCAGTCTGGCCAGACTGGCACCTGCTGGGTGAATTTCTGGGGGTGCAGCAGGGGCTCTGTGGCCAGGCCCCTGCCAGAATCCTTCAACAGTAAATCTGGGCATCCTCTTTTCCTGCATCTTATGGGTATGGAAGCACCAAAACCGATTGGGAAGAGCTGCGGGTCATTTGGGGCTGCGAGGGATGTTCTTAGGTGAAAATGATAGGAATAAGTGGAGGTTTAGAATCTGCTCTAAATCAGGCTGCAGTCTCTTCTGTTTCTCTTAAGGTAAGCATGAATTACAAGGGGTGGTGGAAATGCAGCTCCAGACACACCGTGTGTGGTGCAGCCAGTGTTAGTGCAAGGACTAAACTGCCTGAGCCTGTTTTCTCCGTGTTGTCAGTCTAAGCCTGCAATATATCCCTGGAATTCACCTCTCATTAACTATTGACTCTTCTCAACAGTTGTATTTCCTTTACAGGAGTTTAACCCTTAATAGTTCATCCTAGTTTTTAATATATCTCTTTTTTTTTTCTTTTGTATTTTGTGTACTTGCCTCGTTTATTTTCTTTTGTTGTGTTTTGTTTTGTGTTTATGGCCATGTTCCCATTTCAGAGACCAATGTCCTCTAACTGATGAGCAATTGGTTTCGGGGTAAGACCAAACGTTCTAAACAATCACCTTTGTCTAGAATGGCTTTCTTTTCTCACCATCCTTTTAATTGTGCTTTGTTTCTGGTTTCTGTTTTACACCGAATGATGAGATAATTACATGCTAAATCACAGTGTCTGTAGGAAATGTACTGCTAAAGTTTTGTGCCAGGATAATTACAAAGGTCCTACTAACATTTCTGTGCTTCCTGTAGGGAATCCAGGATGGGTGTGGTACTGTCCAGGAATTGGGAAAAGCTGTGAGACTGTAACAAATATAGCCTTGGCATTTCAGTTATTCCAGCAAGGAGCCTTAAACCAAATTGCTTTCTGATAAGCAATGGTTTAAAATTACAGATCAGTGAGCAAACTATTTAATCCCAGAGTAAGGATGGAGAGCTCTTCAGAGGCCTGGGTTTGAGCTCTGTTGGTTGCTTGCTCTTGGTACCCCACCAGGCTAAGTGGGATGATTAAATATGTGGAGGGAAAGGTGCTCAACTTCAAAAGTGCCCCAGAAGTAAAAAATGGATCTCTAGTCCTTGCTTAACATAAGCTTCACCTAGGTGCTCATATTCTGTTCTAAACTACTTCAAAGAAGAATTCTTTATAAAAACCTTGCTTTGAATTCCTGTGGCATATAAAAAATTATTACCTGCTCTTGGGGGGACAAAATGGATTTGTGTTTGAGGTGTCCCCCCCCACACTCCTTTTCTGTGTGCTGTTGCTACATTGAGCTCATGATAAGAGTGGTAGGGTATTTTGGGCAAATCAAAACTTTTGTTTATTGTATTTACTCTCTGCCTGCTGAATTCCTTAGTACAGGAGAAGTTTGCTTCCCTCTGGAATTCACAGTGCTCAGACTAATCTCATAAAAAGAGAAGGGACTGTTATTGCCCAATTGCAGACCCTAATCTGCTTCTAACAAACTCTTGAGCTCTGTGAAGTCAGTATTTTTAGGTCATTTTATTACACTCCAGAGATTGGAAAATGAGTATTAAAATATTTAAAGTAAAAGTGTTACTTTCTAAGATGAGATGATGAATTGAAATGATGGAAATAATGTATCTGCTGTCCCTCAATCTCCCTATTGTCCTGAGGCCTAAGAAATGTCTAAATTATGTAGGGCATTGGGGGGAAAAAACTCCAAACCAGCCAAACCAATAAATCCAGGCTGAGAATGGGACTGGGGTCCAGGTGATTGTTGGGAGAGCCTGTGGTGATCCCAGGTGTCTGTACCCATCAGGGAGCACCTGTCTCAGGGTTACCTGTCCTGAGTGTGTCATCTGGCTGCATTCCAGCCCTCTCCCAAAAGAGAAGCCCCTGCTAGTAAGAAGACACTGAGGACTTGCCAAAATGAACCTTTTAATCAGCTCCTCCCCACAGAGTCCCATACAGGGTAGGGCAGCCAGGGCTGTGGTGTCATGGGGTCTCCTGGGGGACTGCTGAGCTCTTTATCTGTTAAAAGATCTGCTGCTGTAATTCCTTATGAAAGTCATCATAATGATCACTTTTCCAGCTCCCAAGGTATCCTTTGCCAAGGCTGGAGGAGGGAAGGGTAACTCATTTCTTACCAGAAAGCTGGCATTTTCTAGTTTGCCCTCCTTCCTTCACCCCTCAAACATATGCTTATTTTGGATCCACGTTATTATCATCCTCCTGGCTCCACGATGAGCCTATTAATGAACAGCTGAACAGGGCAAAAACAGGAGGAAAAGCTCATTTTGAATGTGATTTCTGGGGACTGTCAGTCCAGGTCCTGTTTGAGGAGGCTTTCCCCTTTCTTCCCAAACTTCCTGAGCTGTGCAGCCCAGGGCAGTGGCTGAGAGCACGGGCTCTGGAGTCTCTGGCTAGTCTCCCCATGTCTCTGCTTGCCCTTAGCTTGGAGTTTGGAGCAGAGCAGTCAGGAATTTGGAAGTCTGTGCACAGCTGCTCCCTCCATAAGCCAAATGTAAGCTGTGGTCGGGGTGAGCTGTTTGTACACACACCAGGAGCTCTGAGAGTTTATAAAGCCTCTGTGTGGTCCTTCATCTCCAGTACTTGTAGGTCTAACAAAAGAGATTTCCCCTGGGCCCCACAAAAGACCTGGCTGTGTGCATTTGTCTTAATTTCTGTAGCACTCCATAACTCAGGGAGAAGCAGGAATATGGTGCATTAATTGCTTCTCGGGGCATGGAGGGCTCACTGGTGGCCAAGAGATAAGGTGAGCACAGCACACACCCATGCCTGCCCTCTTCTCCCAGTGATACTGGGTTATCTGGGATACCTGCCTGCTGGAGGGGGATGGTCTGACAGGGACACGCATTCCTGAATGTAAATAAAGAAAATGAAATAAACATTTTCATTCTTAAAAACCGACTCTCATCTGGTTTGAAATTTATTTGATTAAATGGGAGCCTCTGGGAAATAAGACGAGGAAAGAACGTGTTAATAACAAGCCTTGCCCTGCTCCTACTGTATAGAATAACAAATGTAATCCAGCAGCTGATGTTCTCTTCCCTGTGGGGTTGAGCCTCACTCTCTCAGGGGACACCATGAGGAAGATGAGTGTTTGTAGAGACCAGACCAATGGTGTGGGGCCAGCAGGAAGGGCACTTGCAGAATTCTTCCCTTGCCACACTGGATTCCTCCCCGTTTCTGCAGCAGTAGCTGCGTTTTCCAGGGCACACTCCTGGTAGATACTTGCCCTCCTGAGTCACACCTACCTTCTGATCCATGGCTGGCATTGGGAAGGGCCTGCCCTGTCATGAATTTGGTTTATCAAGTGAGAAAGCCCAGGTGAGGCCAGGCTAGGCCTGCTGGCCACCTGCCAAGGGAGAAACTTGGAATCTCACGATGAGCTCTGGGAAAGGAAGGACAAGCGTTGGCTGTGTGTTTCCTCTGATTGAATCAGCTCTTTCTTGCCTTCCCCTCTGCCATACTGAGTGGCTTTTAAGATCTCTGTTGTGCTTGAGTGACAGGCTGTGTCAATATGTAGTTGCTTAGTAAGTTCATTAACCTGCAGCTAAATCCAGGCAATGGCTAACTCCAGCTGTTTTTATATTTAAGCGAACTGCCTCTAATCTTTCCAATGTATTTTGCTGAGCATGTAATTAAATAAGCATGACCCTGCAGTCTTTGTCGTGAATGCTTCCTGTTTTATAATTGTGATGATCTGAGAGATGTAATTTAGGGGTCCTTAATTTTACGTAATTGGTGGTACTCCAGGTACGGCAATTCAGTCACAATTTACAACACTTTATAAACTTCGGAGATAATATGTCTGTATTTGGAGGAGCGTTCTGGGGTGTGCCTTTTGAAAACTGTATTAACTTCTGTTTCTGCTCTTCAAGGTTTTCTGATGTCATCCTGGCAACAATTTTGGCTACCAAGTCCGATATGTGTGGCAAAAAGTTTGAGCTGAAGATTGACAATGTTCGCTTTGTTGGCCATCCCACGTTGCTCCAGCACGCCCTGGGGCAGGTACGGTCAGAGCTGCCCTCTGGGGCCTGCCTTCTCACAACTGCCTGGCTGTAGTGAGGAACTTGGAGTTCAGAACCTGCCTGTTTGACTTCTGATGCTGTTTTTACTTCCTGGTGCTCCAAGCTGTCCTTTGCTTACTTCCAGTGAGTGGCAAACTGAGGGAGCTGTGTCAGTGATCACAGAAACCCTCTTCTGGTTACTGTGGAAAACTGGGGGTAAAGAGAACTAACACCAACCAGTCCAGCTCCAAAAGCTGTTTCTCACTATTACTGCAATTTAGCTTTTTAGCACCTCTAATTAGTATGGCAATTAAAAAAACACCACCCAAACCTTTACAAATGCTAAAAGCTGCATCAGCCTTGTTTGGCTTTTAACTCCTCCTCAAGATGATCCCGGGTGGGATATGTAGGCTTTTGAAAGAGGTCTAAAATTTTCTTGTGGACCAGGTCAGGCTGCTGTTTGCATTGAAACTGCTCTGTGACCTGCTTGGAATGAAAGCAGTTTGCCACGTAAGCTATGTGAAAGCCCTGCTTAAAGCTAGGAAAGAATTCACATGCCAAGTATTCCCTGTGCCAAATACTCCCTGTGCCATTCCTTCTTCCTGATCAACTGTAGGGATGAACTAGGCTTTGGTAATTTCTGAATCCAACACTGATCTCTGTCACTGAGATCTTTGGTCTCATTTAATTTCGAATTTGCTAAGTCATTCCTTTTTTCAGGAAAAAAAATAATCTGCTTGCCAGTTCTAATATCTTTCTAGCTATAATTAGAGGTAGAAACAGATTGTTACTAGCTGCCTCTTGATATTTAGAGGGCCAGACTGCTTCAATCCCAACAAGGAGCTGGCCTCAAGCATCAAGAGATGCAAGTGGTTCACTTTGAACTCAGTCTAGAAAAGTTGAAACTGTCTTGGAAGGCAGAATTGACTTGTGCTCGAGCTGTGCCAGTCCAGCAGCAGCCCCAGGGTCTGTGCAGGGATCCCAGCCAGGAGCAGAAGGAGGCAGGGCTGGAGGGCAGGGCTGCAGTGCTTCCCCATCCAGGAGACAGGCTGCATGCACTGTAGATCCAGGGTCCATCCCAGAGGCAGGCACAGCTCCCGGCCCTGGGCTGAGCTTAAATGGGGCTCCCCGACTAGGGGGGTGTGTGTGTGTGGGGCCATTAAGACCTTTGGGTGCCCTCAAGGCCCTGAGAGCAGTGGCCTGTTCTACCTCAGATGAGTTTCCTTTATTTTACTACTCTCATCTGAAAGGCCCAACTCCCTAAATGTGGTGTAAATGAGACTGAAAATTCGTGTTTGCATTTTTTCACCACATTTTTATACATTTCTCTCCACCTTCCGGTCAGTTTAATCCTAACTGCATGAAATGTCACTTCATTTCAATTTGCCTAAGTGAACTGCATTTGGGTAAATAAACGAAGTTACAAAGTGCTGTGAACACTTTTTTGTTACTTCTTGTAGGATCTTCTTTTTTGGGTGTGTCTTATCACCCCTGTAGGCACCCCAGACCTTTCTAGAGTGCCGAACCTTCTAGCTGTGGCAGCCACCTCTGCTAGTTCCTGTCAGGCTAAAAGTGGGACCCCCCTGCAGTTATGAAAAAGCTGGATGGAGCTCCTTTCCCGTGGAGCAACCAGAGTCACTTGGCAGCCTCTGCTCTGGGTTTCCTCAGAGTTCATTCTGCAGCAGATTAATCCACGGGGCAGCTCAGCAAATTCTTACTCAGATGAGATTCAGGAGTTACAAGAACACAAATATCTCCTCCTGTGTGCCAGACTGCCTTTTATGTAGCAATGTTTTGAATTCTTCCACTTCCTTCAGCATTTTCTTTTCCAGCTTAGTCTTTTCTTCCATTATTTTCTGGACAGGAGGTGCTATGCAGTCAAGCCTGCCTCCCAATGGATGTTAGTGCTGGGAGGTTCTTTGATTTTAAGGAAGGAAGAGTAGCAAGCTTGGAAATGCTTTTGAGTCTTTACTGAAATTCACAAGAAATACTGGAACCTGTAACTGCAGAGCAAATAAACACAGTGAAGTGGCTTTAGCACCCATCACTGCCTTTTTGATAGCATGACCTTTGACTTTAGAAAAAACTCCCAGAAATATGTAGCACCTCTTTTAGTTTTTCTGGTTTTTGAGACTTCAGAGTGACAGCAGTGGGATGAACCGAGCAGTTCATTGCTGATGCCTGGGACCCGTTGGGAGGGGTGGATGCAGCTCTGCCTTTACCAGCTGCTCTGCTTCTGCCCTGTCTCAGGTGCTACACACAAGCCGAGACCCACTTTTAGGTTAGCCGGGTGTTTGTTGCAGCCCTTTGCTCTTGGGATCGGGTGGGTGCTCAGCAGGGAGTCCCAGGGGACGCTGGAATGTCCTCTGCATTTTGTGCTCCATCTTGTGGCCACATTCGGAGTCCTTGCTCTGGAGGTGCAAATTCCACTTGCTTGTCTTGGCTCCCACTGTCCCTCCTCACCAGAAAGTCTGCCCTGGGGATGGGGCTCTCTGCTGCAGAGAGAATAGAGAGGCTGGAGAAGGTGTCTGAAATCCTGCAGGGAGGGGAAATCTAATCTTTTATTTTAGCTCTGATGTTCCAGAGCATATTTTCACTGATGAAAGCAACAGCTTGTTACAGGATGCAATTTGAGTGGGGATTTGAGGAAAGGAAACAATAGGTGTGGCCTGGGATGAGAAATCCTATGGACTTCTCTTTATTTAACAATATATATATGACAGTTGTGCTGAGGTCCCTAATGATGGTACAGTGCAATAGCAAAGACACCAAGTAAGGCTGCTGTCCCAACTGATACTCATTTCCACTGTCATGACCAAAGTGCTTTGGTTTGTCTTCACAGGTGCTCAGCAAAGGTGGTGTTGTGGAGTAACTGTGGCCTTTTAATTAAAAATAATAAATCATAGTTTTATTTTTTGCAAGTCAAATCTGGTGATATAATTTGATTTGCCTGCTCTCTTAGCAAACTTGTTATATAACAAAGGCTTTTCTTTTTTTGTAAGTTTCTTTCTCTTTGTTACTGGCTCCAACTGACCCTACCCTGTGGGATTTTTTAATAAATGTTTTTCAGGTATCCAAAACTGACCCCTCACCAAAGAGAGAGATGCCCACTATGATTCTGTTCAACGTGGTGTTTGCACTAAGGGTAAGGACTGTTCCCATTCCATCTGACAGTGGGATGTGCTTCAGATCTATGAGGAAATGCAGTAGGCTCACATTCCAGGAAGCTCTTGCAAAACATTCACCCCTGGTTTTATTGGGATATTTTAATTTCAAACAACAAACATGTAGAATATGACACTGACAAGTGTGAAATTTGCCAGCCCAGTGGAAAACAAGTTCAGTTGTTTGCTTCAGGGCATTTCCCAGAGATTTTGGTTTGAAATACCCAGAGTGTAAAGGCATGCAGGAAAACACTTTGCAAAACAGATACAAACACAGCTGCGAGTCCTGTGTGTGTGGTGTCTTGTGTCATGAGTGAGCTGGCAATCTGGTCTGGGTTTTGTGGGCCCTGCAGCTGAGCCCACTGTGCTGTAAAAGGGCAGCCTGGGCCTGACCTGGGTGCCAGGTGCTGCTCTCTGAGTGCCCTGCTCCTGCCCAGGACAGCTCCACATCCCCAAAGCTGCAGGAACAGGGTGCTGAGCCCCTGTGGCTGTGCAGCTCAGACCTTGGGGGCTGCTTTTGCTCCAGAGACAGCAGTGGCTCGTGCTTGGCCAGCCCCCCACCGTGGCCATGGCCCACCCTTGCCCTGTGCAGAGCCAGAAGCCTGCTCTGACTGTTCTGAGCCCTTACTCATGCTGTATGATACAGAGACACGTGCTTTTGCTCAGTGCCTCCAGGCTTGTTTTATAATTAATGGACAGTGTTTGAAAGCTGTCTCCTCTCAGCACTGAGATCACTGTAAAGGGAGAGTGCCAGGGAGCAGCAGCTGAGCAGCTAAATGAGAAGAAGGTATAAATGAAGAATAAAGAGGTTTTGATGCTCTGCAGAAACCTGGAACAAATATGTAGTTTCTCCTGGAAATTTTTTTCACGCCCACTCTATTGACTAAATGTTGGTGTTAAGGGATCCTGGCTTGGCTGATTAGATGAAGCCCTAGAAATTTCATTATATTTGAGCATTATTTGATTTCTAAGCTCTGAGTTTCTCTTCCCTGCCCATAGGTTGTTTAAAAATAAAAGAGGGAGCTGGAATAGCTCTCTTTATAGAAATGGTTGATACTAGCTCGGCTGGATATAAAGTCATGCTTTAAAAGCCTCCAGCTCCTTGCTTGTGAAAGGACCTTTTTTTTATCCCCCTTAGCACTACTGCTTTTCTTAGCCCTGGATTTCCAGTGGTGAATAACATGGACATGGCCCCTTGTCCTCAGCTCGGGAGCAGGTTTCACACAAGGCAATTATCCCAGCATTCAGTCTGAATCAAGCAAGAAATCGTTCTCTGAGCTCTGCTTTGGGACACTCTTAGGTCAGGAAGTGCTGAATTTGCAATACAGGAGTTGATTTTGGATTTCATACATTAAGAGCTGTTGTTCTGGTGTACTGATGAAGCACCATGCTTTGGCTGCAGGGAAGTGTGTGTAGGTGCACATGCAAACACAAACACCCTTGCACACTGAGTCTTGTGGCAGCAGGAGGGGTAAAACCAATGCTCCTTCATTCACAAGAGCTTGGTGGAGTGCAGGGAAGACTTTATCTAGCTCATGTTTTTCTAGAATCTAATTTCTGCTGGTTCTAGGAAAACTTGCTCTTTTTTTTTGCACTTCATCCGTGTGATGACACTGATGTAATTGTGTGTGTGATGCAGCACTAAATCCATTTGCCAGATGAGACACTCTTGGTTCACAGAGAGAAGTCAAACTGCTGGAAAGTGCTGTGCAAGAAGCAAGAGGAAATTTTTTCCTAGGATAGAGCAGTGCAGCACAGAGGGTGGGTGGAGGCCTTCTGAGATAAAGATGAGTGTCCATCTGCAGTGGGCAGACAGAGCAGGCAAAGACCCAAGTGCTGTAATCAGCACTGCCCCTGCTGTGTTTAAGCTTCAGGGTTACCAACGTGTCGTGACTCAGCAAGAAGGGCGGAATCAAAAACTGATGAGTCATGGTTTGCTGGTTTTCTTGCCAAGGGGTCGTTTGCCAGAAGTTTAAATTCCTTTAAATGTCTTAACAAACATGAAGCAGCTGCTGACTCATGGTGGAGCCACCATTTCCCCCCCTCAGCCCCTGTGGCAGCCAGACTTACACCATAGATTTGTCAAGGGACTTAGACAAATGCAGTGTTAGTAATAAGCCATGCTTGAGATGCATGTTTGGGAGCATAAATCCAAATCCATTCAGGTTTGGGATGAAATTGTTGGTCATGTGCTGGTAATTCTGATTTAGTTACTGCCTTGTCAGTCCATAGGACAAACATCACGCGGGTGTTACAGGCACTGCAGTCCTTGTGCTCCCAGTGAGTTTAACCTGAACACTGGGATATTCTGCCTTTTCAAATGGCACATGCTTGCTTTTCTCACTGTGTGAAATTGAGTCCTTTGCTCTCTGCTAGTAGAAGGCCCATTCACAACTGGAAAAACAACCCAGTATCATGGTCCTGGTGTGGTGTTCATTTGGTGCACAGAGACAAGACTAGAAATCCACGAGCCTTCCCTTCACACTGGGACATCTCTGAGCTTCTGCTTGGCTGCTGCTGGAGAACATTTGCTGTTTGCCCGTAGCCAGAGCGGCTGCCTGTTGATCTGGCTGGGTATTTGGGTGCCTCTGTGTGGCTGCAGGGCCGTGGTGGTGGCCGTGGCTCAGTGTCTGTCCCCGTGTCTCCCGCAGGCCAACGCGGACCCGTCCGTGATCAGCTGCCTGCACAACCTGTCGCGCAGGATCGCCATCGTCCTGCAGCACGAGGAGCGCCGCTGCCAGTACCTCACCAGGGAGGCCAAGCTCATCCTGGCCATCCAGGATGAAGTGTCTGCCATGTCAGAAAGTGAGCTGAGCTCAGCTTTGGGCAGCAATGTGTTTGTCCGGGGGCGCTTTTGCAGAGAAGTGCTGCTCGTGCCTTCTTGTTTCGTCAGTATGAACAAGTGTTGGTGCTCTCCAGCACTGGGACAGCTTGGGACTGTGTGTGAGCTTTAGAGGTGAAGGGGCTTTGCTTTCCTTACCAGCTCAGTTCAGCACAGTCCCTGGAGACTGTTTGGATCTGCCTGGCAGGCTGAGATGGAAGAGCTCACGTGTAACCTGCTTCCCCCAGCCCAGAGCGAGTGTTCCATGCTTTAATGCTGTGTGCTGAGTCACCAGACATCTCGGGTAGCTTTACTCTTGCATGTTGTTACCATGGCTAGCAAATAGTTACAGAGTTTTTCTATAATTCTATAATGTACTTCAGGAAAATGTACTGTAATAACATGCACTGTGTAAGGTGAGCTCTGTCTGACAGTGACGCCTCATCTCGCTGCAAGCGTTAAAAATTTAAGTAACATCTGTAAAAACAAATCATTTAAAACCATCATTTGTCAAATTCACAGTTACATGTGCTTAACTGAGTTGAGGTTTAGAAGAAGTTGGCAATAATACTTGAGTTATTGTAAGAGCTTTGAAAGATAATTGTGGGTTAAAATGATCTGATTTCTGTCCCTAAGATATGGGTTGATACCTGGTGGGGAAAGAGGAAACTCTCTTTGCTTTGGAATCACTTGTTTGCTTTCTTGTTTTGAAATTTTCTGTAGCCACAGAAGGGCCACAGTCTCCTTTTCATCACATCCTACCCAAGTGCAAACTGGCCAGAGATCTCAAAGAGACATATGACAGGTAAGTTGGATTTTATTCCAAGCTCACCGTATGCTGCTTTTCACTGAAACCTCCTGGCCTTGGTGCTTAGGATATTATCCACCTCCTCATGCTGTTGACTCCCTGGCATTTGGGTTTTACACCAGGCAGAGCAATGTGAAGCCTAGCAGTCAGGTGAAATGTTTGCACAACTGCTATCCTAATCATTGCCTTGGTCACTCTTCGATATCTTGTGGTTCCTAAAAGTTGGTGATGTCTGTCAGAGCTTTAAGAATTAATGTTTTCTTTCTTAGCACGGGGGCACATAATGACAAGTGAATTGTAGAATTGAAAAGTGTTATAATATGGATATTATATCACTCTAGAAGTGCTCTAAGGCTGCAGCTGAGAGAAAAGTGCTGCATGAGCACTGATAGCAAGTCAGGTACTGCCCTGGCTTCATTTGGTTACACTGTGCATGTCGGGACAGCAGGTTTGGATTAGATGCTGAGGCCTCCAGCAGAATGGAAAGTGTAACATGCTGTTTCTTGACTGGATCAGAAGTTCTGGCAAAGATTTCAAAGGAGTGTGGAGTTGGTGTTGAACTCGAGCAGGAGTTGGGCCCATCCTTGTTTGGCTGCTCTGACAGCCTGGCAGTGCTGGCTCCCCCATCCAGGATCTGTGCTGGGAGAAGGGCCTTGGCAAAGGGGCACAGAAGGAGTGGGTGGGGAGGAGCAGTGGGGTGTTTGCAAGGGTTTCAGAGAATTAGGCTGGAGCTCCTTAGAGCACATTGAATAATACCAGGCAAATCCTTTATCCTCCCGGGACTGTGGCTCCCCTTGTGCAAGGGGGATCATTGCAAAGCCATGTAAGGGAAGGCACTGGGAGCCGAAAGAATTTAGTGATGCAAAGCACATTAAAAAAGTAATAATCTGTTCTTTATTATGTTCAAGAGCTGTGAATTTCAGCTTGATGGAAGAAATGTGGTATATTGGTCCATACAACCCACACAAAACCTGTATTAAAGTTTTAAATAAGGCACTTTTTGGGTAGCCTGTGATTCTAATATTAAACTTACATTTTTCTGTTTCTCTAGGGCTTTGTATTTGTGACTGGGCAAATTCTGATGTTGTTTCCAAACGTTTTAGTGAGACAGTGACATCTTGTGGCATTTAACTGTGACTGGAGCAACACACAGCCCAAGCTCATGGGGTGTGCTGATAATGACCCATGAGATAAGGAGGAATGGGCTGACCATGGAGAAACACACTTTGGTACTGCCCCCCAGGTGTAAAATAAGGCAGTTCCTTCCTCATTTGGGCACTGTGAGTGGGGGAGAAGTGGTGCAAGTTAGATTTTGACACTTCTGCATGACATTGTCATAGGCAAATGCAAGAAATAAGGTATTGGTAAAATTAAAAAGTGCCCGTGTGCTTTATTGTAAAGCTGTACCTGAGGAGTAGCTACCAGTGTAATTGTCTGGCTGGGTGAGAAGGTGTTCTGCAATGTTTTTCCATTAATACTTCCTGTGAGAGAAAAAGAAATACAGTTATTGCCCCTGCATCAGATCAGTTGAGAGAAGCTGCAGCACCTTGCCAGGCAGGCACAGAATTAATTTTATTTTTCTTTTGTAAGGTAGAAGTGGCCTAGTAATAGGATTTTTTTCCCTGAAAGTCCAAGCTGAATTAATTATTCCTGTGTGGCAGCAGCTTGGGAGTGAAATCTGTGTGGTCTTCTGTGAACTGAGGGTTAGTCATAAGTTGACATGGCGTTACAAAAAAGATAGACAAGAATGCACAGAATAAAAGTCTTGTCTGTAAGATGGGAACCAACCCCACTTGGGGTTGTAAAGCCCCTGCATAATGAATATGGTATCCAGTTTTGGACACCACATTTCAGGAGGGATTTGGGCCACCTAGAGAGTGTGGAGGAGTGAGAATGACCTCAGAGGAAAGATGGGAAGATTTGGTCTGTTGCTTTTAGAGAAGGAGAAGGACTGCTGGGAAGGGTAAACCTTCAAATGCACGCAGTGACAGTGTGCTGGTTTAAATTGACAGAGCCTTCTGGCCCAGCCTTTGGCTGTGGGAGGGCAGGGACTGAAGTGGGGGGGGCACTTTGAGTTGCAGAGGGAGCCCAGCTCCCCATGGCAGGTTCCTGCCCTTGCAGCCCCATCTCCAGGGCTGCTCCAGAGCCCTGTCGAGCCCTTGGTTTCCTGTAGATGGTGCTGAGGTATTTCAGGCAAGACCCAACACGTCCCTGAGCAACCTGGTTTGTGCAAAACCACGAGTGTGTGACTCTCTTGTGGCTCAGGATGCTCTTTGGGTTTCAGTGACATTGCCTGTGTTTTACAAGGCAGGATCAGCAGCCAGCACATCTTGACTGTGACACCATTGCTGCTCTAGAAATGGAGTGTTATTAAAGTGGCAGCTTAGAGGTAATCAGCATCTGGTCCTGGGACCCTTTTGGGCTTCAGTGGAGAGAACTGGAATGTTTCTTTTTGATTAGTTCAGAAAATTTGAGTCTTTGTTCATCTTGTCCCCAAGCTCCAGCATTGGTGTGGAGCAAAGAGCAGTGGCTTTAGGCCCAAGAAACTCCAGTTGCCAGCACCTCCAGCACTGACAAACGACCCAGTGTTACAGTGTGTGTCTCCTTTTAGCCAGTGCTCAGTTTAGGGAATTAGAACAGCTTTCACCAAGGTTTATCTGCAGCTTCAGGTGATATGTGAGCTTGACAAGAGCTAACTGCCTCTGTGCTTATAGCAGCTTCTCTTAGCTTTGTCTGGGAATCAAAGTGAAAGTCTGGAGGGTTTTTTGGGGAGGATTGGATTTTTTTCTTCTTCCTTTTAATACACGGAGAGCCTTTATACATTTTTAGCCTAGTGGGATATGCCCTGACTGGTAGATGTAGCCCACCTCAGCAGCTCAGGGAGAAGTGGAATAATTATATGGGATTTACTGAATTGTTAGATGGGATTTCCATAGCTGTAGTGTAAAATATAATTACAGTTATTTCATCAAAGGGTAGTCCACATGTCCCTTAAAAGGAAATATAAAATAATTTCAAAGCTCTAAGTAGATACAACCTCTAGGAAAAACAAACTCCAAAGCTACAAGCCCTGCCAAACTAGAAAACATATTATTAATTTCTGGTGTAAATAGAATAGACACAAAATGAGGGGTGTGTTTGTAAAAATTCATAACTCCTTTATAAAGTGGGGTTGTTTTGTGTTGCCAATAGTTACGAAAAAGGCTGTATTTCTGTGAGATAATGCTCAACTTCCAGCTTCCCATTTTGGGGCAGGGCCTCACAGTTGCTGTTCAGGGCACAGCAGAGCAGTGATACTCCCCGAAATATTCCCCAGGATCCTGCAGCTCTGGAGGGGATTTCTGTATATGGAGCAGCTTTCAGCTGATCTCACTTCCCAGAATCAGTCCACAGCCCTGTGAGCCAGAGTAAATATTGGACAACCACAGCATCCTCTGATAAGTCAGGCCCAGGGCTTAACTAGTTTCTGTGTTTCTTTCTGTTTCTTCTGAACTTTGCTCCTTGTGTATATTGTGAGATGTCTCGTGGGTCTTATGATGGAGAGACATTAAACAGCTTTTTCCTATTTACTTCTCCCTTGTCTTAGTTTTGGACTGGGATGTCTCCTCTCAGTATCCTAATCCATGTATCCCTCAGTATTGCTCATCAGGTATTATCTAAGCAGATATTAAAAAAAAAAAAAAAAGGTATTGAAACTAAGTTTTCATGAAATAAAATGGAATGTCTTTGAGGCTTTAATAGTTAAGAGTATGGGGAATGAAGCTGGTTTTGCCCAGTTAGTTTTAAAGTCTGTGTGGAAAAGGAAAAGTTGCAGCAGGGTCTCTGGATGGTGGCTGACTGGTAGAACAGCAGGCAAAAGTCAGTATAGATGGGTGTGAAATAATGCATGTCAGGCCAAACATAATGCTCTGAAAAGAGCTTTTGGAATTGCAGCAGACAGTTCAGTGAGCTGTCAGCCCCGTGGAAAAGCTCAGGGTGCAGTAATGCTGCCAAAAACCCCACAGAATGGGCAGAGTTGTTAGAAAGGAGCAAGGAACAAGTGAGAGCCCATTGCAGGTTCCTGGTGTAATTCCTGCTGCACCTTGGAATCTGGGTGGGAGCCTGGGTTTCCTGTCAGGAGCTACTCGTCCTGAGGGTCATGGTGTGCAGTGTGCTCACCCTCCCACTGTCCTGCATCATCCCGGGCTCTTTTGCTCCACAGTTTGAGTGGGTTAAGGAGAATAAAGTAGAACTGGAGCCAGATGTGACTCTGAAAACTTGTTTTCTTGGTAGTCTCTTCTGTTGCTGTTTTTTTGCTATTCTGCCTCTGCCCCTAAAAGAAGGTGCAAAGATGAAGGCAGATGTGGGTCAGAATTCACTCTGCAGGACTTGACTGTGTGTCCTGTTGCCTGAATCTTTGTGTCTGTGCTGGTGACAATATGTAACTGTTGTCTGGCCAAGGGCAGTCACATGAGTTGCTGCTGGAGGGTGTAGCTTGTTCCTTGTCAGATTATTAGACACTTAAATTATCTCCCATCCAAAGAGGGGCAGGTGAAGGACAAATCATGTACACAAAGCCATAATGAAGGCTGGAAATTGTACAGTTGAATGCAAATGCAGAAGAATGAAATTAAGGTCCAGATCAGAACTGAAAATCTGGTTTTCTTGTTGTCTTTAATTCCAGACTCTTGTTGTATAGTGCACTGTAGACAAAATTATGCTGTGGAGAGGGTAATTACATAATTAAAGCATCTGCCTTGGTGCACTTGGACTGAAGAATGAAAGGAACCAACTGGATGGTTTTTTTCTGTTTCCTAATGTTAAACTATGCAGGGAAAATATCCCTGCAAGTGTCTCATGTTTTCCTGTATCTGCTGCTTTTGGGTAACCTGATTTAACACCCCAATAACTTTCAGGTGGCCTTTTAAATAGCTTGTCCCAATCATTTATTGTCATGTTTTCTCTTGTGAGTGTTTGGCCTGTGTGGATAAGCACAGGCTCAGTGTGCCTTTTCCCTTGATGTATTTTGAGGGAATCCAGCTCTGTCTGTCAGTGGAGTATGTCTGGAGGGGTAGGCAGTGCTACTGGAGCTGCAGCATTTATGATGTAAAAGGGAGGTGTTTGTGCTTTGCATGTTCCTTCAGGGTCTGGAGCCTCTGAGCAGCTGGAGGGGCCAGAGAGACACTGGGTTCATCCTTTCAGTTCCTCTTAAAAAGGAGGAAAACAAATATAGTGTCTGCTCCATTTGCAGCTTGAAAAATCAATATTTTTCGGAGTTCAGTGCAAGATTTGAGAACAAAGCCAAGGCCTCAGCTTTACAAAAGCAGTGTCTGCAGTGAGATTTTCCCTAATGAGTCTGATCATGCACGAGGCAGGAGGGGATCATGTTTGCTCCCTCAGCACTCTGTTGTGGTTTGGTGAGTAGTTACACCAGCAGCCAAAGCTGCCCAGTGTTTTTGTTTAAAGCTGAATTTTCAGGTCTTTCTAAACCCTTTATACAGCCAGACCAGCTTGAAAAAGAGTTTGTGGCCTGCAATTGAGTGTTAGTTATAAATGGTTAAATCACCACATAAAGAGTTTCCAAGTCATGGATTTGCTCCTGGCCTGTTCCTGGCATGTTTTTAAATCTGTTTTGTGTAGAGGGGAAATTCAGGGGAGTTACTGACACAAAAGTCATAATGCGAGTCTCGACACACTGGAATTTAAAATTCAGGCTGGAATTTTCAGAGTGCAAACTCTGAAATTTGATTTTAGGCCAGAAAACATTCTTTTGGAAGAAATCTTAAAATCAGAAGACATCTTCAGAAATGCAGTTCTCTGATATAGACAGGATTTGCTTAAGATTGATTTGCAACTGCATTTGTGTTCTTAATATACGTGTAAAGATGTGGTGGGCCTTCCTGCTTCATCCCTGCATTGGGAGGGTTTGCAGGGTGGTGCTTTCTTAGCTCATTTTAAGCAAATACAGTTCCCTACTGAGGTCTATTCCATGTCTCACCCAGCTTTCCAGGCTCTGTAAAACCACCTGAATGACGTTCGTGGCTCTAATCTCCAGCTTTCTGGGGTTTTGCAGTAAAAGAGGCTTATCGTTGCTTTCAGGCTGAACACCAGGGTCAGGCTTCATTGTCATTCCCGAGATGTCCATCATTTCCACTCCAATCCTCTGGTCTGGATTCAGCTTAAGGGCTTAGCTTAGTCCCTGTGGTTTCCTAGAATGAAGAAACCGTTTAGCAAACAGGTTTGTGATTTCATGTGACAAGCAGGAACAGGTCAGTAGGAAACAAACAACCTAAGCAGAACTGGAGGAGGCTGTTGTTGTGGAAATGTGCTGCTTGCAGCAGCCCTTGCCCAGTACAGGCATCTCCTTTTCTTTTCCCTTGGAGAGGAAGATGGAAACTGGAGGGGAAAACATTGTGCCCCATTCATCTTTGCCCTTTGCAGCTCTGGCCTAGGGAGTTTTCCTTTGCCTTGCAGGAGATCTTCAAGAAACTCTTTTAACTTGAGATACTGCTGCAGTGTTAAGGGCAGAGGGAGCAGAAGCTCAGTGGTGAAGTCTTTCAAATCTCCCCAAAAGTGCTGCAGGGGATGATGCTTTGGAAGTACAAGTTAAGGAAGCCCTTGCAGCTGGGAATCAGCTGCTCCTCAGTGAGCCTGGGGAGGACAGACAGGGAGCATTCAGTTTGTTCCTGTCCTGATCCAATTCCTGTGCAGGGATGAGTCTGGACCACTGTTCTCCTTTGTGATACCCGGTAAATGCTGTGTGCATTTCTTTTCCTCCTGTTTTAGTCTCTGCACGACAGGGGTGGTTCGTTTACACATCAACAATTGGCTGGAGGTGAGTTTCTGCCTGCCTCACAAAATCCACTATGTTGCCACCAACTTTATCCCCCCAGAAGCAATCGAGAGAAGTCTGAAATCTATCAGGTAAGAGCAAGCTCTGTCCCTCAGGGTATGGCCAGTCCTTGGTTGTGAGGGTGGTGCTGCAAACATCTGTGCCAGGGGGAGTGGTGGGACTGGGCTGTACTGGTGGGGTGCCCTGGGCTGAGACAGAGCTCCCTGAAGGGGGTGCTCTGGCACTGAGCTGCTGCTGGATGTGAAGCCACAGCCACTGTGTTAACATCAGATGGTGGTACTGAGGTGATGCTGCAAGAGAGGCCTGCACTGTTTCCAGTCAGAGGGTTTGTGTGTTCACTTTAATCTTTGATCCAGAAGTAATTCTGCTTTTAGAAGAAACGGAGCCCAGGGCCTGTGGTACCTTATTTCCTGCATTCCATGTGTGCAGCTTTTTATCCTCCAAAAGGAACTAGTTCTTGCTTTCTTCCTTTCTTTACTCTGTTCTGTATCTCAGTAATGCAGATGAGCAGTTTTCAGACTAGTTCTTAATCATGTGCCAGCACAGTGCAGTCTTTTTCCCCTTGTCACTGGGGTATCCAGTTACCATGTAATCCTCTATCCCTGTTTTATAGGGAGCATCTTACCCTATGACATAAAAATAAGGTCATTTTGAACCCAGTTAGAGCAAAAGGATGATACCAGAAGTTCTTTTTTACCATTAGGCTGACCCCAGGTATCATGGTATGGGAATAACTAAGCCTTCAGGAAAAGCTGCAGTTTACTGTGCAAATGTATTCTGTTTTTCTGCAGGCCTTACCATGCCTTATTACTTTTAAATGATGAGAAGTCATTGCTTAATGAGCTCCCGTTGGACTGCTCTCCTGCCCTGGTGAGAGTAATTAAAACTACCTCTGCTGTGAAGAATTTGCAGCAACTGGCTCAAGATGCTGACTTGGCATTGCTGCAGGTACAGGGAGCTGTCAGGGCTGCTGAAATGCTTTTAAATCACGAGGTGTTTTGCTCTGTGTGCCAGTGGGTTTGTGTGGTGCAGGAGCACGTTGGCTCCTGCAGTGTGAGCAGAGTGCATGGGGAAAGCACCAGCCCTGGAGCCTGGGCAAAGGCTGCAGAAACAAAGGGCAGAGGGGCAGTGACAGTGCTCACAGTCCTGCAGCCACATCTCTAGTGCCCATCACTGCTCAGAGCAAGCCCCTTAAGACAGGCTGAGCAGAAGCTTCTCTGTTCAAATTGTCAGTGCCTTCAGGGCTACCTCCCACAGCCTCTCTGGGTCAGTGTTTCACCAGCAACTTCCCTTATGCCTCATGGGAATTTCCCATTGTCCACTTTGTGTGTGTTGCCTCCAGTGCCATCCCTGTGCCCATCTGAGAAAGACTTGCTCTGTCTTCCCTGTGCCTTCCCCTTTGGTGGTTAAAACCAGAACAAATAGTACTCTTGGCTTATACCACAGTGGTCTGTCTTGATTCTGCCACACTGATGTTGATGTGCAAGTGGAGGCACCCAAAATGCAAGTGAAAATTTACAGCTGCCATGGCCAAATACGTTGCTTTCCCAGGATTTGCCAAGATCTTTTCTACCAACACCTGTGCAAACCTACATACCAATTTCCCTTAGTCTCTGAGTGCATAGACTTTGCAAGGTCCCAGGAAGAAGCTCTACATCAGGCTTGGGCAAAAATTTTGAGCCAGTTTTTCCAAGCCAGCAGCTCTTTCCAAATACCTTTCCAATAGGGACAACCAGGTCTCAAATGTGAATTGCTGGAGGTGATGTGATGAGCCCTTGGAGAGGGAAGTTTGGGCCAGTGAGGGAGTGAGACTCTGGCACTCATGAAACACGAGGCTGCTGAGAGACCCCTGTGGGCATTGGGGATGAGATGTGACAGGAGAGGGAAGGGCCTCTCCATGCTCTGACCCAGGGACAGTCTGTGCTCTGTGTGGCTCATCATCACACGTGCTCCAGATCACGAGTCTGCACCTTCTCTCACTGCAAGGGCAAGGTCCTGCTCTGTAATAGGATTGCAGCTCTGCCTGCAGTGGTCTGTGGTGTTACTTGGCGTTACAGAGCTGTGGGATGAATGAACTCTGGAAATTCCCTTCTGTTTCTGTAGGTTTGTTCTCCACAAAAAAGCACAGTTAAATGCATGTAATGACACAGGCTGGATTTTATGTCTCGTAGACACTATTTATGTGGCTTTTCCAGAGCCATTAGCAACCACTAGCTTGTTTAACACATTAAAATACTTTGTGTAGCTCATTACTGAAATACCTCAGTGCAGTAAAAAGGCAGTGTTGGTTTCCTTTGTGTTTGTGTCAGAGTAGAGGCTCATTCTTTTGTTTCATTTTTCATGTATGACACTTAATGCATTTTGGGCATAAACAAAATAGTTTTTTGGGGCATGAAAAGTAACTAAACTTCTATTGATACATTTTGAAGAAATTCCTTTGAGGCAGGAAATACTAAGTTGCTTAGAAATGTGAAGCGAATATTTGGAAATTCATAACCTTGTCAAATGCTTTTTGATGTGCCACATGTTATATTAAACCATGAATTTATTCTGAAGGCAGGGTGAAAGGATGGAACATTTTTCTTTCATTTTTCAGCTCAGGCAAGGTTTTTCTGTCATTGTATGGAATGCTTGCTGAGAATTTGAATTTTGGTTTTGCTCCCCTAATTCTCCCTTGTTTTCTCAATGCAGGTTTTCCAGCTTGCTGCACATCTCGTTTACTGGGGAAAAGCAATTATTATTTATCCTCTTTGTGAAAACAATGTCTACATGCTTTCTCCAAATGCCAGTGTCTGTCTGTAAGTAGATGAGTGCCTGTAGCAGCACAGGGGTGAGTGCAGATGCACTTTCCCTCCCTGGCTGGGTACAGAGCGGGCTCTTCCTGCATGGATCAGTTTGTTGAGACTGTACAACACACAGACCATTATGTGTGCCTGACCTTGCACAGCCAGTGTGGGCAGGCAGGGGCACCAGAGCACAGCAGTGTGCCCCTGTGGTGCTGTGGGCTCTGGAAGCACCATTTACCCTGTGAAGCTGCTCTTAGTATTTTTAGGACTCTTGCTCACTGAATGTCCGTATCAGGAAGGCTGTATGGACCTGAAGCAATAGGGAAACATTTACAGAACAAAATGCTTCATGGTTAAGTTAAATGGGTGTTTTGTAGCACTGCCTGTGTGTCTGGCACACAGCATCACCTGAAATGAATCAAAAGGAGCTAATCTAGTCAGTGTTGCCATCATTACTGTATTCATTCATGTGCTGGCATTTTACACTGTGTGCCTTCTCAGAGACAGGAGGCAACGCGGCCATTTGGAGAGCAGGCAGAGGCACTGCAAGGAAGATGTGGAGGCAGTGCTGGGTATTTTTGCTCTGCTGAAGATTGGCAGAATCCTGTGCTGGATTTTGAGACGTTTTTAGACGGTGTGTTGGAACTCAGTTATAGGAAAATGGCTTTAAATCAAAACTTCTGTGATGGAAGTATAAAAATAGGGCTGGAAGGGACCTTGAGGTCGTTCAGGAACAACTGTGCCTGTGTCATGTATGGCAGTGCTGTTCTGGAAGACCTTTGGAGATGGAAAACATAGGACAGTTCTCCTAATATTTAACTTGACTGTGCTTTATTTCTGATCAGTCATATTGCCTGTCCTGTCAGCACAGGCAGGGAGAACAGCCACATCTGCAGCTGCAGTTTGCAGTTCAGAGATTGTGTGTATATCCTGCCCATCCCTGTCTTCTCTGGAATGTCCAGTGCCTGTCCCTTTGTTCAGAGACTGCACAGGTCTGGACTTTTTATAGCTTCTATTTTCCTCCTCTGGATTCCCTCCACACCTTGAATAACATCCTGGAGCTCAATGTAAGGCTGAGGTGAAAGTGCATGAGCTCCTGGTTACCTGTGCCCGATGCAACCTGCCATAAAGCATCCTTAGGGATTTTCCAGATCTCAGAGGACATTTCATTTGGCAGCTGGCACTTCTGTAATGCTTAAATGGATAACTGTGGCCCTGTAGGACTGACCTCTCCCTGTGTCCTGCAGCTACTCCCCGTTAGCAGAGGCGTTCTCCTGCCAGTTCCGGGGCCACAACCTGCCGTCCATGCTCGCCAAGTTCTCCCTCCCCGTGTCCCTCTCCGAGTTCAAGAACCCGCTGGCACCACCCGTGCAGGAGGTGAGCTGGGCACTGCCCCTCAAGCAATCCTGCTGCTTCTGGAGCAGCCAGGAACCTGCTCTTGTGGGCTGGGAAGCTTCCAGTTACTGTGTTTCCGACCTTGGGATTTGGTGTTTCATATGCACACGTCAGTTTGCTGTGGGGATGGTCAAGGTGCACAGTCCTAAGAGTCCTTTCTTTCCCTGGAGAGTCGTAGTAGGGAAAACTGAAACTCCATTTGGTCTGTTGCAAACTGTCATAGCTTAGCAGGGCTGAGTGCAAGTTTGTGGATTCCTCACAATCACATTTTATTTTATTATATTCCATCTGCTCCAAGTTCACAATCTGGCTTTAAAAGCAAACTGTCTGTTCACTTAGTTTTGCTGTGAAACTGGAATTGCTTAAAGGCTGGTGGAGGAAGTAGACTCAGCATGGAGTCAGCAGGACTCCATGTGTTACAGCATTAGCTTTTTAAGTCTTCAGATTTGGTTAATAATGTATGGATTTGGGATCTGTGAGCTGTTTTGCTCACACACCGATCGATCATGGCTTGTGGCATTTCTGAGAACTGGTGAATTGCAAGGAAGGGCTCAATAATGTGAATAATGTGAGCTCTCCTGGCTGACACTGTTCTGTTCCCAGAGGAAGGAGCCTGGACCTCTGGGCACAGCTCGGTGTGGCAGAGGGAGCACTGACAGGGTCCTCTGGCTGATCTCTTGCAGTGTTGTCTGTGGCCTTCAGGCTTGGCTGCCTTGCTGGCTGCATGAATTCACACACAGGGCAGATTAACATCACTTGTGCACTCAGGCACAACTGTGAGAGAAGAATTTGTTGTAATTACAGGTTGGAAGAGATGATCATCAGAGAGATAAGGATAAGTAATGAGGTAGGTCTAATCCCAGTAGTATGTACTGGTCAGCTGCCACCTTGGGAAGCAGGGGAAGAACAAGACTTCACTGTAGTGTCCTGAAAGTTGAAGTTTAAATCATAGCATTAATTTTATTTTGGCTGTAGTAGCTGCAGGAGATGCTCTCACTTCTCCTTTTAAAATTAATCCTTTGCCTTAATACTTCTCCAGTACTTCTGGCTGTTTTCAGACGTGCTACTTGTGTTTAAAATACACAAATATAAGTCTACCACTTACTGCTGCAGCTCTGCCTTGAAACAGCAGTACAATAAATGCTTGTTAGAGCTGATGGAGTGCTATTGTGGCCTTTTAGCTGCTCACCTGTCCGTGGTGGGGTCCCAAAGTCAGCAGCATGGCTTGCTTTCATCATCCTTTCAGCCTGTGTGGAAGGGTGATGCTGGGAAAAGCTAGGGAGGTGCTTTCTGCAGGCTGAAAAGGGGACTTGAGAACCATGGTTGCAGGAGACTCGGGGCCACACTGGGAAGATGTGTGTGTGTGTGAAGATGGAGCCCACCATGCCCTGGTGGGCTGTTCAGAGCCATGGTGAGCAGCTTTTTGATAGAGCAAAGTGTGGCAGCTCTTCGGAGAGTTCAGGTTGGAGAGAATTTTTAGATGTTTTCATATCAGTACATTTTCTTCTACTTTGATTTACTTATGTAGGACTCTTTGTATTGTTTTTTTGTTAGGTCTTTTGAGAGTGATGACTCCAATCCCTGTCCTGAAGTGGTCAGGCTCCAACAGTAATTAACAGAGATCTAGTCAGTTTAGCAATTAGTCTAATGAAATATGGATAAGTTTTGTTCCCCTGTGCAGTGATAAAAAATGCTGTACTCTGAACTGTAAATATTGTCAAAATGTATTTGCTTTGCCTTTGAAAAAAATTGACAGAGTTGGGAGCTTTCCCTGTAGTTTTGTTCTCTGTGTGCACAGGAGGGGGATGTGAGGTGTTTTAACTTTGAAGTTTGGTTGTCTGTTATCTCGTGCTTTCCATCAGGCTGATGGCACTGACTGTGTTTCTGAAGGTCACCTGTGCTGGAAGGCCAGTGCTGTGGGAGGGAGTGTCACCTCCTGCAGAGACTGTTGTGGTTTCATGGCATCCATCCCACTCGATTCTGGTCTGCAGCACAGGATCGGCACGGCCACGCTTGCTCAAACAACAGTGAAAGGCTGAACAGATGTAGTTCAGCAGCAGCTGTCCTGCTTTCCCATCTGGTTTTTCCTGCAGAGAAGCGTGGCCATCCTGCTGGGGGTCAGGCACTGCCTCGGGCATCCCGCACACCTGCCGTGCTCTGCCTGGGGCTCAGTGGGAAAGGAGCCCGTGGGGCAGGGCATGGGTGGCAGGGGAGCTCCTGCAGGCACTCAGTGGGCAGCTGTGTCTTCAGAGAGCCACTCTGCGTGTGGCACTGCCCTGCTGGGCATCTGCAAGGCATTAGGAGTCACGGGAGCTTCTGCTGGCAGAGGTAGGGAAGTAGTATTAGGATGCATTTATATCCAGCTGGACTAGGTATAAAATCAGGGGGGTTAGCACAGGCAGTTAAAAAATATGTTCTTGCTAGGCCTGAATGGGAGGGAATGGATAGATTGAGAATTTAGAGCTGTTACCTAATGATTAGTAAGTGTTTCATACTACATCAGTAGGAGTTTTCAGAGTCTGTTTTCAGTAAAATAGGTAGAAACTTTAATAGCTGATCTGTTTTCCATAAAATGGTGTGGTTTGAATGAGGAAAACAGGTAATATATTTCAGCAAACATCCCGTTGAGTTTGAAGGTGCCATCCTACTGAGCCAAGGCAGCCCTCAGTTCTCAGGGTGCATCTTGAATGGTGCATGTGTCAAGGAACTGGATAATCCAGGCTGGAGAAAGGGGCTTGTGTGCTTCAGCAGGCAAAGTGTTTTAACTGAGTGTCTCCTCATGTAGTGAGAAACAAGCTAGGATTGACTGCTCCTGGCTTGCTATTTTCCACTTCCCTTTCCTGAACTTGTTGCTGTCCCAGTTATCTTTAGCTTTTTAGCCCTGGGAAAGAAAACAGCCTTAAAGAATCCTTGTAGGAAATGTGTTTTATTTAACATATCTCTCAAGAGTTTTACAAGTCCTCCCCTTGGTTCCAGAGGGTAGACAATAAGGAATGCTGGATCTTGCCCCTCCGAGACTTGGGGCTGAGCTTTCCTCTGGCCATCCCAACGTGCCCAGCTGGGCTGACATGCAGTGCCTGTGTTTCTGGGAGCTGGTGCAGCATCTCTGCCTGTGTCAGTCAGCACAAAGCAGGGCATTGTCCCAGTGCCTTCTGTGCTGCCTTGCACGGGCTCTCCCTGTGCCTGGCCCTGCTGTGCCAGGGCTGGGACATGGAGGGGATGGCCTGGGCTGACTGTGCCAGCAGGGACAGAGCAGATGCTGTGGCAGACAGGACCCCTCAGAGCAGGCTGGGAAGAGGCAGCATGGGCAGACGGGAAGGATGAAAGGAATATATGAAATTTGGAGTGGATTGGTAGTTAAATTAAGCAGCAGAGAATGTTTTGCTTTATATTTCCATCACGGTCCTGTGTTTCAGCCAAAAAAGGCTGGCTGTGGATTCCTGCTGTGCCAGAGGATGGCTGAGGGAGCAGAGGCACTCCTGGGACTGAAGTATACCCTTGCCTGGGATACTCCCAGCCCTTTCAGCTTCAGCAAGGAGCCCAGCTCTAATCAGGCAGGCTGAGACCAGACACAAAGATAACCCTGTACTTCTGGGGGAGGAGGAGCATCTCCACCAGCCAGCACAGCACAGATGGTGCAGGGAAGCCTCTGCTCCTGCAGACCTGTCTGTAAACCTCCATCAGAGCTCAGGAGGAGCAGATGGAGAGTGGATGGAAATTCAGTGTTCGTGTGCAGAAGGACATGCAACAGAATGTGTTAGCAAAGCCTCTGCCACACCTTACCTGTTGGTACCAAATGGGCTTAAACCCAGAATGGGAATGGTGTGAGGCACACTGGTGGCACAGAGCACACCACTTGGGCAGGGCCCAGCTGAGGCTCCTGCAGGGCTTGGTTTTTTTCTAGGACTGGGTTTTAAGAGGCACCAAATTCCTGCTGAAGTCTCAGTATGGATAACCACCAGGGACTGTCAGACTCTCTGGTCTAGGGATGACTGTTCAGGCGCAGCTCAGTATGGAAGAAGAGCTTCCTCTAATTCTGAGGTTGGTCACAGCTGATCTCCAGCTCTCCCACCCAGAGATGGCACAAAGGTGTTTGGCAGTGGTTGGCTTACAATGCTGTGGTTGTAAAGCTGTGACACCACTCCTGCCTGGCTTCGTGTTCCACTGAGCTGTTGCTGCTGGCTCGGGATGGCTTTCTAGCTATTTCCACAAGAGCATAGACATGAAGGTGCAGATGCAGGATCAGAGAGTGTTGGATAAGACTTTCCATGCGTGTGGAGCTGTAACCAAAGCAACTGGTTGTTTCTGTAGTCCATGAAACCACCGAAGTGACCAGTGGAGGTTGGCCTGGCTCAGGCCCTGCCCCCAGCTTCTGCAGCTCTGGTAGAGCCTGTCTTCCTGTCTCCTTGGGTTGACCTGGATTTTTGCAGGGTTGTTTTGTGCTGTGAGATGTGCAGACCTCTTTCATTTGCTAATCAGACATTGCTGTGTGCCAGCAGGTTGGAAATTTAAGTAAAACAAATGAGACATCTTTCCATCCAGGCCTGCATCTGGAAGGAAGGTTTTCAGCAACATAATCACTGGAGTAAAGCTCCTCACTCTTCCAGGCTGACTTCAGATGTTAGCAAAGCACTGTGTCTCTGGTGTCTTTTGCCAACCTTCTTCTTCTGCAGATTTTTCATTAAACATGTAAAATAAATTATGGCTTTTCCAAAAAATATATGTTTGAAGGCGATCCCAGATGTGAAAATCCATTGAGCCCCCCAGAGTGGTAATCCCTGAAAAGGCAGGGTGTGGGTCTGTCTGCAAACAGAAGAGGCTTCCTTTGTGATTGGATAGCAGAGGATGAAATGAGGATTATAAGATTTATGGAAAAAGGAAAATTATGTGGGCTGATGAACTTGGGTTTGGGGCTTTTATTGAGATTTGGCCTGTTACCCTGATGATTAATGCAGCAGAGAGGGCTTCCTTCTCAGAGTCTGAGCTCATGCTGCATGTGTTTCTCTCCCCAAAACAGAGTTGGTTGCTATGAAATCCCCAAACAGCTTTGTCAGTGAACCAGTGTTCTCAGAGCTGGCAGCTATGGGCAGGGTTGCCTGCAGTGATTTGAAAAGGCTTTTTATGCAGAAATCAGACACAATGATGCATTCTGAATGCTCCTCCCAAGCTCCTGAAAACAGGCCATGCCAAGACCCTACAGACACTTGTGCCCCTTGCTCTGCCCAGTGCAGAGCACTGCTCAGGGGAGGTGGTGCAGCTCTGCAGCTGCTCTAACACGGGTACTGTGCATGTTTAACACAAGGGACATCTCTCAGTGCTTTTGAAACTCTTGCCTGCCTGCACCCTGAAACCCCAGGTGTCTTTATAAGCTTGCCCTGTGTTATTATAGCAGGAAGTGAGGGATACTGGCCCTCTGCATTGAGAGGGGACTCCCTGGCAGCACAGGCTGCTGTCCCTTGCCAGGGCTGGTGGTGCTGCTGGTGCTGTCTCTGTATGTCCCAGCCCTGGCAGGCTCTAATCTCCAGACCCTCTCCCATGGCTACTCATCAGGATCCCATCTGACAGCACATGGCTTCTATGCCTGGGCACCTCTCCTGGTTGCTTCAGCTCTGCCCCATCACCCTCCCTGGCTCTCTAGGGGAGCTCGCACTTCAATCCGACCCTCTGGGATTCACCCTTTGGTGATTTATTTTAGTGGCCCTTGTGTAGAAACCAGCAAACTGGGGCAGGGCTGGTTCCTTCGAGGTCACTGTTGCACACAGACATGTGGATCATTAAAGGCTCCCTCACAGCCCAAGGACCCACAGAGGCTCTGAGTGTAAGGAACAGTTTGTGCCTGGCCACCTTTTTGTGATGGGAAAAGAGATAAACTCTTGGGTGGGGTGAAAAGCATTTCTCATTAACTCGTTAGTCACAAAGTCTAACCTTTGTGTGTTATTTCCCCCCCTGTATTTCATTTCCCAGGTGTTTAACCCCTCATTTCTCCCCCTGCAGACCCAGCTCATTCAGATGGTGATATGGATGCTCCAGCACAGGCTCCTTATCCAGCTCCACACTTACGTGTGCCTGATGGTGCCCCCGAACGAGGAGGATGTCCGAGCCCAGGACGAGGACATGCCCTTCACTGCCAGAGTTGGAGGCCGAAGTTTAAGCACCCCCAATGCTCTCAGCTTTGGTTCTCCAAGTATGGGCACCCCTGTCTCTGCTGTTCAGGCTCCAGCTCACTCCCAGAGCTTCCCTTAGTGCTGCCAAGGGCCATCAGGCCTCACTAAGGAGACAGCAGCCCTTGCTGGAGTGCTTGCTAATTAGGTCCAGCCTTTCCTAAATTCACTGCTGGGCATTGGTGAAAGTCTGAAGGACTATCAGGCCTTGAATTCTTCTTTTTAAAAAGAAGTAATGCTTTGCAATTTGCCAAGTTCCCATTTGGTCATGTATAAGATTTTTATGAGAGGTACTTCTATTTTTTTTTTAAAGCAACTTCCTCCTCCCTTGCTGCTCTCAGCAGTAACCCCTGTGTTCCTCTGGCTGCATCCCTGTTACAGCCCAAACTGGTTTTCAGGAGAGAAAGGAAACTCTGAGAATCTGTTTCAAACACCACTGCTTTCTGTGGGCTGTAGAGCCACCTGAGGAGACACAGAGCTGGCTCTTGTTCTCACAAATGATTGATTTCTGTTTATGTCTTCTGATTTCTTTAATCTCAGTGCCATTCTTCAGGGTGATTCCAGGAAAGTATTTTTTCAAGAGCATGAGTCAGATGCAGTGCTGAAATCCCCAAACTTTCCTGCCTGTGCTGTTCTGAGCAGTGTTCTCAGAACACCACTGAGGCTGGATATGGGGAGAGATCCTCTCTACAACTCTGAGCTTTACAGAAGTCCTGAATTAGGGCAGAAATCTTGGAATGTGAGTCAGATAAGTCTGTGATCTGCTTATTCTGGCTCACTCACAAGAGGATATTGCTTCTTGGCCTTTCTGCCTGCTCCCACCTTCTGTGCTTGTTAGGCTTTTCATGTTACCACTTCACGCTCTCCAGCAGAGCTGGCTGGGAATTTTCTTGTCAGATGTTTTTTATGGACTGTTTATGGTCTCCAGAAGTACAGTTTTCCACGTAAACTGATGACTTTGTTGAAACATTTGAATTTCCCATTGAGAAAATCGCTGTGTTGTCATATGACTAATTGCAGATTCATGGAGCATTTGGAGCCCCACTCTCTCTGCTCCACAAATCTGAAGGGGTTTGTTGGAAAGGCTGCAGAGGAACAGCCTGAATTGGTATCTTTGCATCATTATGCTGAGGAAGATAAAAATGGTGTGTGTGTCTCTCTCTTCCCTGATAGCCAGTAGTGATGACATGACTCTGACAAGCCCCAGCATGGATAATTCCAGTGCTGAGTTGATACCTGGTGGGGACTCACCCCTGAATAAAAGGATGACAGAGAATCTCCTGGCCAGCCTGTTGGAACACGAGCGGGAAGCCATCCTTAATGTCCCTGCTGCCCAGAACCCGGAGGATCTCCGCATGTTTGCGAGGTGAGCAGTGCAGGATGCAACCCCTGTCTCTTCTCTCTCCTGCTTTATTGAGGGATTGCTGTGGGCTCTCAGCAAATCCCACTGGCCCGGGGATTTGGAGGATAAATTCCTTTGGTTTGTTCTCTTTATACCTATTTCACCTGTGCACAGCAGTTTTTGACAAAAGCTAATACGTGTGGCAGGAGGACACTTGATAACAAGGAGAGCTGAGTGTGTGAAGGAGCATCAGGCCGTGTGGTTGGACTCCACTGCTTGCCTGCCAGTTTTCCTGTGTCCACACGTGGCAGACACAAAACTGCACAGCCTCAAAAACCCTTCCAAGCAGGCAAAGTGAAGGCCCGTCAGTGCTGCTGCTGCCCTTTTGTGTCTGTTGATTTTAAGGTTTGTAAACTCCATGCAAATACGAGACAAAGAGCACGAGACACAGGGCCAGCCTCGATCCTTTTGCAGAGCGGTCTGGGAAAGTCTCAAGGTGTGTTTTGCAGTGATGGGAGCTCCTTAGCTGAGGTTGGTTAGGTTAAAGGCATCAGGGTGTGGGATTAGTAGCACAGTCTGTTGTTAGAAATTTCCACACAACAACAACACACACACAGTGTGGTTCTGCATGTGGTGAAAGCAGAATGACTTCCTAAGCAGCCATCTGGGGAGAAAGAGGGGGGGGAAATGCTTTTCCTTCCCAAGGATTGCAAAACACAGTTGGCATCATTGGAATGCCACTTTCACTGGTTTTCATACTTGTGGAGCAGAAAAGCACCCGAGGCAAGTGCTGCAGCTGCTCAATACTCACGAGTTCAGCTGGTAATCCCCTGGAAATGTGGTTCTCACCCTAGGCTGGATACAGTCAGGTAGCCCAGGGAAAGTGCAGGAGTGGGGAAGTACTTCCCTTGTATGCAGCAGAGTGCAGCTCAGGGACTTTGGCAGAGCTCTCAGAGCTGGGGGGTAGTTATTGTTCTCTGAATTACTTGTCTCCTTCGTCTTCTGCAAATGTTCAGAGGATGTTTTCTCATTGAGAGGCAACACTTGGGCCATTTGAGAACTCTGAAGTGTGTTTTTCCATATTACCAGCCAAGTCATTACAGAACCAGTGACAAAGGAAAGTAAAAATTATATTGAATGGTATCTTAAGACAGAATTTGTGGGGGGCTCTTTGGACCAGTTCAGTACCAATGCAGATTCTTATTTATCCCAGGGAGAGGAAGGGATGTCATGATTGTTCCCCCTTCACTCCCCTCATCTGGGTAGAACAGCCATTTGAAAAAGCTTTGGAATTGCAGATGCAAAAAAATGACTCTGATTCCCTTGTGGCAGCAGCTGCTGTAACCAGGCACCTGAGTGATGTTAATGTTGCAGTTTGCTCCTGCACCAGGTTCTCCTGCAGATCCCCAGGATGGCCTTGCTGAATTTCCAGGGTACTGCAGACTGAACTGACACGTGCTCAGGGTGCTCTCAGGAACAGGGAGGGAGGAGATTCCATAACCAGATGGGTCCTGTGGGCACACAGAAATGTTCATGCAAGACCCTCTTGGTTACCAGTGGCTTTATGAGACACCATAACTTGGAGGTTGTGGGTGTGTTTTCACTCCTTTTGTGCCGTAACCATCAGAAATGAGTGTCTGGGTAAAATCTCTTGCTCCTAATGAAAGGGTGAACAACTGTGGAGAAGCTGCAGTGAAGGACCCCCTTCAGGTACTGCACCAGCCCTTCCTTCCCTTGGGGCTGTGCTCTGGCAGCCAGCCCTGCTGTCTCAGCTGCCTCCCAGAGCAAGTGCCATAAATGCAGTGCCCTAAATAGCCCGTGGCTGCCCTTCCAAGGGGCTGTGTGTGCACACAAAGGGATGGGCTATTTGCAGCACAGCAGGGAAGCTCAGCCCAGTACATTTTCCTGTGCTGATGCCTCTGAGCCTGCTCCTCGTTACACAGACAGCAGAGAGTGCTGGGCCTGCCCAGGGCTGTGCACAGCCCGTGTTTGCAAGGCACAGACCTTAAGGGGAAATAAGGAACACTGAGCTTGGCTCCAGCATGGGCTGCATGAACCCTTGTAGCATTGACTGGGAATTGAAATCCGAGTTCTTTCCTTAGGTGCAGCTGCAGGAGGGCTGGCATGTCCTTCCAGAGTAAGCTTAAGGAGGAGACAAGCCCTTTCTGAGCTAGATCTTCAGTAATGTACACAAAGCATTCCTCACTGCACATTAAGCAGTGCTTTTGAAGACTGAAGAAGTTTGAGGCTTCACTCATGGCTCCTCTCCCAGTCCATGGGTGTGGACTTGCTCTCAGGATTTATTTTTCCTGCTCTTAGATGGGGAGGTGAGATCCTTTACTCAGGAATGCTCATTGGCAGCACCAAGCTGTGGACAGTTCTGCTCCATTTTCAAGCAGTGCTGTGGAAGGGGCATCTCCTTGACCAGAAATAAGCTAATTCTATTTGAATGACTAATCTGAGATAATTTTGGGTGGTTTTAGTGTGTAAGAACAGTACAGTGCTGTCAGAGGGGCAGCTCGAAGAGGGGAGAACAGTGATGAGCAATGGAAAGCAGTATCCTCTGTCACTGCATCTGATCTGCACATCTGTCAGCAGGCACATCTGTGCAGCTTCAGAGGGTTTGACTGCAGTGTCACTGCCCTGACAAGTGCCATCTTGTGCTGTTTGTGCCTCAGAAATGCTTATTGTCCAAAAAGGTGAAGGTAGTGTCCATCCTCACTGGAGCTGTGAGCCCCTGGGAGAGCTTTGTGGATTCTAGCCAGGCTTTTGGGAAAACCTCTTCCCTGGGAAGTGGTGCAGCCTGGGACAGATTGCCCAGGCATGTGGGGGGATCTCCATCTCTGAAGGGTTTGAGCCTGGCTAGGAACAGCTACAGCATGGCAGTGGTCCTGCTGCAGCAGGATGCTGGACTGCACTTTGGAGGTGTCTTCCAGCCAGCATTTTTGTGATATTCTTTAATATCCTCTCTAGCTTTTATTGGAGTGGAAAGTATTTCATTTTGACCCATTACAAATCCAAACTTTTTGAATATAGGATGGATTTATTTATTTATTGGAAAACTGCTCAGGCTGTGTTGCTGTTGAAAACCAGGTTGTACCATTTGCACAGGAGGTGAGCAGAGCACATGGGCTGGCACAGGGAGAAGCCTGGGAGAGAACACACAGAATCACTTTGGGAGCCATTGTACAAGTTATAAGATAAAAAATTCTGCTGATACCTCAAGGAACAGTCTGGTTTTGACACAAACACACAAGAACTGACACTGTCCCTGGGAATGGCCACTTGTCAGTGCACAGGGTTGTCGTGGGCCATGGGGAGGAGGTAAACAGGACCAGAGCTTGTCAGTCTGTTGTTTGTGCTGCGGGTACAGAGAGGCAGCAGTTGTGCTCTCCTTGCTGGTGCCAGCTTGAGAGCTGGCAGAGGAGCAGAAGTGAACTGGCAGCATGCTGGGGCTGCCAGCAGGGATGAGGCAGCCAGGACCCTGCTCTGAGCTCAGACAGCTCTCTGGGGAACAGGAGCGGGTGAGAGAAGGGACGTGGCACTTCAGGGAGCACAGAAATGCAGTGGCAGTGGCCTAGAGGTGAAACCTCCTGTGCAGTGTGGAGGGAGGGTGTGATGGAGGGAGAGCTGTTGCACAGTGACTCCTTTCCAGTGGCCTGTGAAGGGTGGTGGGTGACAGGAGTGCCCAGTCTGAGCAGCAGAAGGCAGCCAGGCAAGTGTTGGTCCTGCAGGGAGGGCATGAGAGGCCCCATCCTGCTGCCATGTGAGAACAGGCAGGAATGCTCCAGTGGATATTCGGTGTATTTTAGGGCTGTTCCTGCATGAGGGCTGTGTGAATGGGTTGGAAAACACATCATGTCATCTCTACTCAGTTTTACTGTCAGTTGGCATAAAGCTGCAGATGGGTAATGGAACACAAGCTGGAGTGCAGTGTGATGTGTAACACATGTGGATGCACAGCTGTGTGTGGAGCTGGAAGGGGATTCTGGCATTTGGGCCTCGAGGGGTGGGAGTATTTGAGTGACACGTGCAGGATGGCTCTGGCATTTGGGAGGGTGAGACAAGAGACTGAGCAGCACATTTGAGCCATGACTGACTGTGCAGGGCTGAGCTTGTCTGATGGCTGTAGCATGTGGGTGGCCACCAAAGGGCTGTCTGTGCTGTCTCTGTTTAAGGAGAACTGGGAATTTAAGAAGCCAGCACAGTTTGAGCTTAGGTTTTGGGGTCTGGGGGCTTAGGACTTCCAGAGCTTGTCTGTGGTGCTTGTCACCAAGATTTCCACCTCTCTGTTGTGACTGCTCTACCTAGCCCAAACTACCCAAATCCCAAGTGCACAGCCTTGGGCTGTTCTGAGGGAAAGTTTGCTCTTAATTCCAAAAGCCAGTGTATGTACCCAGGCCTCTGATGCAGAGCTGTGACAAAGGCCAGTGTAGGACCAGCTAAGAGAGCACAGAAGTAAATTTGCCACATCCTGACTTCTCAAGGCTTGGGCTTCTTCACTTTGTGGAGTTATAACTACGTTGAAAATTGACAGTCTTGGAAAATGCCACAGGCTAGGAAACCTCTTGATCTAAGGAGGACCTTGATAGGGGATTTCAGTGCTAGGCATGATTTAATTCACTTTTCATGTAAATGAGGGACACAACCCAAACCCCTTGTGATTTGCATCCCCCGGGAGAGGAATCCTCGGGGGTGGCAGTATGGCTGTAGCTGTGTGCAGGTGCTTTTGGCCCACGTGCCTGCCTTGCCCTCCTCCCCCAGGCTGCTGCACTACTTCCGAGGCCGGCACCACCTGGAGGAGATCATGTACAACGAGAACATGCGGCGCTCGCAGCTGCTCATGCTGTTCGACAAGTTCCGCAGCGTGCTCGTGGTCACCAGCCACGAGGACCCCGTCATCTCCGTCTTTCAGTCCCTCCTCAGGTGACTCTGCTGCCACGGGAAGGGCCTGCCAAGCTCTCCGTGCTGAAGGCTAAAAGATGCCTAAGGACTGCAGGTGATTTTGGTTCCCTCTCGCCACGTGGCACAGAGCAGGTTCCCCTCTCTGTGCTTGATGCCCCACCTGCTCTTGTGGTGACGGCCGAGGCCGCTCTGGGCCTGCTGCAGGACAGCATGTGCTTGCTCAGCCTGGATTCCTGCCATGCCATTCACTGCCCCTCCCTGACCCTGAGAGCAGGACAGGAAGAGTTGCACTGTGGCACTGCTGACAGAAAGTCACCCCTGGGGGGACACGGGTGCAGCAGAAGTGCTTCCTCTGCCCTCCAGCGTGACTCCTGGGTGGCTCAGCCATGAGCAGCCTGTCCCCACAGCACAGCACGCATGGCCCCTGCTCCAGGGCACTGGAGCTGGCCTGGGTTACAGGGAAGTGACCCTGGGCACCAAGGCATTCTGTTTGATCACTGTTACCTGGCAGCAGTGAGGACATGGACAGGAAGGTAAAGTATCACAAGTAAACAGTGTCATGAATGAATGAGTGACTGTGTCACAGCTCGTTCTTTCCTCACCCCACCATCCCATTCTCAAGTGTCTTGTTGGAGCAGGGCTGTCACCAAGTAGCCTTGGTGTTCCTGGGTTTTCAGGGTTTCCAGTTTTTGCCTGGGGGAGGGAGCTTGGTTGTTGAGCAGGACTGAAATGAGTGGCCAAGCTGCAAGTGCATGGACATGTTCCACATGGCTGTGGATGCAGGAAACCAAACTGGGACCCTGGCCTGGGTTAGAGGTATCCAGAGGAAAATGAGATAGGGGTCTGTACAGGGCTGTGTTTCCTGCTCTGGTCTGGAACATGGCAGAGCCAGAACAAGAGGTGACAGCCCTGGTTCTGGGGGGGGCAGGAGCTCACCCTGGCCCCTGTGAGGCCACTGTTCCCTACAGCTGTTCCCTGCCCAGGGAAAGGGGTGAGGAGCTTTACCTCCACAGTGGCAGCTTGCAGGGGTTTGCTGGTAAAAGATTGTCAGGCTCCTCAAATCCTTCCCTTACCTCACACACAGCAGCTGGAGTTTTTCCCAGGGTTGCAGGTTCTCGGGAGCAGCTTCACTTGCCCACACAAACTGGGTGGAACTGGGAGCTTTATCTCACTTACCTACCAGCAGCAAGGCACTGGGGGAGGTGCAGCTGCTCCCTCAGTCCTTCAGCGAGTCTGCAGCTGCAAGCAAGGATGGTAGAGAGGAGCAAAAGCTGTATCTGACCTAAAAATTGGGTTGACATCACTGTAGAGCCCCAGTCCTAACCAGCCCCAGCACCTCAGGGTGAGCCACTGAGCTCAGCAGAACAAGGGCTGCTCAGAAGGGCCCAAACACAAGTTTTCTGTGGGATGGGGAGCTTTTTCTATTGCACGTAAACCTTAAGGTAAGAGTGGGACTGGGGGGTTGTCCCTGCCACCCACCCAGTGTGGCTGCAGGTGCTGCCCTGAATCCTAGAGGATTTTCCCTCCAGTACCTCATGGCAGGCTGCAGCACTGGTGCTTTCTGCATGTCAGGGTTCACACACTGATGAGTCCTGAACTGGCTTTAAAAGCAGCTGGGAAAACAAAGAGAACCCATTCTGGTCTCCAAGCTTGACATTATAGATGGGTATAGGTTGGAAGGGGTCCCTGAAGTCTTTTGTCCAAACCTGTGCTCAAAAGAAAGGTGTTTGGTCACTCAGGAGCCTGTCCTGTGGAGGTGTGAATGTCCCACTGCTTCTCTGGGCCCCTGTTCCAGGATTTGGTCACCCCCATGGTGAAATTTTTTTCCATACAGCTAGTGAGAATTTCCTGTTTTCCATGTGGTGCCCATTGTCTCTCATCCTGTCTGACAGCAGCCTGGCTGTCTTCTCTACACCCTCCCATGAGGCAACTGCAGACAACAGTTACCTTCCCTCCTCTACCTGCTCCTCTCCCAACTCTCATCCTTTCACTCTGCCCTGCTGCCATCCAGTTTTTTGACTATTCCCCTGCAGCAACCAAGCACTGGCCTTTGCTGGGGGCTGGGGCAATGGGAGCAGCACAGCAGCTCAAAGATGTAAATCTCCACTCGCCCTAATTAAGCCTGGATCAATTAACAAGGGAGAAAGTGGCCTTCCCAAGTGTCCAAACCCAATATCAGTTCTGGCTGGGAGGCCTGTGCCAATCTGCCCTGCAAACAAAACTTCACCTTGCCCCATTCATTGTGACAAAGTAATTTATTGTTAAAACCCCCCAAGCCCCTGTATCAGTCACGACGCAGCTCGGGGTCCTTGGACAGAGCACAGCTCAAGTCCTGGGTGGTGGGACACTTGCAAGACTTGTCAGCTGCAAGGCAAGTGTCCCCTTGCTGCCATCTCTCTCTCCGTTTTCTTGTCTACAACACTCACGAATCTGTTCCCTCGTAAATAAAACCGGAGTGGTTTCTGTGCCCACTCCCCCCTGTTGCCAATACCAATCCTCGTGGTGGCCACCACGTCCTGCTCCCCCAGCGGCTCCTGCCCCGGCACCATCCAGATGGCAGAGTCCCGAGTCAGGTCCCTTTGGTCGAAAGCCTTATCGATGGCCAGTGCCTGGCAGAGCCTGGAGGGCCCATTGCAGAGCTGCCAGTCCTTGAGCAGCTTGGAGGGAGCCTTCCTGGAGGCCCTGCGCAGCTCCCTCATGGCATCCAGGCCCTGCAGAGGCTCCAGGGAGCGCAGGAGCACCGCGGCCCCCTCCCCTGTGCAGAGCAAGAACGAGGTGTTAGGGTTGGTTGGTGGGAATGCTTCAGCCTTCAGCCCCAGTTCAGCTCCAAATGCCCAGTGTCCCACAGCTCTGGGCTTTTATTCTGCACTGCTGACTCTCCCTTCCCAGCCCCACCTGATGTTACTAAGTCCTGCTGCTGCTCCAATGCTTTCCAGAGGGCAAGAGGTTTTTCTTATGTCAGCACAATGTTCAGGAATAAACACACATATGGTTCAGTTTTGGCACAGCTAGCCAAAGCTGCTCCCAAACCCAGTGGATTTCTAATAAACTCTTGATTACAAGAACTCTAGCTAATAAAGGAGGAGAGGAATGAGTCTGGATGCTGCCAGCAGAAAGAGGCAGCTCACAGAGTTAGGCTGGACAAAGATAAACCTGAGAAAGAGCAGCCACTGCCTGTGCTGCTGGTGAGGGAGCCCAGGCTGCAGGTGGGACCATTCCAAACTCCCACTGGAGGTGTCACAGGTGGGATGACCATGGCCTTGGGTGGAGAGTAATCCAAACCCTTGTGCCAGGGAAGGTCTCCCTAGGCAGGGACCTGGGCCAGAGAGGCAGCACCGTCTGGCTGTGGGACGCATAGCTTTGGGAGCAGCACCTCAGGAGAGAACACCTTCCTGTGACAAGAACTGAAGAAAACTGACAGATTCTCTTGTCAGATGTGATTTGCCACCCTGTCAGGAGCCTTAGGAAAACTCCTGCCCTGCCAGCTGTCGCAGCCAGCTGCCCTCCCTGGTGTTAGTGGCAGTGAAGCAAAGATGCAGCTCTGAGCAGACATTCCCTGTGGCATAAAAGCTTCCTTGGTATTCCCCAGTGGACAGCAAGGGAGGTCTTCTCCTGACCCTGAGTGGGTGAGGAGAGTGCCTGGCACAGCAGCCTGTGCTGCCCCACACAGCTCCCCCTGTGCCAGGGCCACCCACTGCTGCCAGCATCCCTGCTCCCTCTCCAGCCTCAAACATCTGGAGCCACGCTCACCCCTGGCACAGGCTCTTCTTGGAGGCACTGACAGATCCCCAAGGACCTGCGATTTCCAGAAATAGAATCCCTCTCATATTTTGTACAAATCCCACACCAAGTTACCCTTCTGGGCTCCCAACAAGGGCCTGATTTCTGGCTCTGGGAGGTGGTGCCTGCTGCCCTGAACCTTCTCAGAGCCCCTGCTGTCCCCAGTACAGCTCGGTGAAGTCAACAGCCTGACTTCCAACAGCTGTCAGCAATCTGTTCCCAGGCACTCCCTTCTCCAAGGAGGGGGATTGATGTTAATCTGGCAGCCAAAAGCTGCTTCCCTGGACTACAGTGATTTAGGGCTCAAAGGTCACTTTAGATTTTTAAGAACATGTTCCATGTCCTAATTCTGCTTTTTATCCATGCACAAAGAAACATCCTTCACATCATGTTGCTGCTTCACTTGCCAGGAACAACTATGGGATTCTGAACAATCTCTAATTACACTGCTTGCTTTCATCCATCACAAATGCAAGTGGAAACTGTGGTCACCCTTGAGTTGAGCCGGGTGCTTGGGAGTTCATGTGAAGAGAGACAAGCACTTGGAAAAACCACAGGTGCTCCCAGAGCATCCCAGAGCCCTGGGAGGGGGAACTGGACAGTTCTGCCTCTGGCTGCTCTTTCTGGATTTCCACCTGGAAGTTTTCTGCTCTTTCTAGCTGTGTGCAGCAGACACCATGCTCTGCCCAGTCAGCAGCCCCTGAGTGTGACAGCAGCTCCCCAAGGGCTTTGGGAAGAGGTGGACACAGCAGGCAGGACAAGAGTGCAGGGATGCCATAATGAGCTACTGCCTTCTTTGCCCCCACCCTCCTGGGTCCTCCTGAACATATTTCCATGTTAGAAATTTTAACTCCCAAAGAGTAACTGAACCCTTCCAACTCAACTCCTGCCTGCCAGAGTGTTTTGGCTTGCCTTCCTCCCCTTCCCAGCCTGCAGCACTTTGCTCTCAGGCCTCACCTGGCTTTGGCATCTGCCTGACATGGATGCAGCCACTGGCATGCCAGAGGCAGCAGGGCCAGTCACTCCATAGAATGAGCAGCATGAGGGCTAAAAGCTGGGACCTAACAAAGGCACAGAGGCCAAATCTCTCCCTGAGCAGCTAGAAATCATAAAATGATAGTGAAGTCCCACTCCCCCGCTGTGCAGCTTCCTGCTCCTTCCCTGAAACAGCTCCAGCTCCCACTTGGAAACAGTTCTTGGCCACTGGAGAGAAGAAAATTTTCTCCTCTCTTCACTGTGTGACTCACTGCTCCCAAAACACTTCCTTCAAAGTCCTAGTCTAGGATCTGAAGGTTAGGGAGAAGCCCATGCAGTGTGACCCTGGGCTGAGCATCACTGGGCTCCTGATTTTACAAGCTATTCTTTCAGATCTGGCAGGAAAATACACACCTTGGCAAATTCCAGAGAAACAAATCACAGCTAAGTCAAGGAGAAGCATGACTGGCATTTATCCTCTTCCTGAGGCCAGGGAAGCCCAAAATCCCTTTTAACTCTGGGGAAAGCTCTTTGTACTAAGATTATTGTGCTGCTCAGGATATACTGTAGGATTCATGCACACTAAAAGACATTGGTTATATTTTCTCTGTAAGCTCTTCTCTATCATCCATGATTTCTCCAAATGCAGTCACGCCTGCCATGGCTTCAGGCAGCTGCAGTATTTTACTCAGTGATGGGAAGACCTCTCACAGCAAAATCCCACATGATGCAGGTTTATCTAGTGACATGCACAAAGATTTCCCCTTCCTCAGTGACAAAAAACACTGGAACCCACCCCTCAACTCGTGGTTTTATGAACACAGTGCTGCTGGTGACACACCTTTCCTATCCCTGAGTGATTCTGCTGAGCCTGAACTCGAGCATAAACCAAGACAGGAAGCAGAGGGGAAGGTTTATTCCACCTGGAGTTAAACCAGACAACACTATGAGGTTGTGTATCAAAACAAGTGGTCTCTAAAGAGCCAGAATCTCACGAGCCAAACACTCCATTCTAGACAAGCTCAGCAGAGGAAGCAGGTAGGAGCAGCATGTAAATCTTGGTCCACCTCAGACAGGCCACAGACCCTGGGCTGATCAAGGACCAAGGAAGAAGGCCCCAGCACAGTCCAAGTCAGTGTTAAACTACGTTTTAAAGCCAAGTCTGCTGCAACAGTCCAATTCATGCTGCTTGCCTGGTCCTAGCAGGGTGTTGTGTGGGACAGCCCCGTGCAGTGTCTGTGCCCAGAGGGCAGGCACAGGGACTGCAGCACTGCCACTGCTCCCCAGTGCCAGCACAGCCACCCCCCTTATCCTGAGGAGCAGAGGGCACCACCCACTGCCAGTGTCAGAGGACACACTGGCTCTCCCAGCTGTTGGCCTTCAGAGCATGGTCTGCTCTAGGAAGAAGGACCAGGATATGCCACAGCTGGCAGAGGTTTTCCCAGTGTATTTTCTGCACGGCCACATTCAAAACAGTTTCCAAGATCTGTCCCATATCCAGAGAATGAAATGCTTTTGCCTTTACCCAGGTGCCACCACAAAGACAACTTCCTCAATCCTTCCCTCAGACTAAACAACAGGACAACTAAACAACTCCTTCTCCACTGAATTTGAGAAAAGCATCTCGGGTATGATTCCTCCCCAGATCCTTTCTTTCAACATACCTGCACATGGGCAGACACACAGAAGTGGTTCCTCCCTGTGTAGCTGCATCAGTGCTGCTCAACATGCACAGCCACAGTGTTTACTGCAGTGCCAGCTGTGCCTGGTGTCAGAGTAGCTGTCTGTGTGACAGGCTGACAGAGAGGGAGCTTGTAACAAAAAATCATCACCACAGTGAGCTCTTTAACTGACTTCCTACAAAGCTAAACACAGGTATATAAGCAAATATATCCCAAAGTATGTATTTCAAAGAAGTCTTTCTAGAATTCAAAGGCTAAACATATTTCTTTCTTTAATAAAAATTATTATCCCTAATATTTCAAACACTGACTAATGAACCATCTGCTTTCATTATCTGAACACATTTGGCAGAGCCAACGTAATGAAATTCACATGTGTTCATCCACCAGACTCCAGACCTCCATTTGGAGTCAGGCTCTTCCCCCACAGTATAACCCAGCACTGTTTTCCTGCCTGGCTCCTGTCCAAAGGCCAAAACCTGAGGATTAATGGTCACTGTTACATTTCCTTTCCACTTAGGAATATACAAGTGGTGGGGGTTTTTAACCTTTATCTTCCAAATGGTGAAAAAGAAAGTAAATTGGGTTTGAGATTTTTTTCTAACAAAGTATTTACCCAGGAAATACCTCCTGCCATTTCAAGGTGTCTAATTAAGCAACAGCTTTATTGCAAGGCAAATACTGTCATTCTTATGGGAGTAACACTTGCATGTTAAGAGCAGCTGTGGAAGAACAGTCTCAGTCAATTCCAGAATAATTTGATTAGAGCTTGATTATTCTATCTTGAGAATAATAAAAAAAGATTGAAGATTCTGTAATAGTCTGGGTATTTTGATTTGGGAGAGGTTTTTTGTTTTTGTTTTAAAACACAGTAAAGCAGCTAAAATGCTCCTACACTGACTCCCTGCTTAGGCTTAGGACATCTCAGGCCATTTTATTTTCCTCAACACTCAAAGCCTCTGAAGATAAAGGCAGGAGACAGAGGAGTTTCTTGTCATGACAACAGACATTAAGATTTAGGCTGTCATTAATGACTCTCAAGTATTTCCTCCACATCACCACTTTTGAGGAACAAAGCTCACTGAATCGCATGAATGAGCCAGCAGCCAGGTCATCAGAACTGAAAGCCACCCAGATTCTGCCCCAGGCCTTAGTCTTTATTTGTGTGCCTGAACAGCTCCCACAGCTCCCAGGTGGGGCCCAACTGGGCAGCTGGAGATGGGCCCTGCCTGCCATGCTGCCTGTCCACAGGTAGCCTGTGCTCACAGTGACAAAGCCCGAGGCCTGAGGAAACAGCCAAGTCACTGATTCACAGAGCCCTGAGGGAGCTCACAAGTCACTGCAGCACCACAAGTGTCCCTGGAAATGTCAGGCCTCTCCTGCAGGCAGTAACTCTCTGCCAGGCTCAGCTTACCTTGGCTGGAAACATTAATGCAGAAATAAATCCCGTAGATCTGATACACGTACAGAGTTCCCGGTTTCATGAACATGGCTGCGTTGCGTTGGGTTTGCTTCCCGCCTTTCGAGTGGGAAGCCTCATCTTCCCCACCCAGATAAGCCTCTGTTTCAACAATCCTGCCCCAGAGTTCTCTGCCATCAGGAAGTTTGCGGACCAGAATCTGAAAAGAGAGGTCAGGGTGCATCAGTCAGCAGCCCTCTGTGCAAAACAACCAGAGCCAGAGCTGTGCAAACAAAGAAGTTGGGGAAAAAGGACCTGGGGGTACTAAATCCTCTCCTCTCCAGCCAGCAGTCCTGTCTGTAAGCAAACACCAACCTCTGCAGCTTCCAGTGTCCAGGCCACAGCCCAGGACAAGGAATTCTTACCCGTCATCCACCCCACAAAATGCCTGCAGTGTCCAGATGTGGCAGTGTCGTAAGAACCAGTTTATGATCCTACATGCACTAGAGCACAGAGTTGCTTTTGTGATTATTTTCTGTATTCTCCACTCCAACCCACCAGGTTTAAGGCAAAAAAGCGCCATTGATACCAGCCTTGAAGCATCATGAATGTATAATCTCTAGATCAGAAGAAATATGACAGTGGCACAATTAAATAACTGCTATGATTAGACAGTTTCTCTCCCCAGAGAGGTTTCAAACAAGTCCCAGTCCCTCATCACAGAGATAATCAGCACCAGGGTGAGCATCACTCTACTATTTCTGTGTTTTCTGTGCCACAGAGAGGGGCAGTGTAGGAGAACTGGGAATTGGCTCCAGGCAGGCAACAACAGATCTTTGTTATTACAGTGTGTTCCTTGCTGCTGGCACCTCCTTAAATAAAACAAAGCAGATGCAGGGGAAACAAAACATAACAATGAAAAGATTCTCCTTAAAAATAAAACAACCACTAAACTTTGTCCGAAGGTTTTTGTGGTTTGACCTGATTCCTAAACTTTGTCTTTTACTTCATGTGTCCGAAATACTGCAGCACAGCCTCACTCAGGCAACAGCTCTCAGTTTGATTATATGGCATTCAGCACTTTCACACTGGAAAACCAGCCATTCAAAAATAACCTTCAGGAAACAAAGCTTAATTCCTAACAGATGTCTGTGCTGGATTGCTAATGCAGACATTGACCTGATGCAGTGTGGATGCTCCACAAGTCAGTTTCCAGTGCTGCAGCTCTGGTACCTCAGGGCTTCCCTCCAGCACAGCCAAATGGTTGAAAGCAATCCACTGGTTTTATTTAGGAAAAATGCTGTGACTTTAGAAAAGCAACTGCCTGTGAACACCCCAAAAGCAGACCCCTGTGGCCAAATTTCTCCCTCAGTGTGATGAAATGCAATGGTGAAGTTATGCTTTTACCTCCATTTCCCTGACTATTCAGACACACCAAATATTCACAGTTAAAACCTGTGATCATTCCCAACACCTCACAGCAAACTATTTCACAGAGGTTTTCAGTTCTCATTGAGGATGTATCTTCGTGTTCATTCTGAGGGGCCATGTACTGCATCTAACTTTTGGGGTATTTTTCTTGTTTCCAAGAACTCAGGTATCATGAAGGTAAGTGAGATTAATACATCAGGTGCCTGAAAAACTTGGCAGAATGAAGATAATGAACTGAATTACCTTTATTGTTATCATTGCAAGAAAATGAGAGAATAGACAGGGCATTGGAGACTGGGGGTTACACTTTAAATAAAAGGCAAAATTAAGACAGAAATCTCCTAGCTTGTAATTCTAGGACTAAAAGGAAAAACAGAATTAGGACTCAAATATCATCTGCCCAGGGAAACTGAATGCATAAGGATGTCAGAGTCATTCAGACAACAAAAATGCATCACTAATGGAGACTTCAGCTATCCTCAGGTAGAACAGGTAAATCCCACAGTAGGCCAGGACACAGGCTGTGTTTTTTTAGACACCATCAAATGCTTTGCAGAATGAGTAATCAGGGATTTCTCAAGAAAAGACTCAACTCTCAAACTGATCCAGAGAAAAACACAAAGTATTTTCCAAACACTTATCCCTGACAAACAACTTTGTATCATGAGCGTGAAGGATAAAGTTCAGTGTCTTTTAACAAGCATTAAGGTCTAAAAATAATCTATCAGAGTTCTGCTTACCAGAAAAGAGAGGAAACTATGTAAAGTGAGGAAGATTGTTGGGAAGAACTGAAGAGGCAGCCAAAGGTTAAGAGGCTGGAAAGGCAAACCTCTATCAGGATGTCTGTAAAGACAGCAACACACATGGAGTGTCACAGAGAGGTTAAGGCTGACCAGAAAGAAACCCAGCAGGGTTAAAAAGCAGAGCAAAGGTGTCAATTACGAGCAAGACAATATCCTTAGAAAGTAAAAGAAGGCTGGACACAGCAAATCAGGCCAAAACCAACAGTTTGTGGAACAAATTCCTGAAGTTATCTAAACCCCTGAGAACCCAGAGAGTCTGCTCACCCTGCAGACAATGAAGGTATAAAAAAGGCTCAGAGAAGATAAGACCAAAGCAGTGAAACTGAACACACAGTTGTGTGTAGAAGGTCCCAAACTGGGACATTTTATAGGGAACACACTGGAGGAACTCCCTCCCATGGGAACAGGAGGAGAGGCTTTTGAAGGACTCACTAAGCAGAAGAGACATGTTTCATCTCCACCACTGTGACTTCCAAGGGCTTTCAACAAGGTCCAAGGACTCCTCAAAGTTTCTGCAAGGGGATAAGGGAGAAGGGCCTTGCATGAACAAGTAATGACTTGGAAACTCAGAAACACAAGACAGGAACAGCAGTATTTGGAGTGAAAGAGTTTAACTGTGGGACTGTGCAATCCTTAGCAGCACGAGACAGCAAAATGGGGGCTGAGAAGATGCTGCTGACTGCAGAGCATTCCTTTCCATTGGGCTAAGCAAGAGCCAAAACCAAATAAAGCAATACCTGAAAGGAAAATAATGGGCCTGAAACAACCTTCAAACCACAAAGAGCAAAGTACATTTCAGTAAGCAGAAAAAAGGGAGGAAAACCCCACAAGAAACTAATTCTAAAACGTGACAGTAAACTAGACCTGGAAAACCACTCCTGTGACTTCATCCAAAATAGATTTGGCTACTAGTCTTTAAATTCCACTGCACTTAACAAGAGGAGGAATGAGAACTGTACTCCTAAAATAACCAAGCCCAGGAGTCAAATGGCAAAAAAAAGAATTTCATCCTTTTACACCAAGTTATCAGCCCAGCACAAGCTCCAGCACAGGAATCTCAGCATTCAGTCTTACCTGTCCCAGAAAGGACTTGGCCAGACTGACACAGGGCTGGTGGAAAAAATCTGCTTCCAGCCGGGGAGACCTTTTTGTGTCTGTCACAAAATATTTGCTGCTTTTTGGAGAAGAATCTCCACCAGGAGTAGTGTTCAGCTTCTCCAAGGCATCGATCTGAGGCAAGCTGGAGTTGCTTTGAAGAGCACTTAATTGAGACAACAGCTTTCTTTTTCTTGGCATAATTCTGGAAAATGGATATAAAAGTAATTAGAAACATAAAGCTTATTTAAAAGTAACTCCTTCCCACAAGTTCCTGGTTTTATGCTTCTCTCCACAGCACGGAATCTGAAATCTACAATTACTTGGATAACCTACACAAACTACAGAAGCAGGTGACAGATTTAGCTGTGTTTACACCAGGCTGGGCAAATATTGGGCTCTACTGATAAGCAAACAGAACAAGCCAGTTTGAGTATTCATCTTTTAAGGACTGCAGATAAAAAGCAACTCTGCTCCACTTATCACTGCAAGTAGGTTTGCTGTTAGGTTAGAAAATTCAGCAATTGAAAGCAAAGGTGAACCAGTGCTGTATGCTTTTTACCTAAAACTACTGTAATCTTTTAAGCTGACAGGAAAAAAAGTAGACAACAACCAACTTCAAAAATTGTGCTGCCTGGGAAAGCCCAGAAGTTGTGTATCAATGTTTTTAAACAGTAACATAGCCAGGTCACAATCTGAAACTCCACAGGACACTCACATTTGAGCTGGGAGATGCACTATTTGCAGTCACAGATGTGTTTATCACACTGTTGAAATGTTTCTGTAGAATCTCCCCAAAACAAGCTTTAAATTCAACCTACCAGAAAGATGGAAGAGCAGTTTGTTCCACTCAGGCAACTACATAACCCACAATTCTTCTTTTAATTTATCACCAATTTACTGTGCAAGCTCCAAAAATTTAACATTCCTTTTTCAGTGCTTCAGTCCTTGTACCTGTTGAAGAGGAACAAACTTATTTATTCAGTGTACAAAGCACTTTGAAATAGGCTAAGAGATTTTGGAGCTGGAGATATGATACCAACAGTGTTTAATTAGCTCAAACTTGAGAATGGTTTGCAGTTCTCTGTTGGTCCAGCAAAACACCATGTCATAGCTGGGCAGTGCTGGAGATGCTCTTTAGCCTCAGTTATACAAAAGCAGTGTATATACTGAATGAATACCCAGAAAGATGAAACCAAGCCTTTAAAGCTCCCCTATTGGCACTAAACTTGGAAATGTCAGGCTCAGAGAATGCAAAGACAAGAGGCTTTAGAAGATACATCATCAGTTCTGAAATTCAACCACATGTGGATGGAAGGGAAAAAAGCCAAGGTTCTGTATCATACAGAATTAGAAATGGAGAATCCTACACACAGCTGAGCCCAGAAGGGAAGCATATACATACTTCCCTAAGTAATTAGCTGTTGCCACTCATTTTTCACCAGAACATCAGCTTTTAAAAATGCTTCCAAAATCTTTCATCATCAAAACCGGTCTGATGATTCTCACAAGGAAAGATCCACCAGCAACAGTTTCCTTAGACTGCACTGAAACAAATTCAGCATTGCTACACTCTGAATCACCACTGCCAATTCCCCAACAGTGTTGTGCTTCACTGCAGAAGAATCCAGACACAAACATATAAAAATAGGCAGCCAAAATAAAAAAATATCACATTGGCACAACTGGCAGAGAGGTGGGATGGTTTTGGTTTTTTCTACACATCTAATTCTTTATTGCAAGAATTCAGTGGTGTCAGAGGCTTTCCAAAGAACAGGCACTCTTCTCTGAATTTGGCTTTCACCTGGTAGGTGATTATATTTATAAAAATTTATAAAAATTCTGTCAGAATTCACCAGACTGCCTCAGACAAAACTGCCTGGTGGCCTTGGCAAGAGAGTCCTGTCCAGGAGAAAGGGTAAGAATAGGAAAAAGTGTTGCAGGCAGGGCGGGCCAGAGGAGGAACACACCCCCTGTCAGACCTCCCTCTGGAACACCCAGTCAAGGCAGTGCTCTCCACTGCAGACAGTACCCCCAGCCTTCTCTGACAGTATTAACTGGAACTTCCAGCTCATCAGCCACAGATAAAGACACAGTGCAAACATGGGTGATGTGAGGGGAGCAGTAACTCACTCGGTAATTTGTGCTCTTATGGAATGAGACATCAGAAACATTGCATTTCCAATTAAAGAATTCTTACAAGCTGCAAGTGCTCTCGTGTGTATGTCCCACCAGCAGCCTCAGGGCACTTGTAATCTCATTGCTGTGGGCTGATCCTACACACATCTCAGCATCTTCTGCCCTCATCAGAAACAGCAGTAGGAAAGTGCCTTGTGGTCAGGAGAAATGCCCCAAATACAGAAATGGGACTGCAGAATGAGAGGGCTGCAATGTCATCTCAGAATCCAAAACACCCCCAGTCTACCCTCTGTCTGCCTGCTTGTTCATAGCAAGATATGAAACACAAAACTCTATGTCTCAAAGCCTGCCTACACCTTCTCTAAAGGATGTTGTTTGTACATACAAATCCCCTCTTGCCTAGGAAAAAAACACCTGTAGAAGACAGCACATACCACATATCCAAGCCTTATGTATTTGGGAATAAAGAGACATCACCTCTTCACATCTAAGTCTACAGGCAAATCCTCCAACTTTACTGTCCATTTTTTATCTACATTTTCTTGCTTGTATAGTAAAAAAATTATATTGGACCTCAAATAACCAAACATGGGTTTAATCACTTCTTACTAATCCTGCTGTAACCAAACTAAGTGCAGGTTTTTAAGTACACGTGTGTTCACATGTACCAAAAAAAAGTATGGAGGTCAGAAAAGGAAGATCAGAAGGTGAATCAGTCTGTACAAGTGCCTGGAGTGGTCAGGGCTGCTGGGCTCATCTCAGGGAAGTAGTTCAGGACCCTGTAAGCCACAATCAGAGAGAAACACCCTGTAGTCAAGGCACAACAGAGTCTACAGAGACTTCTTTAATCTTTCTAACAAGACTGCTTTTGCAGGCATTTCCTCAGGTATTTAATGACCTTTACTTAAAGCAGGTAAAAAAAAAAAATCCCACCATCAATTTGCATGTACTTTTGGCTCACAGATCAGATACCTGCAAAGCCTTCTTCAGGCACATCTGTCTTTCTGACAGCATGATGAAGTGTACATAGAAACACACTGCCACTTCTGGAGAGACAATTCACCTCGTGAATCAGTTTGTATCTCCAACTGATCACCCCTCACCCTCTTCTTTACCACCTCAAATAAGATAAAGCCAGTTGAAAACACCGATTTTCCATGTCATTTGCAAATCATCCTGTGGCACCCCAATGGTGACCTCCAGCCATCACCAGAGCTGCCCATTTAGTCACATCCTCTTTCCTATCTCTGCAAAAACTATTTATGACAGGGAACTCCCTTATTTGTATCAAGGGCTGCTCAGGTGAGGGCTTCTGTTGAAACTTCCTGCAATCTGAGTACAGGCTGTAAACCAGACCTCTCAATGTTTATTTTAGACCTGCAGAGAATTCCAACATGCTTTTAAGGCATGACTTTTAACCCATGTTCATTTCCCCCCCTAGATAATATTTATGCTGCTGTCCAATAACCCTGCCTTGTTATATTTTCTACTAATTCAGCTGGTGGTCAAACTTCCAGGTCTGCAGTCCACGGATTTCCCCTAGAACCCTCTTTAAAAATTAGTGGCCCGTTTGCTGCTGAGCCCATCGTCAGCAACACTGTCCCTGGGGGCTTCATCTGGTTTGGCAATTTACTCCTGCCTGTTCCTGCCAGTTTGGCAACTTATTCCTGCCTGTTATTCCTGTCTATTTGTTCTGTAACCTCTTACACAGACACTCATCTCAAGCCAAATCCTTCAGTGAGTTCCTGTCTAGTCTATCCTATTAGCAACCAGAAGTAAGTTAGTAATGTATGATTTCTTGGACAACGGTGTGAGAAGCACAGAATAAAAAAAAAAGAGCCTAGAAAGAAGAACACAGGCAGGGGCTAATATAAAGTCAATTTCTCCAGACAGTTTTTGGCACTACGTGCAATCCTAACACCTCAAGAACACGGCTCAATGGATGTTTTCATTCACCTTCCTGAGCGCTGGGGATCTCATTTCCCACAGGACACACACCCAGTTCCAGGCCTCGCCCCTGCTGCCTACCGAATGAAACTCACTCCTCCCCACCCGTAAGGAACGAGGAAACCTAAAAAACCAGGGATGACCCAAACCCAAACAAAGATGATTAACAGCAGAATCACGCTCCGTTTCGGTGGGGGACACCCGTGNTGTGGGGCCGCTCTTGCGGGGCCGCTCCCACCGCCTTGCAAACAGCCTCCTGGGGATTGTTTTTTACCGGCGCAGACCCCTCTGCGAACGGTGTCTGAACTCCCCCTGGTTTTCGGCACCCGCCCCTGGACTCCCCGCTGTTTGGTGTTTAGGCGCCTAATTCATTTATTGGTGAGGGAGTTGGGAGTGTTCCGCCTGGAGAAGAGAAGGCTCGGGGAGATCCTGGAGCACCTTCCGCGGCCTAAAGGGGCTCCTGTGGGAGCCTTGTCACAGCGGAGTGGCAAGGGCAAGGGGGAATGGCTTCCCACGGCCAGAGGGAGGGTTAGGTGGGATATTTGGGAAGGAATTCCTGGCTGTGAGGGTGGGCAGGCCCTGGCACAGGGTGCCCAGAGGGGCTGAGGCTGCCCCATCCCTGGGAGTGTCCCAGGCCAGGTTGGATGGGGCTTGGAGCAGCCTGGGATAGTGGAAAGTGTCCCTGCCCAGGGCTGGGGGTTGGAACGAGGTGAGCTTTAAAGTCCCTTTCAACTCAAATCGTTCTGTGATTCTATCCAGAAAAGTAAAGGGGTGAATATACATTTTGGTGAACACTCATGGTTACAAGCTGGCTGTACAGGGAGCTACATTAATTATGCCCTCACTTCCCCGAATATCAAGTATCTGGCCTGCAGAAAAAAGTATTTCTTGGCTTCAGCTTTTACCTGGATGGAGCACATGGTCAAAAAGGGGTCAAAATACCATTTTCCCTCACAACATTCTGGGGACATAAAGCTGGGGCTGTTGATCCATAAACAAGTATTTGCACAAAGGGTATGAGGGAAATTGTGATGGATCAAAATAGATTTATTCCCATTTTCTGTAATAAAATACTCATACCAGGACAGCACCAGCTAGGAGGCAGTGATGCAGAGGATGAGCCCTTACTGTGTACCCCATTTGTGAATTTGTAAGGAAGAAAGATAAATTACTGTTATTTTAGGAGATGTTGACAGCTTTGGAGGTGCAGCCAGATGTGTGAGTGGCTAAAGGTGTTCCTATGGAAGCAGAAATGGGGACCAGCAGTGCAGTGGTGAGCTCCAGTGTGAGTAAGCTGGATAAAAAACTTTGGCATTCCTGCAAACCATGAACTGAGCCCAGAATTTCCAAATGTTACTATTCCAGTTTAATAAGAAGATGTAAAAAAATGGCCAAACCAACCATGAATGGAGCAAACACAGAGTCTGTTACACAATATTCATTCTTTTTGACTGTAAAAAAACAGCTGATGTGCTTTGGAACCCAAAGAAACACACCAAGAATGCACTGAAAAGCCTTTAAATCATCACTGTAAAGCATGATAGTGCTGCTGCTGTGGTGGTGTGAAAAAGAAAGGGAAGGAAACATGCATAAATCTTAAAGTTACTGATACTGGAGATCTCTGTGTGATATTTGAGTTAAAATGAACAAAAATAAGCTTACAAGAGGGAGGGTTCCCTGGAGAGGCATTACCTGCTGGCTGCAGATATGTGTTTAGCTCTGTTCTGAAAGGAGCTGTTTGTGTATCAGCAAAGATGACATGAGAAATTTTTAGCAATGATTAACAATGTTGACTGAGTGTCTCCAAAAGAGCATCTTGGAATTCATGACTTGCATGGCTGACACCTCAACTTTAATGTGGTATTAATACAAGAGAGGAAGACCAAGAAAGTGGGTGAAAAGGAAGATAATCAAACATCAAACCAGCCTTTCAGCGAATTATGAAACTTAAAGGAGAAGCTGAGCAAGAATGGGAGCTGTGGGAAGGACTTCCTGGGGTCACACTAGTTCAGCTCTGCAGACTTTCTCCTGTGGGAGTCTGTGGGACAGGCACTCTCAGGAATGCTGGCTTCTTTGACAGCAGATTTATTTCATGCCCAAAGGAAGTATTTAAAGCCTTTAGCACCTGAGGAATGCAAATTGCTCCAAGCTACAGCATATGCCATGTTCTTCATTTGTCCACTAACACCACTGTTACAGAATCAACACCTAAAATAGCCTCCTGTAAAAGCTGATCTGGTTGAGAAGATTAGAGTTCCCCTCCCTATGAGACAAGAACTTTATAATGTGATAGGAATGCCTTGGAATCCGTGGCTGGACAATCTGGCTGGCAGAGACCCTGGGGTCTGTGGCACAATGGATGCATACAGTGTGCTGAGCTTTTCTTGGAGCAAAAACTGTTTGCAGAGTGGTTCCCTACAGCTCCCAGGCTGTGCAGACTGCAGACTAACCATCCCTTTACAGTGAGGACAGCAGATCAGCAGGGATAAAGCAGAAGGGGCAGATTTTCAAGCTTTCTCTTTGTGAGGTGCCAAGTGGAGCTTTAGCAGTGCTGCTGAAAGCCTCCTCTGTCCCGTGAGGAAGAGACACGGAGTTCCCCACTGCCCATGGGCTGGCCACTTCCCACAGCCATGCTGCTCTCTGCAGCACTGCAGGACAGCTGCAACACTCTGTGAGCCAACTAGTGAAGAATTCCCGGGGATGAAAACACTCCAAACAGCACGGGGTTTTTATGACATCCCCTCCTGGCCTCTCCTCACAGCCACTCTTGGCTGCTGCTTCCTACTTATCCTCAACTGCCAGTGTGTCTTATTCAGAGCTATTTCCAACCAGCGGCTGTTTGAGGTACACACAACCCTCAAAATTAGTACCAGAACTGACCTGCTACTAGCAGGGAGAGGTGTTTGTAGCTACTTCAGTATCTCCCACACCCAAGATGAGCCAGAGACCAAATGTCCACTTCTGTGAATCAAGCCCATTCAATTCATAATGTAAGCAGATTTGTATGGCTTATCCTGAACTGGGTGACACCCGTAATGAACTCCAGTCCACCTGCTTTGCACTCAGGGTGCAAGGAATCCTAGCAAGTGCACTGCATGTCATGGGAAAACACAGACCTTCTGGGAGCCTCATCTCTGCACCAGAGAGGGCAGGCAAGTCCTATTTAGTCACATATTAAGGGATTCTACTGAGTCTTTTTTGTTTGTTTGTTTTGTGTGAAAGACATTTTTGTTCTCTGACAAGACAGAAATGCTTGGCTTTACAGGATTGCTCAGTGCAGAGAAACAAATAGGTTAGATATTAGGAAGGAATTCTTCCCTGTGAGGGTGGTGAGGCCCTGGCACAGGTTGGGCAGAGAAACTGTGGCTGCCCCATCCCTGAAGCAATCAAGGCCTGGTTGGATGAGGCTTGGTCTAGTGGAAGGTGTCCCTGCCCATGGCAGGGATTTGGAACTAGGTGACCTTAAGGTCCCTTCCAATCCAGTCCGTTAAAACAAAACAAAAAAAGAGCCAAAATTAAGTGAGCAAGGCAAACTGCTGGGCTGATGGGCTCTGCTCCCTACATCTGCAGGACTGATTGCTTACATGCTATCTCCAGTGCAACCTGTTTTGGTGATGCCATAAGGGCACCTATGCCTGGGAGCCTCTCCCAGTTGCACAGGAGCAGTGGGAAGCTGGCAGGAGACTGGGAGGTGTGAGATGGAGCTGCCACAGCAAAAAGCCAAGCTGTTTTAGGCACGGCAGTTTCCTTTTCTGAAGGGGTTAAAGACAGCTTATCTGATGTTTTCTAAATCAAGAGGAGTCGTGCTGCAAGCATGCTTATAAATCAGTCAAAACAGAAAAAGAGTATACATGAGAGTGTGGAGGGATTTGTGGATACATATAGACATATATGTATGTTGAGTCAGAGCATTGCAAGCCTAAGAGCTCTTAACCATCTCCAGCTCTGCCTCTCTGCTGAGAGTGCTTAGAATGTGCTGGATGCAGGGGGAAAGCCAATTAAAGAAATTCCTCTGGCTCTTTGCCCCAAGCCACTTACTCTTGTCTCTCTCTTTCAGAGCAGTTTCCCCTGCACTGTACCAGTACAGTAATTTAGGCTTAAGCTTAAGCTAGCTCCCTGAACTAGTTGAGGTTAACATCTCATCCCTGT
>VXBX01007701.1:3089406-3106702 GCA_013400415.1 Scytalopus superciliaris | reverse complement strand
TTTTAATTTAGGAAAATAAAAAAAAAAAAAAAAAAAAAGAAATAAAATAAAGCAACAAGAAAGATCATAATCATGGTCAGTGTTGGGAAAACCCCAGTATAAATTTAATTGGTAATGAAAAATTAGTCCCTTTTGTAAGGGATCTTATTCTGTTTGAGTTGGTAATTCCTCCAAACTAACTAGGAACACTTTTTGGCACCATAATCCTGATTTCTCTGAAAGTGGTTTTTAGCAGGCTTTGAAGGTAAATCAAGTGCTTGAGGAATCCTCTCTGCTGAGCAATGGCTGCTGAAATTGGGCAAAGATGGTGACTGGGCTCCAGCTCTCCCAGGAGCTCCAAGTCTCTCTGCAACCAACTCTCAAATAACCTTGCCTAGATAATCGAGGTTCAACTCAAGACACCTTCTCTGCCAAGCAGTGGTGTGGCTGAGGCAGCCCCTGCTGGCATTCCTGTGCAGTTTGGGGGGGATTATACCACCAGTTCCCTAGGGCATGTCTGCCCTAACCAAAGGCCTTGGCTAGTGCTGCTGAACCTGCTTCTGCCCCACCTGCTTGCCCTTCCACTGTCATGGGTGGCCAAAGAGGACATGCAGGTACTGCCATTGGAAGCAGATTTTATTCCCACAGGAGACTGTATAAATTCCCATAAGGGACTGTAAACTGTGCTCTCCTTTCAAACAGAATTCCCTTTTCCCCTGCTGTGGATTGCTGCCTGCCAGAGGTTGGTTTCCCTTTCTCGTCTAGGACCTGGTGGAGATGGACACCACATCTGTTTGCAATGAGCTGTACCTTTCTTGCCTTTCTCCAGGCAGCCTTACTGAAGGCAGATTGTGTGTGTGCAGCGTGCACATCCATGTTGCTTTAGTTGGAATATGAATCCCTTTGGGCCTCGTGTTAAAATACATCATCACGTGGTGAGAAACAGAATTTTCACTGGAAAGACAGGAACACAGAGCCAATACAAATATCCACTGAAAAAATAGGAATTACTTTCAAAATAGCTAAACTCCCGATTTATTTCTTCCTGCTTCCTGAAAATTTATCACATTTGCTTAGCTCGTGGCTTTTTCCTACTTACCTGTTTTCTCTCTGCTGATTTGTTTCTGAAAGTGCAGCAGGAGCTGTGTCTTGCTGCATTTTGTGGGCTGCAGTAGTTATTTGAATTAAGACTTGCAGCTGTGTCTGCAGTGGGATTGTGGCTTGGTTCTACTCTTAACAAATTTGTAGTGATACAGGGTAACTAAAGATACTTGGGAGTCAGAATTCCTGCATTCCTCCTTGTGTAAATAAAATGACCAGAGTTGGGGTTTGGGGTTTTTCTATTTTGGTCTGAGCTGCTGAAGAATTTCTCAGCATGTCTACAGATTAAAAAAAATGAATTGAAAACTGCCTTAATGCAGCCAGTATATTTGTTTCACTTTCTCTCCACCTCTCTGGACGCTGTGCCAGCCAGTATGGGACCTCCATCCTTGGAGATTTTTCAGAGCTCAGCTGGGCAAGGCACTGACCAACCTGCTCTGGCTGTGCAGTCAGCCCTGTTTGGAGCTACCCTGCAGAACTCCCATGCCACCAAAATCCTGCAGTAGTTTTGTGTGGCTTAAGGATCAGGCAGTCCATGCTGCTGTCAGACAGAATCACCACTCTGCCCAACTCAAAGCACACAGCTTTGCAGGCTTTTTGGTGCAAGAATCCCAACAGCAATGGTTTCCTTCATGAGTTCACCAAAAAGGTAACTGTGCTCCAGCAGAAATGGTCATCTTTCACAAGGCTGATGAGTACAGGTTTCTTACCAAGAACACACAGAGAACCTACTCTTTCTGCCCACAGCGGGACTCAAAGAGCAGTTACCTGTTCCCTGAAGGAGTACTCTTAAGTGTTTCTTTGTGAACCTGTTCCTTAAAGGAGGTCTTCCTACCTCCATCCCCCATGCCCCCTGTCTGCAGTCTCATTATTTAAGATGGCTAAACCCCCAAAATACCATGGAGGAGTATCCCAGATGTACTTTTGTCTTGGCAGAAATGGCTATGAAGGGTGAAAAGATGGGAGAGGAGCAAGGTGGCTTAACAAGGATGTGGGAGTGAGGAGCAGGGAGGGACACTGGGAGATGTTGGCTAACTGGGGGGAGTCAGATTTCAGAGTGTACCTTTCTTCAGAACTGTGGCTGGCCAGATGTCACATCCCTCCTGGGAGGCCTCTCAGTACAACCAAGGGTTCTGGCCTGTTTCTGCACTAGGAAGCCGTTGACAGGCACTCTATCACTTATTGACTTGCATCTGGACACCCATCAATTTTGTTCTGTCACTACATTTTCGTTTCCATAGCATAGCCCATATTTGGCCAGCTGATGTGTAGCATTTCTACAACATCACTTCTCCACATGTCAGCTTCAAACTGGGGATTGAAACATCTGGGGAGGAAAAAAAGAAAGGCAGGGGAGTTTCCAGCTGGGGTGGTGTGTGTGTGATGACAGCCTTGTAGGGGAAGCACAATAGCTTGATGTATTTGCTACAGTGGCTACAGCCCAACAGGAGAAGGTGTTATTTGCACATGCTATTTACACACCTCACACTGGCATCAACACCAAATCCATTACAAGCCAGTTCCTATTGGAATTGAGTTTAGATTTTTTCGACTGGGAGGTTTAGAAATTTAATGTTGCATAACACGTTTTTGGAGTCAGTGCTGCCTGTCTGGAGCAATTTGTGTGGGTTAGCTGAGCCCTCACAAATGCTTTCCAGAAACAGCTTGCTGGGCACTTAGAGAAACTGCCATACTATTTTCCCAGACTAACTGGTTGAAGTTTAAAAAAACCCCTATTCTAATCAAAGATAAACCGAGTGATCATGAGAAAGGAAATGCTTCTGTGAGTAACTCCTGTGTCCTGCCCTGTCACCCTGCAGTGTGCTGTTTGTCTGCCCTTTCCCAAGGGAAGTCCATGCACGTGGCTGATCCCACTATTTTGGGATAACGTATATACCCAGGATTCAGTGGGATCAGGAACAAGGGAAGCTGAGCTCCCGTGCCAGCATGCTGCTGTGGTCTTGTTCCAGAAGAACCATCTCCCATGGCACAGTGAGGCACTCCCAGAGTCTGCCTTCATCCTCTGACTTTGGCACCTGGGGCTCTGCTGCCAGAATCACAATGGATTTTGAGCCCGACTTGCCTCTAAAAATGGAAAGAACTTAAACTATTTTTAGGACTGCTGGAAGGAAAGTCAAGAGAGTTTCAGAGCTTTGCAAAAAAGGGAGGGACACCAGCAGAGAGGGGTTGGGAGCAGCAATGTGGGATTGCAGCCACAGACCTGGGATATGGAGATGTTCCACAGTGAGAAAGAAATGAGCCACTGGCACTGGCAGAGTGGGCTATGGTAGCCAAAAACCTGGGGGATTAAAGAAACTGTCAGCTGAGCAATATTTTACCCTGCTGGTGTCTGTGGGATGGATGTTCCCACAGCTCAGGACAGGTACCAAAGTGGCACTGTATTTCCAGGCCACAGGAAACTTAGCTAAACAAAAAAACCCTCCAAAGCTCAAACTCTGTCTTTCTTTTCTAAGAGGTGTTATGGAAAATGGGTACCACAGAAGAATGTTACTTTGCACAAGTGAGAGCAACTTGTCTGGACAATCCATTCCAGGTTTCTGCAGAGAGCTGTGCTCAAGGTGGAGTGAGGTTCCCCCTGGTGAAATGCATGGCACCCTGGAAGCTGTCTGCTGTGGGCTTTTACAGCTGGGCTTCCCAGGGGCTTTCTCAAGGAGCCTCTCTGCCCAAACAGCTCTGGAAAGCTGGGTGTGATGGGTCCCCAGTGCCAGGGAGCTGTCCTGGGTGGCCCTGGGGAAGGAGAATGGGTATATACCTGATGATCTGTCCAGAAAATTCAGCAAACATCACAACCTGGATGCAGGCCATCAGCTGGCACTCAGCTGGCTGCAGGGAGAGGACATTTCTGTTCCCCCTGGGGAGTACCAGGCCCCCACCTGAAAAGGGACAGGGTGGGGGGCAGCAAAAGGGCCTTGAGGAATGGTATGCAGGATTTAAACTGAGCAGGAGTTCTACAGCTGTCAAATAAGCTCTAAACTCTCTGCACATTTGGAGCTCACTTTAAGCCCAGTCCTTCTAAACCTGTGCCCACGTAACTGGAGATATGCCAGACTAGACCACTGTAGAACATGTGTGATATTTTGGGAACAAGAAGGGATTTTTTTCCCCCAGAGCTTTCGCCAAACCTCAGTTTCTGAGATGAGGATGCAGCTTAGGCAGCAAGGTCCTGGTACAGGGGCTTGCTACACAGCCTAGGAAAAGTAATGGATCAAGCCCAGTGGTGCTGGATGCTTGCAGGCCCATGGCTCACCTGGGCTTGCAGAGCTGCCCAGCACCACAGCACTGGGGGACTGTGGTCAGGAAGGACCCAACTCTGCTCCTTCCTGGTCCCAGCGTGAGTTGTGAGGGAGCCCAGGATTCCCAAGCTACTCTGGGCACAAAGCCACTGGCCTCCTTCCCGTTAGCCATAATCACTGGTTTGCTGGGAAATTTATGAGACCTGCTGTAGTGATATTCATGAATACAGAAGCTGTTGTAAATGTAATTTGTTTCTAGGATTTGACAGTGAATCACCACTCAACTTCAGCCACCCATCATTCACAGTGGCTATGACAGTGCTTCTGCTGGTGGACTCATGAGCTCCTGTCAAGGCTTGCAGATTGATCCCTGACTCTCCTGGAGTCCAGCTTGTGCCAAGAAGCATGGCAGTGAGTCCCTCTGGATCAGAGTTATTGCTGGAAATGTTGTTGTTAGATATTAAAGTCGCCAACCCTATTTTCAGGGTTATTACAGTATTTAACTTGGCTGCTCCAGGGTGGTTTTAAAGTTGTATTTCCACCATATGATATGGGGTAAAAATAGGCAGTGTCTAATTAGAATAATCCTTGGAGAAACTCAGATTCCTCAATTGCACAACGAGTTGTTCTCCTCGCAACGTGGCAGGCATGTTTGAGTTCAGTGACAGCGGGTCAGCCTAGACCTCTGTCAGCTGGGGAGAGGCTGCAATCAGAGAGGCCAGGAGAAAGTTCCCAAGAAAAGCTCTGGGAGCATCCCCCAGCCCTGGAGACAGCAGCTTCTCCAGGCTGGATGCTTAGATAGGGCTTAGGTGACCACCACCACCAGCTTTCTCATTCGTATGTAGCTTTTCGTTTTCTAAGTTCCAGTGTGGGTGTGTGAGCGAAATCCCCTGCCTCGTCCATTGCTGGGATTTCTGGGAATCGGGCAGGCTCCGGCTGCAGCGCTGTGGTTTGGGGTTTCGGGTGGTGCTGGTGCCAGAAATAGTCTCCTGCACGGGCAGTGTGCAGCAGTCCGGCGGGCAGGCACATTCCACTGGGCTATCATTATCCCGGGAAACATTCCTGGGCTCTGCAGTGGGGCTCAGGGCTGAGGGCCAGCAGTGGCCTTGAGCTGCCCACCATCCCAGCTCCATCCCGCAGAGGGAGATGGGTCAGGCCTTTGGCTCCACCGCTCCAGACCCTCCCACGATACCCAACAGCAGCGGGGGGCTGTACCCCGGGGAGCTCTGGTGCAGGTAATGAAGTCTAAGAGGTCTGGATGAGCTGCTGGCGCTGCTGGGCAGCCCCCCTACTCCACAGGTGGCTCCTGAAGTCCTGCTAAACCCCACGGCCATGTCCTGAGGGGCTCTGGGAACATTCTCTTGGAGAAGATGAGGAGGCTGGGGAATGACTTAGCTCTCCCTCTCAGAGCCTGCCAAGTCGGGCTTACCGTGGCTTTGCCCAGACACACTGAGCAAGTGTTCTCCAGGGCTCAGTCTTGTTTCATTGTTTTGTTCAAGACTGAAAGCAGATACATAAACAAAAATGCAAGGCAGATGCTACCAGATTACTGGGAAGTTGTTTGGACATCTCCTCCATGTGCTCCCCAGGGCATTGGGAAGTGTCCTCAGCCTCCTGTCCTCCAGAGGGACACCCTAGGGCTCAGAGCCATGCAGGGGATTATGCTCTGTGTGGGACACGTATTGCCTCCCTCCCCCAAACAAATGGAAATATTTCTGTTCTCCAAAATTAGTTTCCAAATGCGTTGGAATTTCCTTTCAGTAGGAATTCTTGAAAATCTGGTCTTCATTGTGAAACTGAATGGCAACTTTTTCCAGGCCCCCTTTGCTGGAATTCCCCACCCAAAGCAGATTTCAAGCTTTTTGTGACAGGGCAGCTCCCAGGATCACCCTGAGAGTCTGAGCCGGGGGCTTGCTGGGTGCACTGAGGGTGATTGGATTTTTATTCTAACAGGGCTTTAAGTGGTGCAGCTACAAAACACCACGGTGCTGATTTGGAAGATGCTTCTCATCTTCTCCAGTGAGACTGGACTGCTTGGGGTGTGTTCACCCCCTGGACACGGGGAACTCTGCATGAGTCCCTCACGACCCCCTCTGCTTGCAAAGGACTGCAGACCTATGGGTTACACACCCAAACCCCTCGCTGATACAATGAGAGTGCTTTACAGCAAGGCAGTGTCACTAATCCTATTTAAGAATGACATATCTTATTTTCCATGTCTTTTTGTACCATCTGGACCTCTGGGGAAATATCTGGAGAGGCCTGGCGAATTTCCAGTCGCACATCTGAAAAGAGTCATTTTCAAAAGGCCACAAAACCAACTGTTTGTGAGGGCTGATTTCAGAGTCTGACTTCACTTTGAGCAGTGGCTACTCAGTGGTTTGGTTACCAGGGTCATGCTTTTTAAAAAAAAATTATGACAAAACTCAAGCTCTAGACAGAAAACACAACTGCCTTTCAATATTATGATGGACTCTTTAGCCCTAAACAACAAGGCAGATAATTTTATTTGAGGCCTTGGTTACAGAATCTCTTTGTTTGAAATTCTTCCAGAGAAGCATTATCTCATCGCACCAAACAACCAGCTTCAGTGGGCACCAAGGAGGCATCTATGCCCAGGCCTGTTTTGGGACTCTGATCCCAATGGCTCTTTTGCTCAAAAGTAGGTCAGATTTTAGTCCTTTTCCAGCAGGAAAATAAGAGCAAGTTCAGATACAAGATTTCCAGGAAACCAGAAGAAACTGCTGCTTCTATTTCTAGAAGCCCTGCCAGAGACAAGCTTCTTTGTACTCAGGTTAACTCCTCTCCTAACTACCATGATTGATGACTCCAATTATGAGGTTTCATTTCTACCTGAGATTTCCTGTCTGGGCTCTTCCCAGATGCAATGAGAAAGGTTACCACAAAGATATTTATGGACCTAGAACTCTAGCTGCTAAATTTGTAACTGTCCAGCCCCAGGGCGGAACATGCTTTTAGCTGAATCAGTAACTGTAGGAATACAGCACATACCGTGCAAAACTGGCCTCACTTGCAACACCACTCACCTACTGTGCTGGCTCCTTTGGGGTGATGATGTGCAACAAAATTGTACTAGACTCTGTGATGGCTGAGTCTGAGTCAGCAGCACTGGATGTCGTGGTCTCTCCATCTTCCTTGGTCCCTGATGTGTCCAGAGTGCTGTGCTGGCATCCTTCTGTCCTTCAGATGCCTCTCCTGGAGACATTTGCTTGTTGGTGTCGATCCTTCTGGGGATTGCTGAGAATTTACATGGCCAAAGGCATTTTTCTTTGGAAATGTCCATTTGGAATGAGCAGCAGCAGCCCCTCTGCATAGCACAGCCTGTATGTGAGCCAGTGAATTATATAAGATCAGTGCTTAAGATGCTGAAGGTGATTCTCAGCTCAGCACCAAGAGGAGCTTGTGCTGGAGATGTGTCCAGTCACAGAGCTGTCCCAGCACCCTGGGATCCCTCTCACTTGTCCCAGCCATGCTACTGTTTGAATGCCAAGTGTTTGATACCGTGAGCCAAAAGGTGTGCAGGTCTGGGACTCAGAGAGTTACCCTGTGGATCTGCCGAGCAAGACATCAGGTCACCTTTGCTAATCAATTCCACTTGCACCTGGATCCAAACTTCAACTCAGGGAAGGCATAAAAACATTTGTTCGCTCCCTGGCAACTACATGGAAAGGATGATAGTGGGGATAGGCCCATTTCCAGAAAGGAGGATCCGCACTTTCCCGACTGACAAGGCTGGACTGGCTCCCCTCTGCCGGGGCAGGAGGCCTGATCCAGGACATGTGAGCACCAGCTCGCCTCACCTCCCTGCCTGCAGCACCCCTGTCCTGTCTCTGGTGTCTGAGCTGTCAAATCCTTCCACATTCCCAGCTTAATCCACCCTGGGCAGCGCTTGCTGCTCCTGCCAGAGGTATTCCTGCCCATCATCCCAGGAGCATGGCAGAGCATGAGGCAGCTGTGTGACCGTGTGACTGTGTCCCACTCCCACAGGGAGCCCTGCACAGGCGGCTGCAGCCCCGGCTCCCCTGCCACCGTCACTGCTGCAGCAGGGCAGTGTTTGTGGCCTGCAGCCAGGGCTAGGGGTGAGCACTGCTGGCATGGGCAAAGAGCCAGGCAGAGCAACACTCAGGGAGCAGAGAGGGTCCCCTTGCTGCCAGGAAACCACAGCCGAGCTCTCACCGCGGACCTGCCGCAAACGATCGTCTGTGCAGTCAGGAGGTGGCTTTGGTGGTCAGCTTATCAGCACGTTGCTGATTAAATAGCTGCACTGAGGACAGTCTGAGCCTACCACAGAACCAGAGAAGCAATTAGTTTGGAAGAGACCTCTGAGATCATTGAGCCCAACCCATGACCGAACACCACCATGCCAACAAGACCATGGCACAAAGTGCCATGTCCAGTCTTTCCTTGAACACCTCCAGGGACAGTGACTCCCCCACCTCCCTAGGCAGCCTATTCCAATATCTAATCACCCTTTCTGGGAAGAAATTCCACCTAACGTCCAACCTAAACCTCCCCTGGTACATCTTAAGACTAAGTCCTCTTTTTTATTGTTGGTTCTCTGGGAGAAGAAGCTGAACCCCACCTGGCTACCAGTGTGATGTGTGCATTTGTGAAAGAGCATGGGGCCACTGGAGTGAAATCCTGCTGTCTCGTACCACCAGCTGCTGGGAAAGGCCACAAGGACCCAGCTTGCTCAGTTACAGCCTGTGAGAAGTGATGGTGGCACTGTGGAAGAAATATGCCTATATCCATTAACACAGGGATCCTCCCCCATAGGTTGTGGCATGCTCTTGGGAGGGCTGTCTCTTGAATGAGGCAAGTTGTTTTACTGGAGACATCATGGACATGAAAATGTTCTTGGTTCTTCCCTGTGAGCTGAGCAGCAAGTGTGGCTGCAGGGACTGCAGACACTACACAGGCATTTGCCAGCAAAAGGCTGTGTGGGAGGCTCAGAAGAGAAAGCATACTGCTGGCAGTCACACCGAAGCCACAGATGGTGAAGGAACCACATAACCAAAAACCAGCCTTGAGAAAACATCCTAATCACCAACCCCTGCAACCAGGAGCCACCGCTGACCTGCTCACAGCACTGTTTTTTCATGAGTTTTGCACAGACCCAGGGGTTTCTTTCTCCCCTAGCAGGGACAACCTGCCACCCCAAACCAGTTCTGGAAGCTCAGCTCCCAGATGAAAAGCACCTGGACAGTCTTATGCCCTGGTCTTTCCTACCCTTCTCCAAAGAATGATGGAGCTGAGAGGATACCAGGAATGACCTGTGGGTTGCCAGTATGAAGGTGGCATTGTGGTGAGCAAGGTTTGTCCATTTTTCCTGATTTCCCTGCTATAAATGAACATAAGAACTGAAGGGCAACTTTGTCCCTGTTCTCCTAGTGCCTTCCTGTAGGTTTTTAGACAAGACATTGAGTCTCTTGATCCCAGGGAGGATAATCACTTCCATGGCTGTTGGCAAGGACAGGAGCTGGCTGCCCTCAGTGCTCAGTAGCTTGAGGCTGAGCATTTGCTCCATTCCCTTGGTGAGAGGAGGAATTATTTACTAGGGCAAAGATCCTCATTACAGCTGGAACACGTCCCAGGGATCAGTGACCTCAAGAAAAAGCAAATTTGGTGATGAAACCAAGAGCAGAGGTGGAAAGGCTGGTCTGGTGGCGGGGTCTTTGCCCAAAGCCAGCCCGGTCAGCGATGGCTGATTCTGTGCCAGGCTCAGGGACCGCCGGAGGAGCAGGACCTCCCTGTGGCACCGTGCATGGAGTCGGGGCTCGTGCCCCTGCTCCAGCCCCCCCTGCTCTGCAAACAGGAAGCTGGCGAGCAGCTGCTGAATAAGTCATTTTGGGGAGTTTGTACCAAACTGGCTTTCAACTCCTGAATGTGTAGGAAGGAAAAAGCCGTGAATACGCCTTTGTGACCAAGTTTGGCACCAGCCACACTCTGCAAGAGGGACAAGAATGTGGCCATTTAGAGGGGATTCAGCTGCCCTTTAAGAAATGAAATGATCCCTTCCCTTTCCTGCAAGGCTTTATTCAGGGGAGAATAGGAATGAGACAGTGAGCAGCTTCTTTCTCTTGCTGGCGCTAAGAGCTGTGATCCAAACCATGGATGTCGGGGTGCAGGAGGGACCCCTGTCCACGGAAGCTGCACAACCCAGTGATGACCTGCTGGTCCCTCTCCCTGCAGCCTGTCTGCTGCAGGGGAAACTGGATTGGGGCAGGGGAAATTGGATTGGGGCAGGGAAGCTCCAGATCTGCCCTTTCCTGGGTGATTGCGTGCACCCTGAGGTGATTCCACTGGGACTCCAGTTAAACATCTGTCCGTCTCCTTCACTGGGCTTGGAGGGGTTTTGGCATCAAGCAGTTTGGAAGGTTTTGCCCTTTTCTGAAACAATTCCCCACCCAGTTTTTCAAAAGTTTCTGCATGTTACATTAAAAATGGACTGTGTCCAAACATTTGTGGTTTTTTTTTTCTGGAAAGGCTTAGATATTTTGTACAGATCTTTCCTTTGTGGACAACTTGAAATCCAGGGGCTCTGTAGCAATCTGGAATGAAGACAGACTCTGTTTTATCAAACCCTTTGGGACTCTGCCTGCCTGCTTTCTGTGTAGTTGGAACTTTGACCATATTCACTGGTGCAGTTATCACATCCAGTGACAGGGGGAACAGGTCTCTGGGGCAGCCAGTCTGCCTTCCCGAGGCTCCAAGAGAAAATCTTGGTCATACATACACCCAAAAGTTTTTCAAAGAGTGACTTAGGAGTTTTCTGAATGACTGGCTTTGGGACCTCACAAGTCCTGAAGCAGCAGGAAGCTCCAAGTGATTTCGAAATGCTTCACGTGCCAGGAAAAAGGAAAAACAAGCAAGGCAGATATTAGTAGGCTGGCTAGTGCTAAACCATATCGCTCCTCTGGGATCATTTGCTCCACGTGTGGAGTTTTGTAAGAAATGCTTGTAATAAAATGTAATACATGCAGGGGCTTGGGTGGGAGTCAAGATTAACAGTTGCTCTCTTCTGGGATTTCATTCCTTTTTTGCCTTCTCCTTGTTCAGCATCTTATGACAATCATAAACAGAATATTAGTTAAGAACTTTGCTGGCAGCTTCCTCTTTCAACCATGTCCTGCAGAAGGTCTGGGAATGCAGAGACAGCTCCACCAGCACTTCCTCATCTAAGGTCAGCCACAGCTTCTTTAGTTCCTGCACCAAAAGTTGTGCTGGAAAACAGGGAGACTTTACAGCTCAGTGTGTTTGACAGATGTTGGTAGGCTCACTGCTGATGGGGTTAAAGTACAAATACTTGTTTGCATAGCACCAGTGTTTCAGTGTGCACCACAGCATCCTGTGTCAGATCCTTGGGAGAGGGGAGAGGTAGAGAAACGGGAAAGTCCAGTGAAGGGCCACTGGGATGGCTGGGGAGGAGAGCTGAGCGTGTTACTCACCCTGGAGAATGAGGTGGAGGGGATTGAAGCCCCCCTCACACAGCCCATGGGGGCAACAGGGACCCTGCAAGGGCAGGAGGCTCAGCAGTGACCGGAGAAAACGGCTGCACACAAAGATGGGACTCATCCCTGGGGCAGAACCCAGACAGGCGGTGGGACTCCATCCTTGGAGGCCTTCACAATCCAGTCTGGGCATGCCAGAGACAGATAAAACCTTTGGAAGCTGATAGCCCACTCCTCTTCCTTGGCTCCTGTTTCAACCTGAAAAATCAGGAATAGCGGGGAAGGACCAAACCAGCAAAGCAGTGAGACCAGGAAGAGGAGCCACCTTCCCATCTGTACCTTTTTCCATTTACTGGGCAGCACAGGGGGGACTGACAAAGTTTAGATCAGAACCCATTAAATGAATTGTTTGGAATAGTTTTTACTCAAAATATTATTGTTCCTTAAGTCTAACTAACTACACTTTGAGGTGGTTAAATTAATGGCTGCTGAGGAGTGGATCTATGTTATTGGAACAGAGAGAGTTGATTTTACTTTAATATTTCAGCCCCTTACTTTGTCTGTTACTTGCCTATGCCAAAACTATTCTTAAAGATTTGTGTAAAGATTTGCTGGATTTACACAAAGCTCTGTTATTTTAGCTGAGTAAGTTCTTTGCAAGCTTGTTGTCAGTAACTGAATTATTTTTTCTCCAATTACCGAGCTCATATTTTTACATCAAGATAGCATATTTCTGTCCTGTCTTCAAAAATGTGGCTTATTGCTAACAGACCAACCAAAATTCCTCAGCTCTTTTATGAACTCCTTCAGTTCATTTATAAGTGGCTGAACCAGAAGTCTTTTTCTTTTCTGTTTTTTTAAAAATTCAATTCCCTTTGAAGTTAATACAGGGACTTAGAACATGGTGAACTTCGCTGTGGTTAATGCCACGTCTGAGTCCTTTTTGTGATGCTCTTCTGTGTGAACTGAACTAGATCACTCCTTGCTGCCAGTTTTGAATGTTCTCCTTCAAGGCTTGTCCCGTGCAGCAGGTTAGAAGCCCCCTGGGCTAACCTGGAGGATTCACTTACTGGCAGCAGGCTACAAAACCTTGCTGGTCCACCCGCCATCAGTTCTCACAGTGCTTTGGGGATAGGCTTCTGCTGATGGGCACATTCCTGTCTCTTGTGCTCCTCTTCTTCATCAACAGGAGCAACTTCTACTAGTGGAATCAGGTGTGAGTGATACCCAGCCCTGGTGGGGGAACAAGCAGGGACCCCAAATACCACCATGACATTCAACCACTGGCCATTTTGAACTCCTGGCATCCATTGCCCGTCAGCAGAAGTTGGACATTTAGATGAAAGTCCCTGTTCAAAACCCAGAATTACAGATCAGCAACTAAAAGGTAATCTGTGCAATTTGGATTCAGGTTCTTCCAGACCTGCATTCCAATAGCAAGGGTTTATCACACCCTTGGCCATATCTGACTGCTTTATAAGAGTCCTCCTGTGCCTGTGGAAAATAAATCTGCCTGGTTTTGAAATTCTGAAGCAATATTATTTCATCTCTTGCCAAGAGTGGATTGGAAAATGATAAGAGTCTTTCAGGCTACATAACAGATATTTTGGGAGTTTCATCTTACTTCTTCCATGACATTTTTATTCCTTCCATATGAAACACCCATATCTGTTATATATATATATATTTATGTTGAAAACTTCCTTTTGTGTTGAAGTAAACTGAGAAAGAAGCTATTTTGTTAAATGACATTTCCTAAATATTTTGGAAATCGTAGCCTTCTTTACACATGCTTCTTTTTCTTTTTTTTTTTTTTTCGTCAATTCCCCTAATGGCTTGACCAAAATGAAAATTGCCATTTTGATCTGAGTGGATTTTCTGGGCGAAATACAGTTGAAAATAAATATTTCCTCCAGGGCTACCCATGAAATCCTAGTCATATATCATTCCCACTCCTCCACCTCCTCCTGGCACTGCAAACGCACACATTCCCTGTGGCTAGAGCTAGGAATGATCAATTGCAATTAATCCGGGCAGAAAATGAAGGGGTTCAGTTTCGATGTGATTTCCTCGTGCTCTGCTGGGCAGCAGCTCCTGTAGCTGTGAGCAGTCTGGGGCACCACCACCATCCCAGATCCTCAGCATTCTGGCTCCTCTTCCTCCTCATCTCCTGGTTTTGGTCCCCAGCCCCACAGGGACTTGCTGAACACACCTGTGAAGTGAATTATCTGTCCTGGTTTGGGCTGAATAAGCTACAGACTAGGATGGTAGGGCTTGGTTTTACTTTTGGACCTCTTCTGTGGGCTTAACCCCCCAGTCCCTGTGGGTCTGCTGCCAGCTCAGCCCTGGCACACCCAGCACCTCACCAGGTACACGGACCTGCCAGGCCAGAGTCACCTCTGTGTCCCTCCTTGCCCACTGTGTGATCCCACACAAGAACATCTGCACTGTCTGCTGGTGCCTGAGGGTGACAGAGGCTTCAAAAGCCTTTCCACCCAGTGTCAGGTTTTTAAACTTCTTGTAAATTGAGTGGATTATAGGAAATTCAAGTTGCAACATAGCTGCTTGTTAAACAAGGGTTTGTTTTTTGGGGGTTTTTTTTGGGTTTGGGTTTTTTTTTTTTTTGGAAAGCAAAACGTATTTAATTTGCACTCCAAAAAATGTCAGTATTTTTATTTTTTTTTTCCTGCAGGTCAGCAGCACCATTCCCAGCTTGGCATCCAATCTGGAGGCATCTCTACTCCAAGCATTTTGCACCAACACTCCCACGGTGTGAGAAAGGGCACTGCTGGGGCTGAGTGCTCAGAAGAGCCCCCACTGCTCTCCCTGGGGCAGAAAGCAGCAATGCCAGCGGCACACCAGGAGCTGCAGGGTAGTGAGGAAGAGGAGGTATTCCTGTAGCAGCTTCTACAGGACCAGCCCCACCTCTCCTGTCCACAGGATCACACACACAGGGCTGGGAGCGAAAACTTGACCAGCTGCTGGTATCCAGGACCCTGGTTTGCTCCCCAACAGGAGGATGCAGGTCCACTGATCCACCCTGGAAAGGCATTTCCCAAAGGGAATCCCCGTCCTCTTGCTCCTGGCAGTTCCCTCTCTGGCTCCTGGCCAGGCCACCTGCATTTGAAACTCCGTGGGACTTCGCTTGGGTTTCTGTGTTATTAATCCTCCCCAGAAGAAATCCCAGGCCTTTCTGGACCTCTTCCCTGCTTGCTAGGACAGCTGCCAGGGCTGTGCCGCTGCGTCATGTCAGCACAGGAGGCTCTGCAAAGCCCGTGTGTTTCCAGAGGGCAAGGAGAGCTCCCCTGTCCCTGCAAAGGCTGCAGTCGGGTGCTCTCTGCCGTGCTTCCTGCACACTGGGATGCTTTCTTGCCCTAAACACTGAACAAAGCAGGTCAGAATCAAATCATCTGTCTAGGTAAAGAGTGATCCAGATAAAAACAGACCTCTGTGCTCCCAGCTGTCCTCACAGAATAGTTAGGCAAGGTGCTCAGGCTGTAAGAAGGTGAGGGAGAAGGGGCTGCACTGACTCAGAGCATTGCAGGGCTCCCCAGGGCCACTTGTGGCCAGCAGTGGCCATAGGCACAGACCAACACCACCATATGCCAATCTGGATTATAATCATATGTAGTGCAGCCCCATTTAACACTTGATGATGCAGGATCAGTGCTCCAAGGGGCATTGCAAATGTGCATGCAGGAGGGGATGCTGATGGAGACAAGGTGTTGAACAATCCTGTGCAATGCTCTGCACCACTCCTGGCCACTGCAGACCCAGCAGTGATGGCTGTAAGTGGGCAGGTGTGTGGCTCACCAGGCTTTGAAGCAGTTTTAGCAAGCTGCAGCAGTAAAAGTGCTGCACTTCACATGCTGATGGATATCTATTTCATTGGGTCTTTACCACATCTTGTGGCAAGAACACAGTTTCTCACGGGTTTCAAGCAGAAGGGAGTAAATTCCAGTTTCCAGCCGAGAAGAACAAAGCAAGTTCATGTAATCACAAGTTCACGTTAAACATAACAAGCACCAGGAAAGAACTGTCCTTCAGCTGGTCCTCAGAGGCCACATTTCAAAAAGAAGTCTCCCTGCAAGCATTCATGAAAGAGGAAACAAGGCTCTTGAGCTGGATGACCTGCTCCAGGCCAGACCTGGTGGGTCCTCAGCACTAAACTGCTGCCATGCACCATCTCATGCTTGAGCAGTCAGAAGCTGGCCTGAAGTCACCTTATGCCATCTATTTTAGGCTGGGAGGACTCAGTGCACTGAAGAACAAACACCCTGCCTGGCAGTGGCAGCAAGGTAGGTCTATTCTTGACCATGAGAGTAGATTTTATGTGCAGATGCCTGCAGTTTGGGTAAAAGAATCCCCCCCTGAATCCCACCCCACAGCCCCAGGGGCTGGACAGGGAAGCCCTGGGGAAATGGGAATTCGTGGGATGGGGTTAGCAGTGCTGTCTGCAAGAGCATTACAGGCAGGAGCAAGAAATCACGTTTTCTTGCAAAATGCATGTACTATTGGCAGGAGGCAAAGAACAAGCAGGGTGGGTCAGATTCCCACTCCAGCTCCAGAGCCTTCCTCCTGGGAGATGCTGAAGGGCCCTGTGAGTTCATCTCTGCTCCTGTTGCATTACTGGATGCTTCTTTCCTCTGTTTATGTGGTAGAAACATCTGAAAATAATTTGTGCCTGTTAAGCTTTGCGGACGGTCGGGGTTCTGCGTGCAATTTGGTCTCCACCTCAGCCAGGACTAGCTGGGGCTGCCCTGCGTTTGCTCATTAGCTAAGGAGACACGCTGTAGTTAGCAGGGCTCTCTGGGGGGCTGCTGTTTGCCGTGCGTGGGCACTCGGAGGGGTGGGTGCGGTACCGATGAGCTCACCCCTTCGCAGGGAGCGCCGGCCCCTGCTACAGCAGCTCTCCCACTCCTGGATCGCGCAGGTCGGCGGGGAAGACACAGTAGGATGGTAAGGAACATCATCCCCGCAGTTATTACTAATATTGAAAGCATCTGGAGCTGTGGGTTGGGGACCTGCTCAAGAAGGATGTGCGCGCTGCAGGCCCCGCTGGAGCTCCAGCAAACCTCTGCGTGAGCAATACTTGCTGACCGATGCTGCGGAGAGGATGGATGGAGAAATCTTCGGCAGCAATCCCAGGACAAAGGCGAGGACGGCTGAGCAACCGAGGTGGGAGGATGCCCTCCAGAAGGGGAAAATGTTTAAGCTGGGAGGAAAGACACATCTTAGGGAAGGGATGATACGCTAACCACATGGCTGGAGGAGGAGGTGTGAAGACTTGATGGGAAACACAGGACTAAATGTGGGGGAATGGGGCAAAGAGAAGGTACAGTGAAAGAGCAAGAAAAGACTTGAGGGGACTGGGGGCATCGCAGCCCAGCGTGTGCGAGGCTCAGTGGCGAAGGCTCCCGTGGGGGGCAGCGGGGCCAGGGCTCTGACAGCTCAGCCGTGCCCAGCCAGGGGGGACTCCCGGCACGGGGA
>VXBX01007701.1:3050837-3089216 GCA_013400415.1 Scytalopus superciliaris | reverse complement strand
GGCCCGCGGCGGTGAGACGGGCACCGCAGGCAGGTGCCGCCCCGACCCCCGTGCGTGGATGGTGGGAGCTTGGGCATGCCGGTGCTTTCGGCTGTCGGTGAAGGTGCGCGTTCGTGGCTCGCTTCAGCTGATCGAGTCCACCCCGTCTCCACGCGTTCCCACCCATCCCTCCCCTGATGCTGGCACCCGTGGTTTGGCAGGCGCTCGGGGAGATGATCTGCTGGGAAACATACGGCTTTTTTCATGTAAAGGTTGGTTTTCCTGCTGGATCGAGTCCCTGAACTGAGTTCTCACAGTGTGCACGGCTGGCACGGAGCGGGGGATCACAGCAGCCTGACGCGAGCAAGAGCAAAGCTTCTGCAGGATTGCACCCTCAGTGCCAAGTCCTTTTGGGCTCCACAGCGAGCGACCAGTTCTTCCCCCCATCCTGCCACACGCACATAGTTAGCCCTGCAGTGCCAAAGTGCCCCTGGTACGTGTTTTGCCTTGTGCTTTTCTCCAGTATAGCTCGGGAGAGGTGTGCGGCAGCACAGATGAGTTGTGTGCGGTGCCTCTCCTTGTGCATGACTCGGCTCTGCAGGTTGGCTTCGTGTTGGGGTGCCCGTGTTGGTCAGGGATGTCTCCAGGCCGGGTCTCGGAGCGAGCAGGAAGTTGTTTCCTTTCTTCCTGTTTTTGTCCCCATGCCTACTGATTTCCTCTGGGAAGAAAACTGCATTCTGCAGTAAAGGGAAAAAATAGTCACACGTAACGGGAAGGAACGAGGCAGCGAAACCGAAGGCGCTTCTGAATGAAGCATGGGACAAGGAAGGAGCAGGGGTGTTACCTGCAGTAACGCTGACAGAGCAGCAGGGACAAGTTGCTGCCTTTGTGCTGTAACCACAGGGGTAAAAAGAGCCCACTTGGGTCAAGCTGGGGAGCAGACCCTTGGAAGGAGAATGGGATTTCCACTCTGGTGTATGGATGGATGTTGTTCTCCAGCTCTTCTGCCTCTGTGCAGACTTTGGAGGAGGAGGTGATGACTCGTGTTAGATTGGTTGATCCAGTTGGAAGAAAGAGATGAAGGTTCAGATACTTCCTTGAAGTTTTGATTGTTAAAAGGACTTTATGAAAGGGCTTGTCTGCCTTTTTTTCTTTAACCCTTTGTTGTTCTAATAACAGCTATCATTCTTCCCTCCTCCTGCATCCCTCTTATGTGCTTAGATGCTCATGGCTACCACTGGGCAACCCAGATCTGCACTGTCCGTGTGTGGGCTGGTGGGGGGGGAGCCTGTGCCATTCCCAAGGTGGGACACTGCCAGCCTTCCAGGAGGTGCTGTGGATTTGGAACAGGCCCCCAGCTCAGTTCTGGTCTCTGTGCTCATCAGTCCTGAGCCCCCCAGGAGGGCAGCAGTGTGCCCACGTGTCTGTTGTGTCCCTCCTTCTGTGCGTTCCCATGAAAGGAGGTTAATGCCGTGCAGTGTAAAAGCAACTCCCACAAAACTAGTTCTGCTCTGGGACTTCCCATGACAGGCCTTTTTTTTTTTTTTTTTTTTTAAGCAATACACTTGCAAGAGATCTGCCTACAAACTGGCTTTTCAGGTTCTGGGGAAAGCCATGGGCTGGCCTTGGTCTCGGGCACGAATCTTGCACTGTGCTGGGTAGGCTTCAGCCAGGGGGATGAGCTTGGGATGTGGAGATCTCTGCTCGCCTGCAGGGCCGAGCAGGCACCTCTTCTCCAGCAAGCTTGTCCTTCTCGTGCCTTGGTGCTGAGGCTGCGTGGCCCTGATGTGTCACCTCATCCAGGAGTTATGTCCCTCGTCACTGGACTTGGCAGACGTTTCACTTTCGTGGCGGGGGCTGCAATGAGGCTGCAGCTGAGCGAGGTCGCCAGGCAGGAATAGGAATTCCTTTTGGGGTCATCAGTCCTGTTCCTCTGGAATCCAGTCCCAGAGAGTAGCCAGCAAGTCTCAACATGTTCCCCTGGGAGAGCCAGGGTCTGCTGAGTGTGGCATGATAGGACAGTTTATTCTGGGCACAGAGCCCTCATGCTCAGATATAATTAGTAAAGGTTTGATTCCGTTCAGTGTGTCGGATCTCAAACACAGCCTGGTTAGTGCTGAAGGGCTGAGATGGGCAACATGACCAGGAGTACCGGGTTGTTTTCCTCTTCCATTCAGTGTATCCAGCAACAGGTTTGGCAGAGCACCCCATGTGCTGCTGGGGATGTGCCTGCCAAGTGGGACTGGCTGTGAGCTGAAGAGCCTGACGTTTCTCTATCTGTAACTCTAGAGCTTTTATCCAGCAGAACAGCCTTTGATAAGATTCTTCCCTTGTGGTTGCTGCCTTTCTTCCTCAGCTGTCTCTGGAGGCTTTGGCATCCCATGGGGACCATGTGCCTTTCTCAGAGGTTCCAGTATTAACTGTGACCTGGCGTGACACTTGTGTTAATTGCTGTTCCTGCAGCCACCAGCCTGTCGCCGGTATATGACCCGTTTCAGTAGAAATACTTAAAACTTGAGGATGGGTTCCTTCCTTAACATTTCCCCTGAGTTCAGGCGTGAATTACTTTCCTTTCTTTTCAGCTGAAGAGGCTCTGGGGCTCCAAGTCTAATGTTTGTCACCATCTAGTTGGAATGACAGGGACATGAGATGAGCAGATCTCACGCTGTTTCTGTGAGATTGCCTCCCCACTGCTGGGTATGTACCTACTGTAGTTTTAAGTAACCCACAGAATGCATGTGTTGCCTGCGTGCTCAGAGAGCTGTGTTTTATCCTCTCTGCTGTGGGATAATGTCTCAGTGTGTGCTGTGGGTGCTGCAACCTGAATTTAGAGGGATTTGTGTGTGGGTAGTGGGTAAAACATCTCAGTGCTGCTGGAAAGTAGAGTGAAGGTGGTTTCTTCCTTCAGACGAGGAGAAACCCTGGTGTCCAGGCTCACACAGGTAGTTGTCTCCCTAGTGATGGGGTCTGTTTAGGTTTGTGATTGGTTGATTCCTTTTTTTTTTCCCCCAGTTTATTTTTTGCCTTGTTCAGAACTATCAGAAGAACCAGCTGAACTGAATGGACATGAGGACCTGTTGCTTACTCTGCTAGTGTCTAGTAACCCCCTCTGAGAGGAAAAACATGTAGAAGGGACAGTCCTAGCCCTGCAGCTATTAGTCCCAGGAGATTCCTTGGGCAGCAGGCAGGATTTAACCCTGGAAGGAAAAGGATCTGTTAGACAGCAATTCCCATGGTCATGCTGGCAGCTCTGTTTCCATGTCCTTGAAGAACCCCGAACTGATTTGGGGTGTGATGTTTGCTCGTGCCATCCAGGCCTGCTTGCACAGACTGGTGCAGACCCTCACTCCAGTGCCCTGTGAGGTGGGCAGGACTTGCCTGCCAACCTCTTTGTTTCCACAGGCAGGCTTGTGTGTGCCAGTGGGAAGTGAGGTTTCCACAGGGAAAAGTGGAAATTGCGTCTGTGCTGAGGTTCCCTATTGTCATATCCTTGTGAGTTGAACTTGAGGGATTTCCGACTGTTTGCTCCTGTTTTTGGTCCTGCTCATCCAGCTGCTGTCCAGGACTAGTTGGACTCCATATCACAACTCTCATCCTTGTTGCAGTCCATCCTGCTGTAGGAATGAGGAAGTGGGATTTTTTTTAGTGTGTGTTGGGACAATGCCACAATGAACAAATTAGTAGCCGAATTTTTGAACAAATAATCCAAACTATGGTCAAATCCTTTTGAATAACAAACAGTGGCTGTTTCTCACTTGGAGAAGGCAGAGAGCTTATTCTTCATGTTAACCTTAGCTGTCAGATCTCCTAAAGCTATAGAGTGCATATTCCATTGCTTGTGGGCTCTGTTTGCTGCAGAGACACCAAATGTCAGATTGACATAAGGCTTGTTCTTGCTGTAATTTCCTTTGGGTGCACTCTTCAACTGCGTAGATAAACAATTTATTTCAAATGTAATTAAAGCTATTTTTTGCCTATCATAGGACTATGGCAGTACAGACCTGAGCAGCGGATATGTTCTCAAATTCTGGGGCCTTCAGCAACAAACAGACCTTGCCTTAGTAATCAGAGCATCTCTAAAGCACAGTGTTTATTAAAGGAAATGTAATTTCTTCCCAGTGAACTAAGAGGTATCATTGCACAATACTTCCCTGGCACAGTACAGCCTTCCCAGGGGGAGAAGAGATAGCAAGACATGCCTGATCTTGCCTTTTCTGGAAAGCCTACCTTTGCCGCCTCCTCCCCTTCCTGTTTCCACTTCACTGGGAGCCAGTCCCTTGCTCTGCTGGTCAGCAGCAATCCCTGCTTTGAAGGTTTGCTTTCCTTTAAAAAAAGGAACAATCTGCATGAGGTCATCCTGAAGCTGCACAGGATGCTGCTTTTAATGTTCTTCAGGTCTGGCACTTACTTGGCTTCGGCTCAGTGAAAGTCAGCTTGAATTTTAAAATCTTGAGGGCTCAGACAGCTGGACTGACAAATAGAGCTTCTGTATTTTGGGAGTTACTGCCCTGTAGCAATCAGCACATGTGAGCTAGGTTTCTCTGGTGCTTAAATTCAAACCCTTAAGGTGAACTGTAGAAGACAGCAGACTGTGAGTTGTGCCAAAAAGTGTGTGTTCCTTCATTTTCCCTGGCTGCTCTGGGACTGTAATTTCAGGGAGAACAGTGAGAGACAATGTGCCATTCACTCAGACTGAGGTTCACTTAGATTTTTAATTTTTTTTTTATTTCTTGCTAAAACCAAGTTAGAATGATGATTATTTGTGTTATAAATGAGTTGGTGCACTGGGCACACATGGCCATACACAGGTGTTCACACACCTGCAGAGCAGGGAAAGCTCTTCCTGCAACTGCTTTCCAGTTAGTCACAATAGGACATGGTGTGTGCCTGGCTTGAAATTAGAGCATCAGAGTGGCACACAAGCTCTCCTGTGACCCTGCCTATAGCAGCTAATGCTGAGGAAGAGCATCTCCAGCCAGAGCAGCTCTGCTCTGAGTCCTTGGCTATTTAGTTGTTCCTTTGAAGGATCTCCATTGGGTACTGCTTGTTCTCTCACCTGTGCCCAGGTGAACAGAACGGTGGTGGTGTTGGAGAAAGCAGGTGTGTGATGGGGGGTGAGGATGCTCTGAGTCTGAAAGGAGCATGCAGAGACAGCTGTTGTGCGTGGCTCTGCAGCTTCCATCCTTCCTGAATGTGAAGCCTGTCTTCTGGTGGCTCCAGTGTTTGTTATTGTTATTTCCTCTAAGATTTTTTTAGGTTGCTATTCAGCGTGGTTTTATGTAACTTTCCATAGGAAATGTTGTCATTTGTGGTAGTTTTGATCTCCTTTGCCATTGAACCATTTTTATTTAGCACAACAAACAGTGATTTTTAGCTGTTTTTAGTCCCCAGAGTTTTTGCTGCAGAGGATGGGTGGCTTTTGGACTAACATAATTTTTGGTTTGGCCTATTGTGATCTTTTTAGGGGAGATTGCTGGTTTTGGCAGTTGCTTTTCCATCAATTGTTTATTGATACCATATTTTCTAAATGAACAATGTTGTAATCACTAAGAGGCATGACTTTACCAAGAAAACTGCTCTTGAGATGGGTGCATAAGCAGCAGCTATTCCAAAAGCAACCAGAGCCAGTGTTTCATGCTGTCCTGAGCTTCATCCCACTGCTGTTTTCCTGGCTTTCCTAGTGTCCTGAACCCTTACAGCACTTGTGACGAATATGAGAACTGGTAGAAAAAAATTCAAATGTGAAATTCCAATGAGAAATGATGCCTTTGTTGGGTTTGCCTTTTGTTTCCTAATGTGGGGTCATGGCTGCACTGACAAAAGCATTTTTGTGACTCTCACCTTGCTGTATAATCGAAGCAGTGACTGTGTCCATGGCACTTGTGGGTCAGCCAGCACCTATTTTACTAGTAATGGAAGTAAATCTGGAACAGGGTCTTGTGAAGCCCCACTGAATTGTTTAAATGAGTGAAATATGCACTAAAATAGTTTCTGAGATCCCTTTTTCCTGCTTCTTTGTTAACGAGGAGCTGAGGAATGTGTAGACCCAGGCAGAGCACTGAGACAGCAGTGCTTGGAGGCTGCTGGAGACCCCTGAGCAAAGGGCTCCACTAACCCAGCAGGCAGGTTACCTTTGAATGGGCTTCAGAAACAAGATGATCCTTCTTCTGGATGCACTTCCAGTGCTGGCAGTCAGTTGCTCATAACTGGAATTGTTAATGTTCGAGTTGTTAATGTGACTGTGCTTGTTACCCGTGTGGAGCAGTGATAGTACCTTGGCTTCCTGCAGAGGCATGCCGAGATACATCAGCTGTCTGGTAGCTGGTAATGGATCTCTTGGTGGAAACCAGCTCGTTTGGAGGACCAGGCAGTGCTGACTCTGCTGGTTTCCCTAAGGAATGGGAGTGCTGCTCAGTGCCTGGTGTACCATCAGTGAAGCTGTTGGTAGGCATCGTCACCATCATCATCATGATGATGCTGTGCCCAGATGTCCCCATAAGTGGTGTGCTGTGAGCAGAGTGTCAGCCTGTGGCTGTTGGATGTGGTGGCAGGCTGGTGCTCTCTGGGCAAAGCTGCAGGTGTGTTCATGGAGGAACATGAATGGGGTGAAGACACCAAAGTCCTCCAGAAGGTTTTCCACTCCCTCTCTCACTGTTGGTTGTGTTTTACATTCAGGCTGTTCCCCTTGCTGGTATCCAGGCAGGTTGTAGATGCCCTGGGCTGGCTTTGCTGTAGAAGGTGGTGTTGATGCTCACTCACCACCGGGGTGCTGTGTGGGCTCTGGTGTGTGGGTGTGCTGTGAACCTGCCTCTGTCATCAGGGCCACACACCTTTAGGAGCTGGAAAAGGCCCCTCTGCCCAGTCTGCTCTGCTTGGCTCCCTTCCACCTAGTTCTTTGTGGGTGCTCCAGGCTGTAGATGGGCAGGGGGAATTCCTCCCTTGGGAACCCCTCTGTGGAAGCTGCCAGTGTCAGCTTTGGAGAAATCTGTGACTGGTTTGGATGTTTTCCCACCTGATGACCCCACCAAAAAGATTCACTCTGCCTCTGGTGACATAGTAGTATTTTTATTCCTGCTGCACTCAACACCTGCAGGGAGGGCACCTCTCAGAAGGTTATTTAAGCATCAAGAGATGCTGAACCCACCACCTCCCCATGATAATTGTTGGCTTCCCACAGTGCTACAAATGTGAGTTTTTGGCTGCGTTTTCATGATCACTTCAAACTATACTGCCTTGAGAAGCAGTCCAGTCATCTGGCTCCAGCTGCTCTGTTTGTTCCTGCTTTTTCCCCCTTTCCTTCTGCTGGCACAAGTGTTTGTGGAGCCATGTGGGAAGGAGCTTGGGCTACAACAAGCCATTTGCTGAGCTCCCGTGGGCTGGCTCCCCGTGTGGATCACCCAACAGCTGTGGGGATGTGGGTGCCAGCACAAGGAGAGGGGCAACACAGAGGGCTGGGGCACTGCTTCTTCTGTTGGCTTGCATCTCAGGTGGCCGTGACAGCTTTATGGCTTGAATTTTGAGTGTTGGTTTCTGTGTTCTTTTTACTATTCTGCTCTTTGTCTGCTGCAACAAAAGGACTTCAAAGGTCAGAGTCTGTTTCCTGTGTGTGTTTGCAGGTTGCAGTTGGGGGTCGTCTTATAACCTGTATTTGAAAAATGTACGGACTAAAAGGAATCAGAAGAGTTTTTTGAGCTTCCTGGGTTTCCTCCCTCTTCTATATGAGGGTAGCACACCTGGATACCCTTCAGATCCCAGGTGAAGTCACTTTGAAATCTTTTAATGCTGGCATTCCAACAGGAGCTCACTTGATTTCCATCATGACCTGCATCTTTTTCTGAAAATCAGTAGAATCAGTTGCTCAAAGGGATATCAAGTTGGTGTTCCTGGTCGTGAGCTCTGTATGGCTCACATACAGAGCCATACACTCAGGCTTCACTGGCACGTGTTTTTATTACCTGTACTTAAAACCCTCTGGCTTTGTATATAGCTGAACCTTGTCCAAGTTCAGTGGGTCCCAGCTGGAGCTTTGCACTCTCAGTGTGCCTCTTGCATCTCATGACTCAACAAGGCTTTGCATGAAATACCAGCCCTTGGATTTTTCCTACTGTAGCTTCCTGTTTCCTGGCTAGGGGTCTGCCTGGCCTCTTCCAAACCAGGCAGTTTCTACTGGTATTCCCTCAGTGCTGCCTTGACTGCTTGGGCAGCCACAGAACTTAAAGACCTTCCCCAGAGCAGTCACCCTGCCTTGGTGGGTTCCTGCTGGCACAGTGCTGTGGTGGTGCCTGTGTGCTGCTGTTCCATACTCTGCTTGCACGCTGCTTTTATGGCCACCTGTGTGTAGCTCCTGTTCCAGATCTTTCAAGAGCCCTGGTTGAAAAGAAGACTCTCAGGAAGAAGATTGTGTGTCTTTTCATTCACTTTCTGTTCCATCAAAGCCCGTGGAAAGCCTTTCACTATCCCAGATTCATTTCTTCCTGCTACTTTGACATAAAGTTTACCAGGCAGTTTGGGTAGGGACAGGCAATGTGCCAGTGGGCCACAGTAGCCTACAGGAAAGCTGGTTCTGTTAATAAGAGCTTGGCTGTTCCCCAGTGCTCCTGTCTGGTCCATCTCCAGAGCAGGGTGCTGGGGCTCCGTGTGCTCCATGCATGTTGGCAGGGACAGATGCAGTTCCCTGAGCACTGACATGCCAGGCTGGGCATGGAAGAGGGCAGTTTCCCACAGACAGGGGGCAATGGCTCGGGCTGTGTTTGGTGTTCCAGCTGAGCTGCTGCCAGGCTGAGCTGTCACCGAATGGGCTGGTCCTGCCCTTCCGCTCCACGTTGCACAGGCCTTATCTGAAATTATCTGAGCCTCTTCAGGGTGCCAGATCAACAGGAAATAATTTACCAGGGTTAGTTTTGTGCTGGTAAAACACCTTGAAGTGGCTCAGTGGAGTAAGGCAAGACTGCTCTTTGGGCACCACCGTGCCGGCAGGTTGGTTTGTGTGTGAGCAGGACCAGGGCCCTGGGGAAGTGTTGCCTATTTGATTTGGTGCAGGTTGGAAGCAGTGTCAGCCTCTACCAGCACTCAGGCAGAGCCTGTGCACGGCAGAGAGCAGTGAGAGGGACAGTGGGCAGTGTGTGGGAATAGCAATGCTGCCAGCTCCCTGCTGGGCAGGGCTCAAAGGGCACTGTCTGCATAGCTCTGCCAGGCTTGTGCCCAGAGGTGCCTGGATTGCTCAGACCCAGCCTCTGCTGGGTAACCTGCAGGTCTGCAAAGCCTCATGGCATCTCCTCTGAGCTCAGCAGCGAAGGCTGGGAAAGCAGGAGAGGGCCCTGGGCAGTGCTGATGGTTTCCTTTCCAAGGTAGTTTCTTAGGGTGGGCTGTGGTGGTGGTCTCAGCCCAAGCCTGGGTGTTGCTGTGCCCTTGGCAGCTTTCCCCAAGAGTGCAGGATGAGGTCTGTTCCACTGTCGCTGTCCCTGCCTGCCCTCAGCCCCTCCAGCTGCCTTGTTTTACAGGGCTGGCTCGCTTCTGGTGTTCGAGAGATTGTTTGTAACTCTCTGGGTCTGATCCATGCTAGATGGTTTTATTGGCAGCCACGAGACTGAAACCCCACTGCTCCTCTTCTCCTTGGACTTCCTGCCTTTTCCCTGCTGTGCCAGCAGCAATCCTGCTGGAGAGAGGCACAGCCAGGAACCTGCTGTCTCCTCTGGAGAACACGAGGATCCCAGTTTCTTTGCTGTCTCCAGGTGCTTGCTGGTGTTCCCCAGCCAGAGCAGCTGCATGGGCAGAGCCTGTCAGGTACACGGGGCTTGCCTGGGACTCTTGCAGCAGGCACTGCAAGGACAGTTGTTGCAGTGATGAGGGTTTGAAACACGGATAAAAGCAGCTGGAGTCTGACCATGGAATGTGGTGATGGGATTGCAGTGGAATAGCCCCAGTGTCTGTTACCTCCTGGGGCTGTCTGTAGGAACATGCACATGCTGTGCTGGAGAGGAGCAGTGGTCTAGGAAAAAGCAGATGCTGTTTGTTTGGGTTGAATGAAGTTGGGGGGTGGTTTTGGTTTGGTTTTTGTTTGGAATGTTTCTTGGGAAAAAAAAAAAGCTTTATTTTAAATGCTGGTAAAATGGAAATTTTGGAAGAAAAGAAGTCAACATGGGAGTAACTTCAGTTGTCTGTTTAAGTGGAAGCATGGGCTGTCTTTGAAATGACTCTACGAATCTCTGAATGTATTTAGGATGCCTGTCAGTTTTAGGAGCATGCTGAGGCTTCTGGACAAGGCTTTTCCTTCACTGTTTGGGTCAGTGGATTTCACTAAGCAGCTTTTCTTGATCATGTGCCAACTTTGGAATTTAATGTGCTCTCCCCCTTTCTTAGCCTGACCCACAGCACAATGGATACGCCTTTCATTCTGGTGCTCTGACCTTGCTTTGGCACGGAGCTTTTGAAGGTGACTTTCCCAGAGTATCTGCAATGTACACGTGTTTTCTTTTGTTTATTTATTTTAATCGAAATTGACATTATTAATAATTTCTGTGCTGCTAACACAGGCAGCTGGTGCCTTGGAAGAAGCCAGATTTGTAAATGCTCTGCATTTGGCCTATGTGCTCTGGAGAAGAGCTTGTGTTTCCAGATTCTTCAGTTTTGTGATGCTGAAGGAACAGCTTCTGAACTGACTGAACAAGCACAGACAAGAGGTCTGAAACAGCCCCTGTCCAAGGACTGAGCCTCTGCATGTGGATCCCACCGTGTTTGTGGGAAGAGGGGCTGGTAGGAACAGCATGGAAGAGATCTGCAGAGTCAGAATTCACATGGAGAAAGAGGATAGGGGAAAAACTGATCACTCTTCTAGCCCAAGAACTATGGGGCATCAAGGGAACTCAGGAAATGGCAGGTTTGCAGGCCAACTGAAGAGGGCTTGTCATGCAGCACGTGTTTCAGCTGTGGAACTTTGTCATGTGCAGTCGTGAATACTAAAAATTTGCTTGGATTAAAGAATGAATTGGATAGATTCTGGATGAATAACCATTGGATGGATACTGAGTTGTATCCAGGATTTGTTAAATGCAGAGGCATCCCTGGTACAAGAAGCCTGCGAGTTATTTGTAGCACATGCCATGGCCCTGGCCCCGGAGATGGGGCTGTGGAGTGATCCTGTGCTCTGTACCCCCTGCCAGGCATCCTGTGTTGGAAATGAGATACTGGCTTTGGATGGACAGTTGGCCTGACCTTGCCTGGCTGGGCTCTGTGTTCCTGTCCTGCTGCTGTTGGTGGCCTCTTGACAGCACTGAGAAGTTGGGATTGATGATATGGGACCGTTCCAACAAAATATATGTCAGTGCAGTGGACTTGGAAACACAGCCCATTGGCCTCATCAAATACATGGACACTGGATCCCAAAGCAGTTACCCAACAGCAAGTGTTTTCAGTGCAGTGCTGAGGCAGAAATTAGTGAGTGCAGCACTTGGAGTGAGGATTGGATGTAATAAGGGGTGTTACCTGCCATGCAAAGGCTGTTCATCCAGCTGTACATCTGTGTACTCAGCTATGCATCCATGTCCAGCTGGTCCATACATCTGTATTTACAGCTGGATCCACGTTCAGTCTCCCTGTTCAGCCCCTGGAGACCTGCCTCCTGTGACCATACCCCAGGGGTCAGAGGCATCTTGCCTGACTGTGCTGTGGCTGAGTGTTCACAGTGGGTCAGGCCACTGCAAATCCTGTCTGAGGTGTTTGTGAGGTCTATTTTTGGCCACTCCAAATCCACACAGGGAGTTGGAAATGCTGAACAGCTTTGCCTTCACTGCATTCTTTTATTGGGAAGTGAACATGAAAAAGGTTGAACTGGTCGAAGGATTTGCTCCTCAGTACTTTGCTGTTGAAACTCACCTGGCATTTAAATACTGAATGCACTTAGACAATTATTATGTATGCATTTTGGTGCTTTGCTGTTTAAAGAACTCTTTAACTGCTGCAGCTGGGAGAAAGCAGAGCAGTCCATTGCTTTGTCAGGACGTGAATTACATCTTGAGATCTTCTCTTTGCCTGAAGTACAAAGTTGAGTCAACTTTGGGGATAATCATAAGGCCACGGGCTTGACCCCCTCTGTGTGCATGCCCTGTCCTCCTCTGACATGTGTACATACTGCTGGAGATCCCATGCTCTACTCTGCAAGGGTGGCACTGAAACCAGTGAAGGATACGTGGATATCACTGTCTGGCAATTTTGGAAGGGAAGCTGAAAACAGATTTAATTGGGAATTCTTTCACGGGCCGCAGCGTTATTGCAGCAGCTTTTGGGGAAATACAGGCATGATTCATTCTCTGCCTTCCCATCTTGGCCTCACTGTTGATAAAGCTGCAAATCTTATACGGTTGTGTTCTTTACACCCAGAGCTCCTGCTCACAAAGGCAGCTCTGTAGGTGGACAGGAAGGAAGTTGAGTAATGTTGGTGCACTGAAGAGATGCTGCAACAAGCAGAGTTTCTCGTTCAGGGGCTCTGAATTTGCCCTTGAAGGCACAGAAAGGAGGCTCTTGAGTTGTGTGATAGATGGTGTTTGGTCATGCCAGAGTGGTGGCTCTGTCTGTCTTGACTGGTCACAAATTAGAGCATCTTGGGAAGACCTTCTGATCCTCAAGGGTAAACGCTGGAGCTCTTTGCATTGCACCAAGGGAGTGTTTCAGGTATGAGAAATCTGCTTTGCTTTCTGACCTCATCGTGAAGCCAGGTTTGCCCAATTTGTATACAAGACCTTGCAGTAAATCCTGTCTTGTAGCTGATTTACCCTGACCATGTGCAGGTGGGAATTCCCCTAATACTGTCACTGTTCCCATCTTCCCATAGAGGAAGTTAGAACAGTTGTATTCAACCACCCCTGTGGCTCGGGGTGGAGGGAAGGAAGGAATCGTGTCCCTCTCATGCACAGCACAGCATCTGTGCACACAGGACCGTGGTGCATGTATGAAGGGCATGTCTGTACAGGCTAGGTCATGAATTCCCAGACTTTTGGGGGCCTGTGGTATTTGCTGAAACCCAACCTTCATCCACCTACAGCCGAGTCCTCCCTTGCTGCCGTTCCGGCTCAGCTGAGCACGGCGCTCCTGGCAGCCGGCCCAGCTCGTGCCACTGAGCCAGCAGCTGGCCTGCAGCTCCTTTTAGATGAGATTCTCTTCTCCCAGCCCAGTCCAGATTATCCCCTCTCCCTTTTGTTGACCTGTTTCCCCCCCTGCCTCCCTGTTGTGTATCTTTTGCAGCGTGGAGCTTTGCTGTTTGTGGAACTCCCTTTCCCGAGCAGCTGCAGTGAGCTGTGGGAATATGGTGGAAATGCCATGGAAGGCAGTGGGGAACCAGTGCCTAATTTAGGTTGGGAGGGACCTTTGCAGGTTGTCTGGCTCAGCCACTGTGGCTGGGATAATTCAGGCTGCTCAGGGCCTTGTTTTGTTGAGTGCTGAATGTCTTCAAGGATGGAGGTCCCTTTGCCTTTGGTCCTGGCCTGGGACTTGGCCTCTCTCAAGGAAGAATCTTGCATGTTAAACTCATTCTGCATTTAAAATAAATGGACTGTGTTAACATTTTTAGACCCCTAAGTTCTAATTCAAACAGTTTTGCTCCTGCTCCCTTTTAAATCGTGGATGCCTACTGAATGAACTGGCTGCTGATTCCAATCTGACCACCATGGTGGGAGAAGAGGCTGGGACTCTTGATTATTTTTTTTTTTTGTTTTGTCCCCTATGGGATCTGTGGCCTAGGACAGTGCTGGAGGGAATGGGATCTGTTGTCCCAGTCAGCACACATGCTCCCTGCTGCTGGCTTGCAGCTGTGTGTGTGCTAGGAGAGGAAGAAATACGGGCTTGGAGTATAATTTAGATTGGAAAGTATCTGTGAAGGTATCTGAGTATCTGAGCTGATCTGCCTCCAGTGAAATTTATTTTCTCAATTGTTTCTCTGAGCATACACAGTGAAGTGGGTGCTCTGCCAGCCTGAGTCGTGTGGTCCCTGTCCCACTGCGTGGGACCTAAACAGGAGGGGGAAACTGCAGCAGAGTGGGCAAGATGACAGCGAGTCACTCTGCTTGCTTTGGCATTTTGGCAACACAGCGGTTTTTATTTAAAGACTGTATCATTATTATTTATGTATGAAAACCACTCTTAGTTCAGGATTCATGCCAGTTCTCTAATGTTCATTCTATACTGGTGTTGCTCTGTGCACTGTGTTGTGTTTCTAGAAAATGACTACATTTAAAAGAGGTTAGAACCAGCAGTGAGAAGCAGCCACTTGCTAATTGCTGAGTGGTTGGTAGGTAGGTAAGTGTGGTGCTTGGCTTTTGGTGGGCGAGGACGGGTGCCTGTGAGTCACTGTGAGCTGGTTTTAGAGGGAGGTCGGTGGCTTTTGGTACTGCAGTTACTTAGCTGGTTGGACTGGATCCAGATCTCATTAAGATTTAATTTATAACTGCTTCTTAAGGAATGTGGGTCTCATAGTAGTCTCAGCAAAAATCTTAATGGGAGGCAACTCTCAAACTTGTGACTGTGGTCTCTGCAGCTGACTCGAGGTCCTGTGGGCCGTAGGAATGTGCCGTGTCCTCCAAGTGGCCGGCCCTGGCCTGACCAGTGTGGTCCAGCTGAGCCATCATGGAGCACTTTGGGAATTCGTTCAGTGTGGGGCTTGGGTCCTCAGTCACAGCCTGGAGGAGGGCTCTCTGCTTGGCCCTGCCAGCGTGGACTGTGTCAGGGATGAGCTGAATTCCCTCCTGACTCTGATTTCTCCCCTCTCCTAGGCCTGAGGACAAGCGTGGGACGATGTCGGAGGCGCGACACGACAGCACGAGCAGTTTACAGCGGAAGAAGCCACCATGGCTGAAACTGGACATCCCCGTGCCAGTGCCCCTGCCAGTGCCAGAAGAGCTCCCCCAGCCTGTGCAGGTACAGAGGGTGGGGCAGGAGGGAGGGTCTGGGGTGCTGGGAGCATCCCTGGGGGCTCTGACGGTCCTGGCTGAGAGGCAGGCAGCATGTGGTAGCAGGTCATGAGGCCACATGAGACAGGGCAGAGCCTTTGAGTATATTTATGATCAGTAATTAACTCCCCTTGAAGGGGATGTGGGAGGGATGAGGGTGGGTGGCTGATGTGCTCAGATCAGTAGATGTGACTATTCGGATGTGGGCATTGTGAAAACTGTCTTGGCTGGGCATATGAGAGTGAGGTATTCAAACAAGCATTTCTTAAGGGGACTGGAGGAGTGAAGGGCTCCTAGAGTAATATGAGGGCCTGGAAGTGCTGGAACTTGTGTTGAAATGAGCAGGGAATGAATCTGACTTATGAATAGCCAAAATAATGACAGGCTTTCATCAGTAACAGCAGAGAAAGAACAGTTACTGGCAACACAAAGGTGTTACCAGCATGATGAACATAAGAGAACCATGTGGGATGAGAAATAAATAACATTGAAGAGTGCTGAAGCAGAGATGAGGTTATAGGTTAATAGAAACTTTGCAAAGCATGAGAGTACAATGTCCTTATTTGTCCTGGGAATAGGAAGAATACCAGGAATTTCTGCTGCTAAGGTGTCAAAAGCTTAGGGGTGAGACCTGGGTAGGATGAATGCTGGCTTCTTGTGGGGCCTTGCTGCAGGAACAGAGACCTCATGCCCCAAAGGCAGAGCTGGAGGGTTCTTACTGCCCAGCTCTGGGGGGGTGCAGGGCTGGGGTTCAGACACGTATGTGGAAGAACAGTTTAGCCATCAGAGAAATGGAGGGTTATACCTGGAGGACAGAGGGAATTGGTTTAAGAGGGAAGTTGCTTTGCACTTGGAATAGCAAGAACTGTCCTCTTTACCATTCCATAATCCAGGGACTAAAATGTGCTTCAGTTCTGTGACAGCTTTTGTAGATAAACCTTAGTCCTGGTCTTCCCTCAGAAGGCAAAAAATCAGGGGTCAGTCTGCAGGGATTAAAAGTGGAATGCAGGGTGTTACCAGTGCAGGTTGAAACCTTCTGAATGAATTATTTAAGGCTTTGATGGATGCTCCCTTACATGAAATCTCTGAATCCAGCTGGGCACCTTCTGGAGAGACTATTGGAAGCTGGTGGAGGTGATGTTCTTCTCAGGGTCCCATGTGCACAGCCCAGACTGTCAGGAAAAGAGTGTATCGTGCTCCTCTGCCTTATAACCCAAGTATCCATGCATTGTTTGTACATAAAAATAGCAAAATTGTTAACATTAGTGAAAATCATGAGCTTTCTGGGCTAGGGGGACTGAAGTAGTCTTGAGTCAGAGACAGTGTCTGACCAGAGAAATGGTAGATCAGAGCTTTGCTTGCCAGAGAGACAGTCTGCTCAGCCTGCACTGTACAAATGGGAGGTGGTGTCTCTGCCAAGCTGATAGAAATTTAACCCAGAGCAGCCCTGGGGAGGCAGTTGTATCAGCTGAGAACAGCCTGGTGAGTTGTGTCATATTTGGTAGGTGACATTTAGCCAAGGCATGTGGGGAGCTTTCAAACTTGAGGGTGCCCATACAATTAGGCTATAAACAAAGCCAGTGTGCCTTTCCCAGCTTGCTTAGCCTGCACCAGGCAGCAGCTGCAGCACAGACCCACCCACAGCTCTCACAGGCTTTTGATGCAGATCCAGAGTCCCCAAAGAAGCAAATGTCACTGGCTGTGCTTCTCTTCCCCTTGTAGAGTGGCCCGCGAGGGTGTGATCTGGGTTCCCTGTGGGCAGACAAAAGCCAGGAGGGTGTGTTGCAGGAGCTCCCCTAATACATGCTGGGTTGGTGCCTGTTGCCCAGCATGGCTGGCCCTGCAGGGCACCCCTGAGAACACTGACCCCCCGTGCTTCCCTTGGCAGCCGACGAGGCGCCAGGCGTTCCTGCGGAGCGTGAGCATGCCGGCCGACAACAGCCGCGTGCCGTCCCTGCCCCACGACACCAGGAGACCGGTGCTACAACGACAGACCTCAATCACCCAGACCATCAAGAGGTGAGACACCGTGGCCATGGAGCCTGCTGCAGTGCACCCTGCCATCCCTTGTTGCCATCCTTGACTGTGGATTTACAGGTTTCCTCTTGTCCCGTTGCCTGGCACTTCGGTGGCACGCTGTCACCACAGGGTTAGGCTGACTCCTGTGTTATCTGTCGTGAGGTTGTGGAAAGGTGGGTGCAATTAGGTACCCGATGTATTAGCCTAGTGGTGCTATCTACCCTGTCTTTGGTAGGTGAGGAGATAAGTCCTGGGAGGAAGATGAAGGTGACCAGGACAATGAATGGTTCTTGCCAATTTACAGGCAGGTTCTGACTGCCCCCATGCCCCAGGGAACTGGCTGTTTCTGAGTAACAGGATGCCTCAGGCCCTGATGTTTAGCTGTGACTGTACGATGTGGTGTGCTGGCCTTGCCTTGGTGCCATGTCTGAGAGCCCATAATTGCGGGGGGAGGCAGAAGCCCATCCTGAGCAGACCAAGACTCTCAGCAGCTTGGCTCCTAGCACAAGCTCGTTGGCATGTCCTTGACATGGCTTTGAGGGGTGATGGAGAGGGAGAGGCTGCTCTGGTCATCACTTGTCCCCACCACCCAGTGGTCTCTGAACCCAGCCATAGTACTGGATGCTCCTTCACTCCCCATGCCAAAGGCTTATCCCAGTTTGTCCAGAGGGAGTGGCTTTCCCAGCTGCTCTCCTGAGATGACTGGTTTGTATCTCTGGCAGTGTGTCAGGCCTGCCTGGATCCCAGGAGCACCTCTGGAGTTCCACAGGTCAGGGGTTCTTTCAGCCAGCCATGCTTCGCCCACTCACAGGGAGCAGCTTCCCAGCTCTGGGAGAGACTGATCTCCCACGCACTGTTTTCCTTTGCCTCAGACGTTCCCCAGCTGCCTTGGTGGTGAAGCTCTCCCCCAGCAGCTCTTTCTGATCCTTCTTGTGAGGCTGGGAGGGCTGAGCTGTGAAGCAGGCCTGTGGGTGGCTTCTGGGCCTGCCTGAGGCTGTCCTTGCACACCTAGACTGCCTCTTCCCTTGCCTCCCTGCCCTTGTCCTGCTCCTTGCCGGGACAATTAGGCAACAGCATGCCAGGGGTGAGGGGATATCCTGGAAGGGTTCTGTGGAGACCCTGACAAGAAGCATTGTGTGGGAGAGCCAGGATAACCTCCCCAAAGGTCCTCACAACATGCAGCTTGTGTGTAGGAGAGGGGACTGGGGAACTGTGAACAACTTTGGCACTGGTGTGACAAATTTTCCCCTGGTGCTACTGTCCTCTAAGACAAACAAGGCATATGGAGCTACAGTGAGAAGGAAGGAGTGCTGGACAATGGTGATGAAGCTCCCACACACTGAGGGAGATGCCAGTGTCCTGCCTAGCACTGGGGTGGTGGGCAGACACATGTTACTATTGCACCAACAGGCCCTGTGACATGTTTTCCTGCCCAGGCTATAGAGGAAGTGCTGGGACTCTGGTTGGTGGCTGCATCCCTGCCTGTGCTTAGTGGTCTGTGTGTGTATTTTGTACCCTTGGAGTACACAGAGGAGCACAAATGGTTTTGGAAGGCCTGGGATTCTCCTGTACGTGGGAGGCTCAGTCCTGTTCTGCAGTGCCCAGTTGTCTCACACAGCACAGAGGGTACCAGGTCTTTTCCTTCTGCAGGACCTGCAGCTTGTGGGCAGCTTCTACAGAGCTCTGTGGGATGGGGGTAGGAGAGAGGTGCAGCAGTGGGAAGGATTTTCCAGGGGGCAGAGACTGAAGATGATGCACACATAGCACAACATTAGCAGTAAAGGAAATGAGTGGATCAGAAACAAGGACAGGGAACTGAAAAGTACCAAGGAAAGGTCTAAAATCCTGTGCTCCATTTAGCAGAGCTAGGGATGCAGTGGAGAATTGCAGACCATGCATCCATAAATGTGTCCTGGAGATTTGTTATGTGAGCCCAGGAAGGCTAACTGACAAGTTTTCTGCTTATCACAGCCCTCAGGATGCACAGAATGTGAAACTGCAGCAGGACCCCACGTTATTTTGTTCCTTGGGGCTTCGAGGACACAGATCAAGGGTGAACGTGAGGTCAGACCTGTGTGTGCCTGATGGTGATCATGTGCCTGAGTGAAATACCATTTCCAGTCTCCCAAGGTGTCCAACATGTCCATACAAGGCAGTAGATGTGGCACAGATAGACTTGTACACCGGGCAAGATCCTGCCAGGGTCAACCAGAATGGGCCCAGAGTGGCGTCAGGCACCTGTATGTAAGCACATCATATCTCAGCCTGCTGACACCTCCATGGGTTCACATTCCAGTATCCAAAGCCAGCCAGTGGGATCTGTAGCTGAGTGTCTGTAAAGAAGAAGGCAGGTCATAGAGGCCTGGGGGCTGAGGGGCATTGCAGTAGCCCTGGTATCTTCAAGAGCAATGGGAGACTTATGGCAAGAGGTGCAGATGCACCAAAAGGGTTCAGCAGCCTCCTGGGTTCAAATATGCTGTTGTGTGGCTTGGGTTTGGTTGTTCCTCTCAGGTCGGAGGGCACCGTTGTGTGCAGTGTGGCACAACTGCTGCCAGTGGGGCTATGGAAGGAGACAGAGAGGTGCTGGATGCAGGTGGCTGCTCCCCTCCACAGCCCTGCAGGCTCCCTCCCTTCAGCTCTCTTTTCTTTGCAGCAGACAGGTTCGGTTTCAGAGGAGTCAGACCCTGCCCGCTCGTGGGCCCCGGGTGGGCAGGACTTCCCTGAGAAAGCGGCAGTCCCTGCCCCGATCGTTTTTCAGGTACTGCTGGCACTGAGTGTGAAACTCACCCCTGCATGTGTGTGCAAGGGCTGTTGTGAACTGCACAGGCTCTGGCTGTGGCTGAGACCGTGTTGCCTTCCCAGGGCTGGCCAGGAGGCCTCTGAACAGGTGGAGTGAGAAAGTTCATGTGTGCTTCTAACAAAAACCAGTCATCACTCCTACTAAATGTGTAGGCAGCTGTCAATAAGTAGCATGGACTAACAAGCTGTCCACCCACCAGCCTCACTCCCTCCTGCCTTTCCTAACAAGCTGTCAACCTCCTGGTGCTCACCGTAGCTGGAATATCTGCCCAGGGCAGCCACAGCCCAGCCTGCCTTTGCTGGGCTACCAGTGCAACATGGGGCATGCATATGTTGGCCCCAAAGCCTCCTTGGGCAGCAGGGGAAGGAGAGGAAGCAGCACTGAACAGAGGCTGTCATGTGGCAGATGAGGCGCAGAGCTGCTGAATGGAAGAGAGTGTGTCCACTCTTACCCTGTTGACATCATGGCTCTTCCCAAATATGACTGTCTTTTTGAGGTGGAGGGCTCTCTTTACTTAGCACCAAAGAAGATGAGCCATTCCAGGTGTCAAGGGCCCATTGACCATCACCCTGAGTGTGGAGCACAGTAAACTTTTAAATCAGGCAGAAACTGTGACTTTGTGCATGGCAGGGGCCAGACTTAATTCCCAGAAGCCCATTCCTGTCCTACCTTCCTCACTGCTGCCCTTGGCCAGCTGCCATTCTGGCACTGTGACCACCTTTGGGACTGTCTGTGTTTGGTCTTCAACTTTCAGCTGAACGTGACAGAAGAGTGAGAGCTGACCTCAGATGGTTGTTACAGCACTCCAGGGAGTGTGCAGGACATCATGGGGCTCCCCAGCTGAACAGAGGCATTCAGCATCTTCCCAGGGTGCTCCAGATGCCCTAAACTCTATAGTGAGCTCTCCTGGATCTTGGCTGTGATTAGAGAGTAGGACAGCTCTCCACCCTGGCCCAGGAGTGTTTCCTGGCCATTCAGGAATGGTCCTCACAGAGCAAACAGCTGCAGTGGTGCTTGTCCTTCCAGACAAGAGGGAGCACAGCTTCAGAGGATTCTGGAGCTGCTGGTGGTGCAATGGGCCATTCCTCAGCAGGCTCATATGGGCACAAGTGACCCTCAGCCCTCTCCCTTTGAGGCTCCGTGTATGAGCTTGTCACCCAAGGTCACCTTGCTGTTGAAATCCTGGTTACAGCAGTCTGTGGGAAGCCCTCTGAGCTGTCAAACTGTTTTGTGGCACGTGTTGTGCCAGTGAACTGCACAGCCAGAGCAATACTGCTGTGCTAGAGGCTTGGTGAGTCTGTCAGGCCAGGTGCTGGCTCTGGGCCCTTCTGCTCTGGTGAGATGTGTGTCTGTGGGAGCAAAGTGGTGGTCTAAGACATGTACCCCCATGGCCTGTTGCATCTGAAGATACTTGCATCAGTGAGGTCAGGTGAATTCTAGCAGTGGTCCACGTGACCTCATGCCTGTTTGAGGGTCTGTTCCCTGTCTTTGAGAGAACAGGGAAGGCTGAGGGCAATGTGTGGTGGTTTGCATCTGCAGGTTTTAGCTGGAAAGGCTTTGGGTTTCAAATTCACACCTTTTTACATGGTGGCAGGTTGATGATATTTTGCTCAGTAGGGTATAAAACCAGAGGACTAGTTTCCTGTCTTCAGTGCACTGTCTCAGTTCTCCTGTGTGGCCTAATTCTACATTTTTCCCAGCCTTTACTCCAGTGTGTGTTTTAATACTCACTTTGTGACTGTGAGGTTTTACTTCTCAGCAGCTGGAAATCCTGGCCCTGAGCAGGGGGCTGAGGCCAGGGCTTTGGGTTTGTCTTGGAAGGACTTTCAGGTTTCAACACCTGGGCTGGTCAGCTGTAGGCTGAGAGAGCTTGTCATCTCCTAAGGATGGATTAATTACAGTGGCAAAGGCTTGGCAGGGTGTGATGTCCTCTGTAAGTTTAGGGTACCAGCTGTCCTGAAGGATTTGAGGTAGGTTTTTAGCCTGACTTATCCTGATCCCTCTCTGCCTTCCCTGGGATTTTGCTTCTGATCCACTGCTCTCCTGTGACAGCAGCCACTTGGCAGCAAACCTGCCTTGTGGCTGCAAACTTGTGCTCCTGCTTCTGCAACCAGCAGCTTAGAACTGTGTGTGCCTGCCTTAGCAGAGACCAACACCACAGCAAACATTTGCTATTAATATTACCTTTGAGGAGGATAGAAATCCTGCAGCATGAGATGGAGAAGTTAGGGGTATCCTGGGAGTGTGTGTGTGTGTGTGGTGCTGGGAGAGAAGAGTGAATTCTGGACAATCTAGAGAGCCATGAAACGGTACAGTCCCACAATGGGGACCTGGAGTTGGCCTGAAGATGGTAAGTGTTTGCAATAGATGGTTTTTAAAGTAAAAAAACCCCACCTTTCACCAAGTTACTTTCTGAATTTCTGTTCCATGTCTTTTCCTTTATTTTTAGAAAAATTCAGAACAAACTGTCCTTTACCCACAGTGAATCTCCTGTCATTTGTCTTCTGTTTTAAGAGACAAAATGCTGTTGATGGTTCTGGCCAACATCTGTCAGGTTGCTAAAACCAGCTGAGAACAAGCTGCAAGAGGCTCATGGGGAAGAGTTCTGCCTGTCTTTGAATTGGGGTGGGCTGCAAGTGACCACCAGGGTTTTGTCTATTCATGTGCACAGTCCAAGCAAACATAATGCTTCTTAGCACTTGCATGCTGGCATCTTTCAGAGGCACAGCAGACTGGTTTGGGGTGAGCAAAGACAGCGACGCGACTCAGAAATGGCAGAGGAAGAGCCTGCGGCACTGCAGCCTGCGCTACGGGAAGCTCAAACCTCAGGTCATCCGGGAAATGGACTTGCCCAGTCAGGACAACATTTCTCTCACGAGCACAGAGACTCCTCCTCCGCTCTATGTGGGGCCCTGCCAGCTGGGCATGCAAAAGGTGAGTAACCTGGGACAGAAGCAGGGCCGTCCCGAGTTCCCTGCACCGTGCCTTTACTGTTCTGGAAGCTGTGACCTGTCTGCGGGCTGAGCTCTGCCCAGACATGTCTGGGCTCTGTGCTCAGACACTTCTCAAGTCTCAGGTACACACTGGCAGAGTTCCTCCTCCAGCAGCCTCTCTCCAGTGTTGCTGGCTGTGATCCCTCAGCTGTGCCAGTGATAGGCTCAGAGCTGGTTGTCACGCTGTGACTGTGGTGATTAGGTGTGTGCAGTGTGTCCAAGAGCTCTCAGCTCAGGCTTTTTGCTGTCACTTTGCAAGGACAAAATTCTGTTGTACAGAGTGGCCAGCATCCTGGACCCAAATGTACAGTAACAGGCTGGTATCACTAGGGATGCTCACCCCAAGCAGAACTCAGGCCACTGCTGCTGTCCTCATAGAAACCTGGTCATGCTTTAGGACTTTGAAAAGTGTCTCTTGCATCAGTGATGCTACAGCTCTGCTCTTGGGTCCCCAGAAAAGGTTTTGAGTGCCTGCAAAAGGCACCTGCTAGCCTCCTACTTGCTACCTTCAAGTGTGACCCCAGAGGACAAGGCCCCAGTTGAGCACATCCAGTTACCAGCCCCTCTGAACTAACCCAGCACTTCCCCTTTGCTCCTCTCACCATCAGTAATTGGTGTGGTTGGTGACTGCTTTTAGTGAGCACCTCTGCAGCCTGGCCAAGGGGGGAAGCAATTCCTGCCAAAGCAGCAGCTGAAGCCAGGCTGCATCACCAAAGCAGAGGAGAATATCGTGCATTTTTCAGTGAAGTTTCACCTTGCTGTGCTCTTTCCTGTTTCCTTGCCAGCTGAAGAGTCTTGAAGTTAGTCTTTGGCCACAGGAGACTCAGAAATGTTATTGGGCTCTGTGTGGGCTACTTTAAATCAGAATGTGGTGTCAGTAGGTATAAGCCCATCAAGCTTCCTGTTAGGTGTTCAGCTGTGGATTAAGAAAGCTCATAAAAACCTTAGGACAAAGCGTAGAGGTCTTATGGGAACCACAGCTGTGGTGATGTAAGGACAGAGGCAAGGTTTGTAGCTGAAGGCAGTATTTTCATTACGTTGATTCGTATGTTTGGAATAAGTGAGAGCTTTGGCCTGAGGAGTCCCGAAGCAGGGCTTGCAGCTCCTGGAAGCTTGCCTGCTTTATCCAGCTGTTAAACCTAATTAATGGAAGCAGATGTAAATATACAGTTAAGCTGCAACAGGATAACAGGATACTGTTTAAGTCCTGAGCTGTCCAGTATCAGGAAAGAAACTAGCTGCAGAAAGAACCTGGCTGTTTTCAGGGATTTCTTAAACTCCTGTTTACACAGCATGTTCGCTGACTGTAGAGCTCACTGGCATGGGAGAGAATGAAGTCAAGAGCTCAGAAAGGTTTGGAACCTCCTGTGAAATTCAGGAACACTGGTAGTTAATACCAGCAACAGAAGAAAAGGAAAAAGGGAAAAAAGGTAGAAGGAGAGGTTTGGGGACTTAGGTTTGAGGCTTGCAACTAGGCCTTAGCTCGCAATAGGCTACCGTAGAATTCACTGTGGTCTGTCCATCCTGGTGCTTGGTCAGTTCCAGGAGCCAGCCCCTGTCATGGTCTCGAGGCGTTTGCTTGGAGGGAGGAGGGCTTGGCGGGGAAGGGTTTGGGGCTGAACGTGCTGACGGGCGGCTTCTCTCTGCAGATCATAGACCCGCTGGCGCGCGGGCGAGCCTTCCGCATGGCTGAGGACACGGACGGCTGCAGCATCCCCCACACACCCATCACTCCCGGGGCCACGTCCCTCTGCTCCTTCACCAGCTCCCGCTCGGGGTTCAACCGCCTCCCGCGGCGCCGCAAGCGCGAGTCCGTGGCCAAGATGAGCTTCCGGGCGGCCGCAGCCCTGGTGAAGGTACTGGCTCTGCCCTCGCTGAAGGGTGGCAGGGAAGGAGCTGCTGAGCAGAGAGGGTGGGGAGGAAACCCAGCCACCTCCTGTGCTGTTTCAGCCACGTGCCTAGGAGGCAGGATTGGCAAGAAGCAGGAATGGTGTCCAGGTTTTGGAACAGATCTTGCTTTCCATTTTTTGGCCTGGGGACTTTGATTCTCACAGCCAGCAGCCTCAGTGTTCCAGCAGGTCCAGTTCAGCCTGCCTGGACCTTTGGGAGATCCATATGCACCTGGTCAGCAGTCATGGAAGTGCAGAAATACCTGAGGCTCTTACTATACAAGTCTTCAGTCTTCCATGTGTCTGCTTTTCTGGGCCCGGTGACCTTTCTGCTGTGTCTAGTGCCACCCATCACTGTGGTTTGGTCAAGACATTGTACAATATATGGTAGAGGAGCCTGGAGATGGGCACTGTGGATTGAGGAATGGGGTCTCACCTGTGAGTCTCATCAGGAAGGTGTCAGACATCAAGCCTGTTGTGAGCCAGTTCAGCACTTGGGCTCCCTGTGCACTGGCTGGGGTGGCCCTGGCTGTGCTGGGGCTCAGGGTTCTGGCAGTGACTGGATGCCCCTTTCTCTGGCTGCAGGGCCGCTCTGTGAAGGACAGCACCCTGAGGAGGGCTCAGCGGCGCAGCTTCACCCCAGCAAGTTTCCTGGAGGAGGACACGGTGGATTTTCCAGACGAGCTTGACACTTCTTTCTTTGCTCGGGTGAGGGGCAGGTCTGGCATGGTGCTGGCCCCAAAAACAGGGCAAGACTCTAGTTCTGGCGGCACTGTGTGTTGCAGAGAGCAGCACTGCTTTCTGCCAGGGTTGATGTCTCAAATGGGATGTTGAGAGTTCTGATGGGACTTCTGTCTCTCTGCCCAGGAAGGAGTCCTTCATGAGGAGCTCTCTACTTACCCGGATGAAGTGTTTGAGTCGCCGTCAGAAGCTGCAATCAAAGATGCTGAGGTGAAACCTCCGGATCAGACAGATCTCACAGGAGGTGCCTTGGACAAAAATGAGCTCGAAAGAAGCCACTTACTACTGTGAGTAGTATCTTCCTGGAAGCTGCCCAAACCTGACATGGGGTGGCCAACCCATTTGGAGTGGGACCTCCTGCCTGGAGGAAGCCAGGATTTGAGTGCTGTGGGTGCTTGGTGCAGAGCTCAGAGCAGTGCAGTGATGGGTTTTCTTTAAACCCAGCTACCTGTGCATGTGAAAGGTGACTCTGAGGCCACCTCTCTGGTCTCTCCAGCAACTTCCAGCCTCACATAATGTGTGTCAGAGATTGTATAAAGCATTGAGGAAACAAAAGACACTTTAAATCAGCTGTGAGGATGCTGGGGGCCCAGCCTTTGGCTATGGAGAACATAGCAAAGATGAGAAGGCTGTTGCCATTGCAACAGTCACCAGTAACTGTTGTCTTGCTCCAAGGAACAGTGTGAAGCATTGCTGAGTGTCGAGCTGGGCTACATTCCTCACTTGAAACGAGAGAAAGGTGTGGCACTGATGCTGAGAGCCCTACAAATATGTGGGTGGTACTGTACTGTATGCCTAGATTTTTTCCACCTGAGTAACTGGTACTGAGTAATTGCTCCATGTCGTTTCCGAGTCAGCTCTAGCTTAGCTGGCAGCTCACCCCAGCAGAGAGCCCTGCTGGGTGTGAACATGGAGCAGACAGGGAGGTCCTTGTTGTGGTTCTGCTGCTCACAGCCCATCTTGCTGTGTTGGTGCTTTCCCTTCAAGTGTTTCCAAGAACTTGACTCAGTCTTAACATAAGGGGAAGCAGCAAATGGTGGGAGTTTGTTGTCACTCCTCTGAGATGGTTTCAGTTTTCTTGGCACCATTTGGATCTCCTTAAATAGTTTTATTTATTGAGGAGAATACATTTCTTTCACACTTCAGAGAGCTGTTATCAGAATCATGGTTGGGCGTCCTTTAGGTGGCCAGGTATTTGTTTTGGCACAGGCTCTTGGCCCAGCACCGGAACTATTGGGAAACAGCACGTCTGTCACACAGAAACCACTTGAACTGCTGGGGCAAGAACAGGCTGCAGTGGAATCTGCACCTTCTGTGGGAGAGGGGCTTCCCAAGGGGAAGTTGGGATACTAAAATGCATCTTCTTCAAGCTGCAGTATTGAAAAGAGCTGACCAAAGAGGTTCAGATTCTCCCTGACCCTGTTGCTTGCCCACACTTCAGAGCTGTCATGATTTCTCCAAGATGCTCTGGTGATCTTTCAGAACAAAGGTTGTTGGCTGGTTTCTCTCACCACTTCTGACAATTGCTGTCTGTGTGCAGAGTGGGACATTTATGGAGCCAGAGGAAGTAAACTGGACTAGAGCACATGTCAGGGGCATGCCTGCTGCAGTGCCAGGCAGTGAGTAGGGTAGGTGGGTTGTTTGGTCAGGGTGCTGCAGACCTGACCTCCAAACTGCTATTTAAGAGTGAGGAAATACAAAACCATCTGAATATGATGGAGACTTACAAAGCAGGTACTATTCACCAGTAGCCTGTGCAAACCTTCATCAGATCTATTTTGGTAAAAAAGCCTCCCTTTAGCTGAGGATGCTTTACTGAGGGATTTTTACTGTGTTGTTGAAGCCTGGTTTTGTTCCCCTGAAAAATGCACACATTGGTATACGTATAAAGGGGGGAATGGAAGAGAGATTGTGAGAGGTAACTGGCACAGCTTGCAGCATGTGACAGTGCCACTTTCCTGGTCTAGGAAGCTGCTTGGATTCTTCTGTGTCTGATTTGGTGGGCACAGGAATTGGACTTGGCAGTTCAGTCACACTTTAAAGATGGGGATTTCCACTGCTGGGAAATGCATTTTCATTTCACAGCAGAGAGTAGAGTAAGAGGAATGAAGTAGAGGAGGAGATTGATGTGCCTGAGGCTGCACATGTGTCTGTTGCTGAAACACTACGGCCTTGAGAGCTCCTCAGTGGTGGGGTCTGGTTTGGCACAGCTGCCTTGTGCCACCATGTTGTCCCCTGCTTTCATCTACTGGCACTGTGTAACCCTTCGAAATACAGCTTCCACTTCAGGGCACAGCTCTGCCCTGCTGTAGAGGGACACACAGAGGGTCTGCTGCCACCAGAGAGCAGGGGAGGGCTGCTCCCCATTGCTGTCCTGCTTTTGATTGCAGCCCCCTGGAGCGCGGCTGGAGGAAGCAGAAGGACGGGGGCCTGGCGCAGCCCAAGGTGCGCTTGCGGCAGGAGGTGGTGAGTGTGAGCCCCCAGAAGCGCGGGCAGCGCATCGCCGTGCCTGTCAGGAAGCTCTTTGCCAAGGAGAAGAGGCCCTACGGGCTGGGCATGGTGGGCAAGCTGACCAACAGGACGTACCGCAAGCGCATCGACAGCTACGTCAAACGGCAGATCGAGGACATGGACGATCACAGGTGGGGCCGTGGGCAGGGAAGGTCCCCAGCACACCTGTGAGGGCTGTTCCCCCCTGGTGGCTCAGGGCACTGCCTCGGGGTGGGTGGGGGCTGCTGAGACCCCCGGTGCGTCCCTGCAGTACAGAGCCAGCTCCAGCTGACAGCACTGTGTTTGTGTCACTGTGCACTGGGAGCTCAGCCGGCTCCTCCCCTTGCTTTGGGTGTCTGCATCTCTGCTCCCTGGAGGGACTGCAGATCCACCAGTGTCCTGTGATGAGCAGGAAGGCTCAGGGATCCCTGCCTCTCATCATGCCCCTAGAGTCATTATTTCAGACACACAGCTCTGTTTGGCATTAGACTTCAGTGTTCTCCTGGATGTTTTCTTGGAAAGGGTGGCTCTCCGGTGTAATGGGGGAGTCAGAGTAATCAGGGTCTGTCTGCCAGCAAGACCTTGCCTCCAGTCCTGTGCATCCCTAGGTGATCCCAGCCATGTACCCCAGGTTTTGGCAAGGCCCCTGGGCAAAAGCAGCAGCTTTTCTCATGTATTCTGTGAGTAGATGCAATATGCCTTTGTTTCTCCCTCTGATCTCCCTTTCCCTCCATCCAGGCCTTTCTTCACTTACTGGGTCACCTTTGTGCATTCACTCATCACCATCCTCGCTGTGTGCATCTACGGCATCGCCCCTGTGGGGTTCTCACAACATGAAACTGTTGATTCAGTAAGTGAATCCCCCTGACTTGCCTGGAGTGTGACTGTGTCTCAGCCTTCAGCTGCTGGTTCTTGTGTCATAGTCCTCACCATATTGACTACTTGTCTGAGGGCCTTGATGACTGAATTCTGGGTGTCCAGCTGTGGGGGGCTGCCCGCAGCATCTCTGTGAGCCCCCACACCACCTCCTCTCCCTCCTGCAGCCACGTTGCTCTTGACATCAGATGATATGTGACACAAAGCATGGTGGGCTCTTTGCAGTCTCTGGCTCTGGCTGTGCTGGCAGCACTTCCAAACAACTTGTTCCCCTCCTGGTGGAGACCACAGGGATGTTCATGGCAGGGAAATATTTCAGACCTGGGCTAAGTTTTTGCAACAGTTGCAGGATTTTGCTTCTGCCAGGAGCAAAACTGACCTGTTTGACTTTGAGAGCTGATCTTGAAGCTGTTTGTAGCCCTCCCACGCATTGTTAAAGGTCTCTGAGATACAGCCATGTCCCTGCTCCATGCAAGGAATGCCCTGGGGAGCATCTCACCTACGTGTCTGACAGCTTTCAGAACACTGCTACCACCGCCTGGGCCTGCACTGTCAGCTGGTGCTGCCTGTGCTTCTGAGCTGTGTGAAGCTTTTTGTGGGCTCTCAGGCCACTCCCAGGTCTCCAAACCTTGGAATCTTTGAAAGTTGAAGTAGCCAGAGAGACACATTTGAAGTGAAATCTTAAGATAAAGGTGCCCAAGTCTTGACAGGGGTTTACCTGTGATCCTGCAAAAGACCAGTTTGAGAGAGCCATGGGCCCAGGTACTGGCTGTGGGGATTCCTCTTCATCCTGGGGGCTGTTTTCACCAGCCCCTGCTGCTTGCCCTGCTGTCCCTGGGGGCAGAAGCTCACAGTGCTCTCACTTCCTCTCCTTTGCAGGTCTTGAGGAACAGAGGGGTTTATGAAAATGTCAAATATGTTCAGCAGGAAAACTTCTGGATCGGCCCCAGCTCAGTGAGTGCTGTTGGTGGGACTGTTGGGGGTCAGATAGGGGCCTGTGCACTGCAGCTGTGCCATCCCAGGGACTGGAGCCCTCTGCTGCTTGGAGCTCGGGATCTGCTATCACCATGAGGGAGCAACAGGGCCCCCAACCCCAAGCACCCTGTAGGATGGGCTGTCTGGAGGCTTGGATGGACCTGGGCACATCTGCTTTGCACCCAAAGCCAAGTGTGGGATTAGAATAAATGCCAGAGTTGTACAGTGTGTGACAGCTTTCCTGATGCCATACCCCTTGGCAAAGACAAAGATGAAGGAAAAATGTCCCAAAGTTTTCTTTCCCAGTCACAGTGCTGGCCTCTCTGGGGCCATGGGCAAGGAAATCCCTGAACTTTTGTTCTGGGTCTGTCTTCCAAGCAAATATTGAGAGCTTGCCTGGTGTGTGTTGGGCTTCATCATGCTTGATGAGTCTGGATAGGAGCACTGCTTGCAGTTCCCCCGGCCTTCTCTGCCCTTTGGCTGAGCTGGGTGTTTCCATCTCTGCCAGGAGGCCCTGATCCACCTGGGGGCCAAGTTCTCTCCGTGCATGAGGCAGGACCAGCAGGTGCACAGCTTCATCAGCGCCAAGCGGGAGAAGGAGAAGCACTCGGCTTGCTGCGTGCGCAACGACAAGTCGGGCTGCGTGCAGACCTCGGAGGAGGAGTGCTCTGTGAGTGCCAGGGGCCCTGCCCTGCTGTCCCTGATGCTTCTCCCTCCCTGGCCTTCATGGTGACACCTCTCCTCTCTCCTGCAGTCCACGCTGGCTGTGTGGGTGAAGTGGCCCCATCACCCCAGCACGCCGATGCTGGCAGGAAACAAGAGGCAGTTTGGGTCTGTTTGTCATCAGGATCCAAGGTAGGTGTCCTGCCTGGTCCAGCTGCCCACCTGGGGGGACAGGGCTGCTGTAGAGTCACAGTCCCAGGCCAGTGGATTGCTGGATGGGACAGCAGCTTCTCTGGAGATTAAGGGATGTGGGGCAGTGACGACCTCAAAGGAGGCTGAGGCAGAGTGTGATCATGTTTTTGCTCCCCCCTAGTCTCCATTGTTGCTGCCCACCTGCACAGTGGGCTGTGGGTGTCTTCCTCATCCCACTCCCCCCCTCACCTGCTCCCCATGCACCAGCTCCCCACGCAGCAGTTCCCAGCACACCCCAGAGCCCTGCCAGCTGCTGGGTGCCACTGCACACAGTCACTGTGGGCTGGTGTAGAGCTGAGAACAGCTCAATTCCCACCCTCTGGGTGTGTCCACCTGGAAAGGATCCAGCTGGTTGCTGGGCAGCTGCCTGCTCTCGTGCCTTTGTGCTGAAGCCCTGACTGAAGGAGGCTGCAGCTGATCTGGTGTCACTGTCCCCACCCAGGGACAGAGGGGAGCTGTGGGATGGCAGTCTGGGGACAGGGACAGTGTGGGAATCCTACCTGGCACTGGGGAAAGTGGGGAAACTGATGTGTGCTGTGTTGCTGCAGGGTGTGTGAGCAGCCAGCCTCGATGGAGCCGCACGAGTGGCCAGATGACATCACCAAATGGCCGGTGAGCATCCCAGGAGACACAGAGCCTGCAGGGCAGCTGGAATATGGCACTGGCATCTCACTGTGCAGAGCCACAGCTGTGCTGCTGCCAGGGCAGGGCCTCTGGTGCAGTTCTGCTTGTCACCAGCACAAGCACAGGGCAGCCAAGGCTCAAAGCACTCCAACAACAAAAATTGCCCTGTGCCAACTAAAGCCCTGGGCCCTACCAGGGTAACAGAAGGATGGAAACCAATTCAGCCTCGGGGCTGGAGAGGAGGTGACAGCTGATGTTTAGGCAGATGGAGTATCAGGCACCATCCTGTGTCTGGGAACTGGCTTCTTCCCAAGGGGCTGTTTTGACTTTATCCAGGCAGCAAGCAAAGCTGTGGCTGTCTGACTGCAGCCTGTTGTTGTTTTCCAGATCTGCACAAAAAACAGTGCTGGGAATTACACCAACCACCTCCACATGGACTGTGTGATTACAGGCCGGCCCTGCTGCATTGGGACCAAAGGAAGGTAACAAGTTTTACCTCTATCAAGGGGCTGGGTGTTGGGGTGAGACACAGGGGGGCTTTTCAGGTTGTAGACACAGCCATTTGTCCTCCTTGTCCTTTCCACACACAGCCCAGAGCACTGCTGGGAACGGCAGTTGGACAGAGAGCCATGACAGGTCTCCCAGACGGAGCAGGACTCTGGGATGAGCAGGAGATAACAGCCAGCCTGAGTCTTTGGTGCAGCAGGGAATCTCACTCAACTGGTCCTGCAGTTTGGAGGGACTTGGATCATAAGGGATTAAATAATTCTGCTGGGGGGTTCTGCATTTTTCCTTGATGTTGGCTACACTGGCCCCAGCCTGAAGTCCATGAGCACTCATAGAAGGTGCCAAGAAACAAGAGGCTCTGGGTTTGTAAAAGAGGAAGATGCTGTTCTTCCTCAGTTGCTCCTGAGCTTGAGTAGTTACCCAGTGCTTGGGCCTGGCTTTCCCTACTGGAGAGAAAAATCAGTGCTGCCCCAAGGGGTTACTCTCCCTGAAGGTCACAAACATGCTCCTGGCCTAGCCCCCCCACCTTTCCACAGCTGCAGAGAGACAAGACTCCCCCAGCCTGAGACAGCTTCCCCAGGCTGTGGTGGTTCCTCTCAGCTGTAAATAGAGCGTTAGCACCTGTTTTGGAGCCTCTGGATGCAGGTCTGTGGGAGAGAAGCAGGAGGGGTGTGTGAAGAGTGGCACTGGGCTAAATGGGACTGCATTTGTGCCCCTGAGACACTACAGCAGCTGAAGGTATCAGTTCCCATAGATGGGGGAATGGGTAGCCTGAGAGGGCACAGGAATGGTCCATTGTCCCTTCCACATGTGACTTGTGCCTCCTGCAGGTGTGAAATAACCTCCCGGGAGTATTGTGAATTTATGCGGGGCTATTTCCATGAGGAGGCAACGCTCTGCTCTCAGGTGAGTGTGGAACTGGGGGGTTGTATGGCTGCCCTTCTCTCTCCTGTTCCCCACAGCAGCTTGGCAAGGTCTGGGGGGTGACAATGCTGCAGTGGAGGTGGGAGTCCTGTGTCCTCTCCCACCCTGGGCTGCAAGAAGCTGCTGCTCCAGAGTGGTGTGGCAGAGCTGGCTGCATCTGTCCCTCTTTGGAGGCCAGTTTAGGACTTGGGTTGGCAGCTGTGAAAGCCCAGCACAGGATGACTGTGCAGGCAGTGGGAGAAGGCAACTGTCCTGCTCCATGAGCAGGCAGGTGCCTTAGGTGTGTGTGCTGGGGGGGGGAGAATGAGGGCATAAAAGTGTACAGGGAATGGGTGGGGTCACGTGTGACTTGGTGTTGGGATTTGGTTCAGCAGAGGAGCAGGAGGAGAGCCCCTCTTCTAGAGATACCTGCAGGCTCTGCCCTGGCCTTGGTAAAGGCCCTCTCACATCCCTGCTCCTGCCCTAGGTGCACTGCATGGATGATGTCTGTGGGCTCCTCCCTTTCCTAAATCCAGAAGTCCCTGACCAGTTCTACCGCCTCTGGCTCTCGCTTTTCCTCCATGCTGGGTAAGCAGAGGTGTAAAACTTCCACTGTCTTGGGTAGGGGGAACCCTCAACTCTGGGATTGCTGAGTTGTTCTGGCTGTCCCTTCCCAGGGGACATGGGTGTGCTGAGCTGTGGTCCCTGCCAAGATTTACCATCCTGTGTTTGCTGGGAGGGATTAGCAATGTGGGCAAGGCCAGACCAGGAGCTCTCAGCAAGGCTGGGGACAGAACACGAGCACAGGGGTGACTTCAGTGGCTGCTGCTTCAGCTCCTGTACTCTGCACTTGGCAGGATCCTGCACTGTCTGGTTTCAGTCTGTTTCCAAATGACGATCCTGCGGGACCTAGAGAAGCTGGCAGGATGGCACCGCATCTCTATCATCTACCTTCTCAGTGGCATCACTGGGAACCTTGCCAGTGCAATATTTCTACCCTACAGAGCAGAGGTGGGTCTCCTGCAGACCAGGGTCCTGGTAACTTGCCCTGAACACAACCCTTCTCTCCAGGCCTGTGCCCCTGTGGCAGAGGCAGAGACACCAGAGCTGGGCCCGTCACTGCAGCACAGCCTTGGCAGACTGGTAGCTGGAAGGTGGCACCACACCATCATTTAACTGCTGAGCAGCAACATCTCCCAGGGTACCCTGAACTTTCCAAGTGACTGGCCTGGCCAGGCTGCAGGAAGAAGGCTGCCTCTCATAACAAATGGGGGGTTGTCCAACCACGGGGTAAGAGAGGCCCCTGGCAGGCTGGGAATGGAGCACTGTAGCTGGTGCCAGAGACCCTCCACAGGAGAGTGGCAGGCAGGAAAGGGGCACAGAGCAGAGCTCAGCTTGCCCATAGAGGATTGCATGGCAGGACCTGGAGGATCATCTTCCAGGTCCTTCCATAAGGAAAAGTTCATGGGGGGGGTGGGGGTGGAAACAGGAGATTGCCTTCAAGGACTTCTCCTCTCTGGCAACTTAAACCAGATCTGCCCTCCTTAAAGTCTTTTCTGGGGATTGCTGGCCTGACACCTTGATCCTAAATCCAACCAGGCCCCTTTACTCCTTGCACCCCATTATAGGGATGAAGTTGAAGGCTGCAGTCTCTTCCCCAAAGAACACTGAACAAGGAGTTCAGTAACAAGTAACTCATGCCTGAGCTGGCTGCAGAGGCCAGGCAGCACGAGCCTGACATTGTCTGTAATGCTCTTCTTCTGCAGGTTGGCCCTGCAGGATCCCAGTTTGGGATTCTGGCCTGTCTCTTTGTGGAACTCTTCCAGAGTTGGCAAATCCTGGCACGCCCATGGAGAGCTTTCTTCAAGCTGCTGGCTGTGGTGCTCTTTCTTTTTGCCTTTGGCCTCCTGCCTTGGATTGATAATTTCGCTCACATTTCAGGATTTATCAGCGGTTTCTTCCTCTCCTTTGCCTTCCTGCCCTACATTAGCTTTGGGAAGTTTGATTTATATAGGAAACGATGCCAAATTATAGTTTTCCAGCTCATCTTCATTGCACTCTTCTCAGGACTTGTGATTCTGTTCTATTTCTACCCCATCAAATGCGAGTGGTGCGAGTTCCTTACTTGTATACCATTCACAGACAAATTCTGCGAGAAATACGACCTGGACGCACAGCTCCACTGAAAGGCAAAGACTGCCTTCTCGAGCAGGCCCTGGAGATGGACTGTCTTTGCATGTGCTGTGCCAGTTCCATGGGGACAAAGCCTCTAATCCAATGACCCTTCTAACCCTGCCCGTGGTTAATTTAAAGTGTCTCCTTAGCACTCGCCAGGCATGTTTTGCCTTATCTCAGAAGACTCTGAAAACAGAACGTTTGTGCCTTGTTCAATTGTATTGAACCTTTTCTGCTGCCATTATTTTTATTACACTAGTTTCAATACTACATTTTTAACCAGAGTTGTTTACTACTGCTAAGGTGGTGATTAAACGGTGAGGTAGCGTTTTAGCTACTGTTAATTGTTCTGCATAGTCTGTGCCTACCTTTGTTACTTAATCTCACGTACACTGTGTCATGCCTCAGTAGAATCCATCCCTCCTGAGCACCCAGAACAGCCAGGTGCAGATCTGCAGCTGGGAATAAGGGCCTGAAAAGCCTCAGAAAACCAGAGGGCCTCTTTAATCCTTGAAAGTGCAATCCACATACAGCTCCAAGGCAAACGCTGCAAACAGCAACTGCAAAAACCATGTGAGAGTGTCCAGTCAATGGAGTTTGCTCCTCTTGGGAGCATTAAACCTCTTCCTCCAAGGAAGTGCTGAATCCACAGTCTGGCCTTGGTAGGGCTGCATCCTCTGCTCTCTCTGTTAAAGAAAGAAAATATTTGGCAGTGATAAAAGTTACTGCATGCTGGGCTCTTATCATCACACTGCCCCAGTGGTCCAGCTGGCTGCTCTGAGGGCACACATTTATTACACTGGATGTTGCAAATATGGCAGCATTGAAAGAAGAAGAAAAGGTGGTCACAAAACAACAGTTTCTAACCCAGCCAGTTGGAGCAGCAAAGCAAAGAACCCAGGGGCCTGGACAAGCTGCTCTCACCACTGTTCTTCAGGCCCTGTGACTCTGTTTTTAGGGACATCATTTTAAACTTGAGAGTCTTGGCCACATCTTGGGTTTGCTTGCACAGTGTTCTAAAAATAGCAGTATAATACCACAGTTATGTGTATGAGTTATGAACAGGTAAATACATGTGGCTACTAGTGCTTCCTGTGCTGGAAGTGTTCTTAAAGGCATCAGCTGCACAGAAATACCATGACCCAGGGTTGCCCAGTGACGTGTCCTGTCTGCTGAGAACAATTAAGCTGTTAAGTTAAAGTTCCTATAAACCAGAAAATGGAGAAACTGGGTGTCAAAAACTACTAGGTATGTAAGCTGAGGTCCCTTTCCTAACTCCTTACAGCTTGCAGTAATTGAGGAAAAATGGCTCAATACACATCCATGTGGCACAGCAGAGAACAGGATGGGTTTGCTCCCTGTGTGCACCAGTGGGACATTTCTGTTGGTTGCAGCAGCTCAGAGTGGCACAGGAGTGGGAGAACAGGCACTCCAGGATTACAGTCTGAGGCTCACAGGAGGACCTGATGACCTGAGGATGGCCATCATCTGTCACACAGAGCCCCCCTCCTCCCAGGAGTTCATCAGCATCCAGCCACACTCCTGACTGCCATTTCCAGACACTGAAGAAGCCTAAAGGAAAGCAATGTCCTAGAAGCAATCCCAGCAGCAAAGGAACACTGTGTCTCAGGACATTGTGGGAGCAGATTCAGAGTCCAAGCATAAAGCACAGTTAGAGACACTCCTGCCAGCACAGAGACATCCCTGCTGCTGCTCCCAGGGTATGTCACCTGAAGTAGCTGAATTGCCATTCCCTACCCCAAGAAGAGCACAAACAACACTCCAGGATATAGAAACAGCACAGCCTCGTGCAGACATTCAGAGGCTTTCAGAAATGCTCTGCCATGCAGTGGGGAGCAGCTACTTCAGCTGCTCTGAGCCTGAACACAATGCCCAGGGAAGAAGGTGAAGAACTGGGAGTTCTTAATGGACATTGAGGACTTACCCAAGTGGTTACTTCCGAAGCTTCTTTATGAAGCTGACCTCATCCCGGTTTCTGATGCCATACCTGAACAGAGAGTTATGCTCTTTGTTAGATGCCAGTTTCCCAGGAAAAACCACCTTTGTAATCCTACAGCCTCCTCTTTCCCAGGGGTAGATGGACTCCCACAATCAGGAGCTGTGCTCTGATAGAGGACACATTAAAATTCTCAGTTGTATATGCAGGACATGCTGCCAGTCCTGAAAGATCTGATCATCTGCCTTTACCTCCAACCACCCCTTAAATGAAACATCTGTCACCCCTGGCTCAGTCTTCCAAGGACAGCTTTGATTAGGGCTGTCTTGCTAAACTTGTAATACTTCAGACCACCTTTTCTCGTTCATCTGAAAATAGGCTGGCACACCCAGCACTGCTGTGTGGAACAGTGGGAGTGCTTGGAAGGGCCTCAGCCCCCCTCACTGCAAGAATGGGCATGGAAACACCGGAGTCACCTGTCAGTGTCACCAGATTGTCTCAGAGGTGGCTGAGCAGGTCCAACACACATAGCCTTGGGTTGCTCTTTGCTTGGCATTCTTCATAAATGTTAAGGGGTTGGAATGGACCTTAAAGATCATCCAGTCCCAACCCCCCCACCACCTGCAGGGACACCTCCCACTAGACCAGGGTTGGGGCATCCACAACATCCCTGGACAACCTGTTTCAGATCCTGTCCCTCCTCCTTCAGTCACCATCAGCTGTGCCAGGATGAGTGTAACATATTTGTGCAGCGTCCCGGGATGGATGGCCAGGGCTTGTGTGTCCCAGTGCCCTGGGGTGGCCTGAACGGGCTGGGCACACCCAGCACAGGATGGTGATGGCTGAGGAGCCCCCGGAGGCTGTCCTGTCCTGCAGAGCCTCTGTCTGCCTGTCCTGCTTCTGTGGGCAGTGCTGACCCACCTTCCAGCCAGTTCCCAGGGCAGGACCCATCTCAGGCTGGGCACAGCCTCCCACCCTCAGCCCTGCCTCTGGGGATGCTCTGTGGGTCAGGGCACAGCCTCCCACGGTCCCCCCCCCGAAAACACTCTGTTACTCACTCTCGCAGCTTCTTTCTGTCATCCGCCAGCTTCTCTCCAGCGTAGGTCAAGTGGTACGTCCTCCATATGTACTTCCTGGGGGAAAAACACTCAGGCGGTGCCCGAGCCGAGAGGGGCAGGGAGAGGGATGCGCTGCCATCCCGGCCCGCTCACCAGCTGAGGTGCTGGACGCCGCCCTGCCGCGCCTGCCGCAGCTGGAAGTGCCGCCGCAGCGCCTTCTTCAGCTCCAGCACCGAGGCGTTCTGCACCACCACCACGGCTGCGGGGACAGCCCGGTCAGAGCCCGGTCAGTGCCCGCTCCGAGCCCCCTCCGCCGCCCAGCCCCGCACTCACGCACGGTCTCGCCGTCCGCCTTGCAGACCCGCACGGTCATGGCCTGTCCGTACTCCAGGGCCACCTGCGAGCCGATCTCCTCCGCCGTCACCTGCGGGCGCCACGGGGGTTTGTGAGCCCGAGCCCCTCCTGCCCGGCCCCCGCCCCTGCCCTGGTCCTGGTCCCTGCCCCGGCCCCGGCCCCACCTGCGGGGGGAGGTCGCACAGCAG